>CM070111.1:8205000-8565000 GCA_036178185.1 Liparis tanakae | reverse complement strand
TCCAGTTACTAAAATGTCTTTCCAGCAAAAGACAAACCTTAAAATGCCTGAATTTAATTAAAACCTATCTCTACGCCTGTCAAACTAAATCAATATCAATTCAACTATTTACTCAACCAATGTACCAAAATACATTATTTGAGTTTTCCATTGTCTGATGCTTTATACTTATACAACTCCACAAGAATAGTTACTTTGCAGATAATTATTATTCACTCAAAATATAATGATGTATCATTATGGATTACTACCCAGTATAACGTATTTAAAATTAGCTCCACCTTTACCAACTGTAAAATTAAAGTGCCGTCCAAATTGTATGGTACTACAAGCCATCTTCGGTGTAAATTAATACAATGACGTATAAGGCTTGGACGACAAGTAAAATCAAACAAAACAAAAGTGCCTCTCCTCCAAAAATTGCAAGCAAAGCTTCTCTTTTGTTCTTTTTTTTGGTCTTCTTCCTTTCCTGGAGATGAAATGGGCCTGTCACTGGGCCGTTCTGATGCTCCCCGTCGAGGTTTCAATATTGTATTGAAAGCTGTCTCTCAGTCGACACCTTGTCCGTCCCAAGATGGTCAAGGTGTTCCGCGTTACTGTCTGCCTGAGCAGGAACAACAGCCTCAGGTAGCAGCCGAACGTACCGCAGGCCGTCATCTCCCCCTGATCTCTGCAGTCGATTTGATCGGCTAAATTGAGTAAAATAGTCAGGGTTCTTACACATTTTGACCAATGGATTTCCATGACTTTTCACCAAATTTCCATGACCAAACTGAAAATCTCTGTATAAACATGAACATTTTAGAAAATGCTGCGTATTGAGAGTGTGTGCCGGCTTATATTTCGAGCGTCTTTCTTTAAAAAAAAATATTAATTATTTCAAACTCGGCATAAATAACAAATTTCCATGACTTTTCCAAAACTTTTTATGATTTAAGTTTTTTTCCATGACTTTTCCAGGCCTGGAAATTACCATTTTGAAATTCCATGAATTTTCCAGGTTTTCCATGACCATAAGAACCCTGAATAGTGCCGTATTAACTGGATTAGCTGCACTAAAAACACCCTGACCGAGTAAAGCACCAAGCCTCGACTCGGTCAAGGTCCGGACTACCAGTGTGCGTTGCCCGTTACAGTGGCTCGGGTGAGCAGGTTACCATGACAACCTTTCCGGATGCCCATTAATCACCTACCTGGAGCAATTAGCCTACCGTGCCCACAAACACTGCACGTCATTATGGGGCCAGGCTTGATTAGGGAGGTGAGGATGAAGGCCGCACATTACATGACTGCAGAGGCCTAGACTGCATCCTGGCTCATGGCAAACTACTCCAAAAAAAAAAAAAAAAAAAAAGGTATTTCGCATGGATTTCTTTTTAGACAGCAGCATCAATATATTGCCAATGTAATATGCTTACAAGAGCCATTTCCCCCGATACGAGTAGACACCATTGGCAGGGTTATGGATGTGATGGATAGGTGAGCTCAGTCAGTCAAATGTTTTTTGCCATGTTAGCACCATAGATCTGAGTGGCTCTGTCCAGACTGAAATACGGGCAGCTATTTCATGGTTTGACCTTAACTTGACATGACACGTGAAGATATCCGTGTTCACAGGATTATTCTTGATAACGTGCGATAATGTGATCCCGTTACTTTTCATCGAGCTTCACTGGCAAAGGGAACATTTCAACATCTACGAGGTGGATTAGCAGAATATAAATGTGCAGACCTTCATTGTTCCCAGACAATAAAAATAACTTTAAGATGAGGTTCACATTTGTGGTTTTAAGTGTCTCAACAACTATTTGCAGCTTACTAGATGGACGACATACAAGGACCACGTGAAGCCCTGTCACCGTGAGCAAGCAAGGAAACGCAATAGGCACAGCCTTTCAAATGTTAAACAAAGCCTGTGACTGGTAAGCATCGGCTCAAAAAATGCTTTGCTTTTATTTTTATTTCTATTTTACTTCAAATCCCAATTCTTACTAACTTCATTAGCATAATCTTCCAATAGACACTTCACTCCCTGCCTGATCTGAGTAGAGAAAGGAAATCTCACACACACACAAACACACACACACACACACACAAACAGCAATTTAAGCTCAGCCTCTGTATCAGGGGTACAGCAAATTCCAATGTCAATAACACTGATCCCAATAGCGCCTGCATTTCAATATCTGATGCTGAGCCAAGTGCAAGGAATATAATGAAATTGTATAACATGAATTGCAGACCGTCCCCGTCTCGGCAAATGTGTTGCACATTTTTTAACAGTTATTATTAGTATTATGCTTAATGCATTCAATACAGACCTGATTACAATGTTAAGTCTCCCTTCGATTTGGAATTGCACGTCTGTCTTACCGCACATCGCAGTGGTACGTCTAGGTGGCGTAATGAGTGAAGAATACGAGTTTCTGTTGGCAAGCGTGTGTTGTAAATGGTCTGGAAATGAGAGGTAGGGCTGTGTCACGAGCAACCACAGTGGTCACGACCACAGGGAATTCAAATGGCTTCCACCTGGACTCCACTCACAGCTCAATTAGAGGCAGAGCGGGATGGGTGAGGAGGGGGAATGCGTGTGTGTGTGTGTGTGTGTGTGTGTGTGTGTGTGTGTGTGTGTGTGTGTGTGTGTGTGTGTTGGAAGGGGGAGGGGCGTTGAATTTAGGTGTGTGTATACTTTTGTATCCATCAATGTCCCCCAAATGTTCAATTCATACAGAGAAATTAAAACATTTGTGCTCCCATTAACAAAAAAACTGAAAAAGCAATCGACTGAGGAAAAGCAGACAGGCAAGTCAGAAACCAAATTAGGCAATTTATATCATTCACTACCGAGTAATGTTTTGTTAGTCAGAAAGTTTAATCATTTATTGCGTTTAAAATGTTTTCAAACACTGCCATCATAAATAGCCTGTCATGCCAGACTAAGCAAGGCTGTTGAAGCAGAACCCTCAATGTCGTTGCTTATTAGTGTAACTTTCTATTCCATCATCTCACAAAAGGGGATTTTTTTAAAGAATCCTCCTCATTCACACTTGGGGCTTTCAAGAAACATTTAAAATGCTAATATATATTAGAATAAAAGAAGAAAAACATACTGATATTTAAATAACTGATAACAAGTGCTTTACATGTCTAAACCTTTATTTTACCAGGTGAATCCCATTGAGATTAAAAATCTCTTTTTCGAGGGTGACCTGATACTTTCCACATCCAGTGTGAACCTAGAGTCACATGAAATAAAAATGTTAATGTTTCAAAAGCCATCTTATTCTAATGAGTTACTCCCCGTCAGGAGCCAAGAGAAAGCATAATGAGTGACCACTGCAGTGGTCGCTGCTACACAGAGCACACCTGAGAGCCCGCGTGTTGAAGCTCAACAGTTGACATTTCCATCAAAACATCTTTTGTTGTTATTTATTGTTGAAATGCCCTGGTCATAGCAATGTTCTGAATGTGCTAATATCAATATGAAAGTGTGAACAAATAATCGATACAGCAATATACTGAGGTGTGTTTAGTTTACAAGACGTTATTGATTCACCGGCACCAATACTGAAATGCATTCTTTTGAGATCATTTCTTTCTCCAGCTTTTTACCTCTGTGGCACTGTAACATGAACTGAAAAAATATACGATATGTATGATTAATCCTGGCTCTACAGAAATGATTATCATACATATTTACTTGTACAAAAATACATTTCTGTAGCTGTACCATCTGTATAACAAATATGCTGTATCATGAATCAATGAGTCTCAACCTTTTGCTTTGCCCTTTAAAGTTAACAATGCGATACAAGTGTTTTATAACTGCAAAATTACTTATTCAGAGAGTTGGTCTACATTCACGTATTAATTAACTCATTTTTTACCTTAACAAGCATAAATTAGCCGAACTGAAAAACAAGGGAGGAAAGGGGGAAGAACAGCACAAGCACTCTTACCGCTCTTTTCTTTCTGGTCAACAATAATCAATTTCCGAGATGAATAACATGCTCTTATTTACCTGGTGTTAAATGGTAAATAATCCTCCAAACATAGCTGACACGGGGGTCAGGGGTCATGGTGTGAATCGCTTTGTTGGCATCTTTTGTACCTAGCAGCTTTTAGAAAATGCAGGCTTCTGAAACGCGAGAGCTCCTTTCGCCAATACCTCAGTGACCTGGCTTTGGAGGATCAATTAGCGAGCAAGAATAAATTTGTGAAGCCCGAAACGGAACGCTGACTTTTAAACACAAAATGGTAAAACACAAAAGCAGAGAGAGATTTGATGCTACTAAAAGCTATTTGGAAGAACAAAAACACACAAGTAAACAAGTAAGTAACTGTCTTTGTTGTGGATATCTAGACACTTCACAGTCAACGCCCACAGACGGCTGTGAAACCAACAGCTGCCAGCCTGGCAAAGGTCCTATGAAGCATTTCCGAATCATTATGGGACAGGTCACCCCGAGGAGCCCTCCTCGTTGCCAACTATTGTTCCTTGATTCTTCACAGAGACCAGCTTATCACACAATGCTAAGAGATAACCATCTATAATTGGGCATTTTGTTCTTCCGAGCCACAGGGAAGAAGTGTCTGCCGAGGAACGTATGGAGGGATCGGAGAGCTCGCAGGTAGTTGAGGTCCATCAGCCCTTACTCAGACTAGTATAGAAGGCAGTTTGATGAAAGTCTGATTGGTCTGGGCAAACATCCTCATGGGGTGTATATCCGGACAAAGAGAGCAATACTCTCCTCTCGTCGAATCAAACGCTCCCAGGTCTGACAAATCACGGCTGGTCTCGAGGTGCCTGCTCTTACCATGTGTTCTAAAACCTGATGTGAAAGCTGGCGCCCCCGAGATTACATCCACCTCGGTCTGAATGTCTTCTGAATTTCAAGCCACCCTTTACTTCTTCTTCTGCCTGATACACTTTTGTCCAACAGCCCACTAAGTACATTGCACGTGATGTTAGTGACCACAACATAAAAAGGGAGACGTGAGATTTGCAGCAAGATTGCATAAAGTCCAACTAATGTAGTCCTTGTGTAATAGACTTAGCAGCATGGACACTCACACTCAGCTATTTAGAAGAAGAAGAAAAGCCATTTAGGATCTTCTGGTTTAATTTCACTAGATGCTGACTAATTCTAATTAAGTCATTATAGACTTACTTTGAAGAACAGATCTGCAAACACAAGGGATTTAATGAAGTGAATTGGGGACCACAAAGAGGGAATTGCACTGACACCATGTTGACGCTATCAATGGCTGTTCTATCTGCTTTGTGTGCGAGGACGACGGGGGAGCCGAAGTAATCAGATGTTTTACGTGTCAAATCAGAACCTGCAGTACGCAGCGGGAGGGCAGGGCCCCCTGCGACCCGTGTGTGCCTTTGTGTTTTTACGCCCTCAGACACAATTCAGGTAGTGGCTTAAAAACACACACAACCCACTGACCTTGCCCTGCGTCTCGTGGCCGAGCAGCAGAAAGTGTTTGGGTTGGACTCAGCGGGCGACCTTTCTAAATCTAAAAGTAGAGGTCTCCCGGGGTGAGGCAGCCACATAACAGTCGGGGATAGTTAGCGAATGTCAAAGTGCGGGAACAGACCGTGATTGGGGCTCGTACACATGTGTACACACATTGGAGTGAACAGACGGGTGCATCGGTTAGGCTGCAAGAGGAAGAATTACAACTGCACAGTGTAGATGTGAAGAAAAAAAAAAGGGTTTAGATATTTGGCACATTTTGACTAACAATTGCCGTATTATTGGACGGGAAGGCATAATAATAATGTTTGCACCCATATCATCTGCAGAAAATATAACAGTGTGTGTTTGTTGGCAACCGGGATGCACTGCAGCAGACAGAGGAAGTGCATACACGCATTCCTTGTCAAACGCTCTTACACAGTCGCTCCCTCAGAATCACACATCCCCAACCTCCTGCACTCGCTCCCTCTGTTGCCGTAGCTCTAAAACACACTTGAATTGACAAAGTGTAAATCACAACTTGTGACCCAGGTCCAAGTCCTAATTGCCCTCTGGTGTAATGTTATTCATTCACTTACGCCACGGCCACAAACACGGCGCTGCCCTCTCCACAGAGTGGAAGAAAGCGAGGAAGTCCGTAATTGCTTTTGACTTTCCAGAGTACAGCAACCCAAACGTGTGGGATTGTTGCAGAACCACTCGGAGCACAGGCTTCGTAATGAGATTGCCTCCTGTTTATGCCGATAGAATAACTAAAGACTCTCGTTGATGGCATTGGCCGTTTCCCAATCGATATCGAGCGTACCGATGTTGGGAGATCTCTGGACGCACCCTGAATTCAGCCAAAAAAAGATTGCCGCATAACATTCGAGAAAAGTCATCCAGCTAGTTTCTTACGCCAGAGTCAAGGATTTTTCAACCCAATGAATACTATTTTTTGTATGATTTCAGACAGATTAGATTGATGGATACATTTCACTCTGGTTACCTATTGGCATGGCTCTGGAGACAGTAATGTAAGTCTATCTTTTTGTTCACCATTTTGGTCCAGACTGAAATATCTCAACCATAGGAGGAGCTATAATGACATTTTCTACAGACATTCATGGTCCCCAGAGGGGGAATCTTAATCAGGTCAAAATGAATGACATTCAAACGTTCAGCTGTACTTTGCATTTGGTTCAAACTATCAAATGTTAGCTAAAACTCCACTCACTAAAATGGTAAACGTGGTAAATATAAAACACTCCCTAAACATGAGCATTCAAGCAACGCTATTATAATTGGACAAAACTGGGATGCCATAAAGCCTATCTGTTTCTCAATTCTTGTTGGTTTCGAACAAATTGGAGTCAGTAATATGTTCTCCTTTATGAACAAAACTATATTGATTGCATTTCTGGGGAGTCCTGCCCGTCACCTTGATCCCATACTTAGTGGGGTGCCAAAGCTCCCCTGAAGAAGACTTTCCACCCCTCTATCCTTTCTGGTTTCATCCTCCTCATTTCGGATCAATCCAACAATGGGATGTTATCATCATGCCATCAGGAGTGTGTGGGGGAATCACCTTTAAAACTATCTCTGAAACTCCCACTGCCCACTACCCGTTTGAAACCGCAATGAATCTGGCAAAGGCAGAGGAGATCTTTTTTTAATCACGAGTGCAGGGAGTCTATTTCGATGCCAGACTCTTTCTTTTGACTTGGACACGGAGCAAAGAGGGGTCTCTAGGACTCTCCACGAGTCTGGCATTCAATTCCTGCTGCAGTTGGATTCAACACTGGCGGGAGTCTGGCGTGGGGGAGGGGGCGGTCTCTGCTCTGACAGACGTCCAAGACACACAGCTGATGCCTCAGGCTGGCAAGTCTAATAATGTCATCTGTGCAAGATAGTACTGCTGGATCTCAAATGTATTACCCCGTTTGTCCATGGGGATGCTGGAAATAATTCAACAGCAGCCAACGCCACGACGCTCCTGTGATCTAGTTCGGCAACTCTTGGCACACAGATTGAGAGATGAGGAAAATACCTCACAACTGGCACAATCAGGGTCATCTGTGATCAACAGATTACTTGGTACCTCCTGGACAACATTTGCCTTCCATATGTTACCATCTTGAGTTTGGGAGGTTTCATAAAATTTTGAACAAGATTAAACAATCTAGTATTAGTCATTTGAGACAGCCAAAGGGGAGAGTTAAGATATTTACATTGTTAATGTAATGATTTGACACACAACAGTAACAATAAAAATACATACATACATATAAAACACACACACACACATGTATATATACATATACACATACATGTTCTTCTGTGAAGTGTAATTAACTACAAATATTAAAAAGGTCATAAACCCAATAAGTGCCAGAGAAAACACTCCTAATGCCAAACTTTATCATCTTAATAATGCATATGTGCTTTCCTAATGTCACTGCATGGATGTGAATCAGTCCGGTGGTATCCCGTTTTTCTTACCATTGAAAAGATCCCGGGAGAAGGCAAAATCCAACAATGTTGTGGTCTGACGAAAAAGTCTGCAGCAAAAGTCTGATTAAGCTTATTCATGTAAAAAAAACATGTTTAGTTACAGCTCTGCACAAGGTGCCATGTTCCTTTATTATGACTAACAGTTTGCTTGAGTTCTTCCCACATGCACCATGCCGTCGCACCACATGGGTATTAATCCACAGCAGAAGATAGTCACCAACAAATGCACCAATTACTCCCGTTAGAGGAGCATTGGCTAAAAACTAGTGTTTAGCCGTTTTAGGAAATTACTCTTCGAGGTGTGTGAATCACAAGATGCATCTTTAGTAGAAACAATTAGGCTGCTACAGACAAGATAGGAAAGTGAAATACACTTTTTTTTCAGTATATACATACTAAATTAGTTGAACTTAAATAACTCTACATTATGTGCAGAAGACATTTACACAGAATAATTAAAAACTGTGCTTTCCGTCCATATATTCCAAAACAAGCATCTTCTGAGGCCCAAAGTATATCAACCCAACGTTGTTCCTGCTTCAGTTCAGATGTATGGCACCGGTTGCTGACCATGTGCATGTCATCATCACAGTAAACATGTTCTCTGATTTCCTGTCGCCGTGCCTGATTTCCCATAATAACCTGGATTACGTGTGTGTGTAAGCACAGGAGATGAGTTTTCCCCACTGGTTCAGCTCTGGCACCTCCCACCCAAATATTTAATGATGGCACCGGGAGCCTGAATTTTTAACAACCTCGTCATTGAGAATTATGCCTTTCATACTTTTTTTTCACACATCACAGCGATAAAGTCTCCGAGATGATTGATGACGGCAACATGTGCCGCTGCGCTCCTGTTTTCTGCTGGGTAAAACGTGTAAAGAAAAAGCCCGTGAGCATGAATTGCAATCGTTTCTGCTCGAGTTGCTGCAGCCTGATCTGCATATAGGCGGCATCCACTTTGACCTCTCGCTGCCCAGGGCTGGATCCCACGTCAGCCAGGAAACACTCCCGGTGTGTGGCCGCTCACACCGCACACGGGCATTGTGCTTCGGCCGGCGTGCAAACAGTACGAGGATTTCTCTGAATCTTCATAATGAAAAGTGAGGTTCACAAAGGCTAATGCAATTCTATAATTGAGAGACGATAATTGAACTACTTTCAAATAAAAAAAACAGCACATTCAAACAGATGTAATGTCAGAGGACAGTGGAACGGGCTGTGTATAGTTTCAGAGCACAGTGACTTTTGGGCAAAGGGCAAATCATTTGACGATTTCAATAAACCCGATGGCGTTAAAGAATTGAGCCAGTGACGTGTATTTTCTTATTTCCTTGCTTTGATATAGTATTTTTTAGCACTGCCTTTAAATACCGCGTTGCTTTATTAAGTTGTATTAACCCAGGGGTCAGTCCCCGGGATGGAAAGTGTCTCACACATGTCCTCCGTTCAGTCTGACTCTGCACCTCATTATTCAGATTGAAGCCCACCTCAGCAATCCGCGCCTGTATCCATGCACTAATGCTCACCGCAAATGGCCTCGATAACTCAGGACATTTGAACGATTTCCTCCGTACAAGCTGATGCTGACAGTTTCTTTGACGATCCCCTAACAGATTCAAATGACTCGCGCGAGATGGAGCGGAGTGTTTGAGCTCGGGAGCTGAAGACAGTTTGTGCACAAATGTGCGCCGTCAGCGCTCATTCCGATTTAGTGGACTAAATTAATTATGATTGTATGACGGTTAATAAAATGTGCTGAAGTTTAATGCTGCAAGTTCAGGTATTTTGACACAGCAATTGATGCTGGATGTGATGAGTCATTTTTTGTGTTACTTACAAATGTCTTATAAATACACACACCTTAATAAATGCACAAAGTCAACGTGTATTAAGTCATTCTTAACAACTCCCCTTCTAGCTGCAATAGTTCAATCATAGATGAGTTATTACTTAACCACACAGAGGTTGTAGGTTTACATTGTCCTTGTCATACTAATAATACTAGGACTAATCCATGACACAAGGACAATTATGTGTCTTTCGTTCTACTTCTACTTGCATCATCAGCTGACACCTATGGGGGTAGATCAGCACCGTGCAGCTGTAATCAAAACACACAAGGCATTGAGGCATTGAGGCACACAGGCAAAGTCAAAGCACGTCTTCATTCACATCAACAGCAGGACCTGCACATTAGAGAGCGGAGCAACAGTCATTAGGCCCAGGTCTGGAAGTTGGCTCACGTTTCATGTTAAATTGAGTGTGAGAAGAATGAATGCACATCTGTGTCCATGACAGGAAACAAGTGTTAAGCACAGACCTCTCAGCTCCGTGCAAATGTATTGACCGAGAAAGTCGGAGCCAATGAGTCAGACTTGCATATGATATTTCTCAATTAATAAAGCACAGAAACACCCTGCAGGTCGAGAAAGAAAAAAAAAAAAAACAGAATGAAAAAAACTTACTGGCTTTAACATTTTAATAATGTGTCATATTTGAGTGATTGAAAATTAAATTATTTAGCGCCTCTAGGCTTTCACCGCACTCCTTTATTACACTTCTGTAAAGCAATTTATCTGTTATTGCTTTCTAATAGGGCAACATATCCTGGGTCACATCGTCAAACAGCTAGGGGAGAAAATAAAAAAATGTTGTAGTGTATTAACAGAGACAAGGCATCCGCCATTTGTGGCTGTTAAATTACCTAAATATGCATATAATATCTCGTTTAGGGTGTGAAGCCCCCCACTAAATGAATTATAAATAGAACGGACCTCATGTAAGTGTGACAAATGAAGCACTTGGCATTGAGATGACAATTTGCAGTAGTTTGAGGGTGCAGAGTGCTACATGGCTTCATATCCAATTTAAGCAGTGTTGTCTATCGCTGATAGTATTGTTAATCTTAAAGTGAAATTCACTAAGAAATACAGTTGATTATTCAGCGTCCTCGATCACTGGCTCCACACGACTTCCTTTAAGCTGTAATAAATGATCTCGCTCAAGGCTGATGACACAATAGATGACATGGAGTGAATCTGTCCATGACCAAATATTATTCTTTGTTAATATGCATGTATTCAAATTCACACAACTTTTGAGGTGATGTTCTGAAGTGAAACACATCTGATGAATTTGTATGTCATCCTGAATTCTTGGGGAAAATCCTGGCTTGGAGCGTCTTGTCACCGACAAGTAATATATCCCGAGAGTCTCCTAACCAAGTGAAGCGCATCGACCCGTTTTCCTTCAGGAGAGAAAAAACATTCGGAAAGAACACTGGCAGTGAGCATTTAAAGAAAATCTGCATCATTGCACTACATTCTTCAGAATCAAACGGTTATTAAGCATAGTCAAAGTCACTGAATGAATTTGTTTGAAAGTAATCTCCCAAGGCATCTTTTTGGAGGTCAAATGGCAAACGGCTGTCAAGCCACCTGCTAGAATCTGTTGCACAGGAACTTCCTTTCGTTTCAGTTGCTATGCAAAACAACACAATCGGCTGGGTTATTGATCGGTTCACAGATGCACACAGCGGGGTTAAATGGAAATGCTAACTCTGCATGGAGAGAAAAGTAATGTGATGCGATGAGCTCCGTCTGCATGGAAGCAGAGCCCATTTAATGCGTCTTTAAATCATTACTGAGATGATTGGAGCAACAACATTCAGGTCATCATATTTGTTTGCGCCTACAATATATATATATATATATATATATATATATATATAGTGGGCAGATTGTTGCAAGGGTTTAGAGAGCAAGAATGATTAAATGTCAAGTAAGATGAGAAATAATTATCATTTCAAGATGTGGTTTATCCAAATACATCTTATATAACAAATAGATTCAAAAAGGAATTGAAAAAGCTCCCTCAAATATTTCCACATATAGAGAATATGATAACATAATCCCATTCTTGGAGATTAAAATTGTCTCGTACTAAGTGCCGTCGAATTCCATGCAGCAGATTTAGGAATAGAGCGGAGAAACAAACCTTTGTATGTTCCTTCAGCAGAGATCAAAATAACCATTTACTGTCTAGAAGTTGGGATAATTGTCTCCACTCCACTAAACATAGCCTATACTATTTAAAATGTAAAGAACAAATGCCAATATTCTGTCTTACGAAGGAGATGAAACAAAAGAGGCAGAAAAGAAAAATGCATCCCTTCCACAGTCTGGCAACACGGCTGGATTACAATGTTCAATCCGTTGTCGACTGAAATCCAAACCGGCGGATAAAACATTTACCACCAGGATTAGGGAATAAAGAGATGGAAAGAGGGGCGTATGGACACGGAGGAGATGAAGAGACTGACAATAAAAAGGGAGTTCATGTACATTGTCCCCTTCTTCGAGACAGTAAATATAGAGCACTTTCTCTCGGGATGTGCCTCTTCTCTTCCTCGGAGGACCTCTTCCTGTGAGCACTGCGCCGGAAATAACTCAGAGTCCTCAGGTGAGAGCCCTGAGGGACACGTTCAGAAGAAATGTGATGCGTGCTATCGTACCCCGCTCATCTCCAAATGCTTTATCCAAGAAGCTGACTTCATCATGGGGGCGGAGAAGATGCCTTCCAAAGTATAACTTTGACATTGTTCATGCGCTGTCGTAGCACTATCCCAACGGCTTCGGAGAACAAGAAAAATACCTGCATCTGAGCTGGACGTAGCAACCCTAATATACTCTCTGAAGTCTCCATTGGTTCAAAGTTTAGGTAAAGATATAAAGTTTCCTCTGTTCCTCGCAGCCGTTTATGTCCGGGCTGAAGTACATCTATTTAGTTAAAAGCACAAGAAAAGGCCGGGGCCATTTTTCAAAAAATGATGACGGCCTTGCATTAATTATGCAAACTTTTGTCCTTGTGCCAAACAGTCCATCTACTGAATAATAATCACTCGAGGGACTTGGGGATACGAGTATGCGGAATATGAAACACATGCCAACGTCCCCCGTCATCTGTGGCCAGATCGAGGGACGGAGACGGAGCTGCGGGAACATAACGGAAGACAAAATGAGTCGACGTCGGACAGAACTTTTGATTCACTTTTTATAGACTTGTGTTTCTCAAATGTTATTTACTCTGCGGTTCAACAGCCGGTCCGTTTCAACATTTAGAAACACCACGGGACAAGCTGTCATTATTAACATCGTCTGCGGGATTTGCGGTGAAATCTTGGGCCGGGCATGTAAATTATCAATCCATTACTTTATTGTCATGTTTAGTGGCTTGGATCGCTTCGGGGCATTTACAAGTATTTCATGCATTTTATTTTTTCTTCCGTTTTGCTGGAGATACTGCAGCTTGACAACTCAATGAATTAAAGCTGTTAAATGTTCACACTGGGTACAACAGAGTTCAGATGGATTTTATACAGAGCAATGAATGGAGAACTTTGAAATTGTCTTTTTCAATAGCGAGGACTTGCTACATATTTGGCTTTAATGAAATAAACACTGTAAATATGTCAGTTTTATGGACAAAAAAAGCACAGAACAATTTGTATATTAATGTCTTTATAAATAATGAATTATAGTAACAACACTAGTGATATAAGACACTTTGTCTGATTGGATAACCTTATAGCCATCAGAGTATGAGCAGATCAAAGCAGAGGGGTAGTTGTTGGTGATATGCAAATGCAATTAGCTTATTTGCTCATCCAGTGTCCTACGCCGGCACTAAAAGGTGTCTGATGCTCAGGGAGCTCCATCACTATCGTCTCCATCAGTAGAGAGTGGCGTCCTTTAGGAAACAGACTCCTTTTTGTGTTGTACCATCTGATTGTAAAGACGTTTGTTGACCTTGAAAGCATGTTATGGTCCACATTAGTTTTTTTTATTTAAAACAATTTATTAAATCACCAACTCAGGGAACGCTGTATAGCACTTGAATGAAACGCTGTCTTGTGCGTCATCATTTCAGTACGACATGCTATAATATTTATGTGGCAGTGTTTTTTTTTTTGTCCACACACCCAAAAAAATATGAAAAGATACTATTTTGGGAAACGCATCACTTGCTTTTTTGCTGATAAGATTCACGGTATGGATGTTCTCATGTAACTGCCAGCAAGAAAGCAAAAAGTGTTAGGCTACCCTATTTCCCTAAATGTCAACATAATCCTTTACAGTTACAAATCTCAGTGGACTAATTGATGAAACAAAGTATAGATATTTCCCGTGGGTTTGCAGTAAATACATCTTATCTGCGGCCATCTCATTGAATACCTCATGAATTTACCAGATGAATTAGTATGCTTGTTTTGTGAAGATCATTTTGTTAGTTTCTTTTGTTTATTCCACTGGCACGCCGTTTCATTGTGGAGGAGAGGGTGGGAAATGGTTGATTGATTTATGGAAATTTATTTTGTACCTATGACATTTGTCAAGCTGTTATATCAATAGCAGTACTTACAGCAACAATGAACACTCCGACATCACGGATAGGAAATAATAAAGTACGCAAGAAACTGCCACACAGGGGGATTTAATTATGTTTTGAAAAAATAACTTCCACAATGCGCATTTGCATTTGTCACCTCTGATATTCAAGACGTGAATTGTTGTCTTAATTCCTCAAAAAAAGATGTGATCACAAAGTAAAGAGTCCCTCTCTCTCTCTCTCTCCTCTCTCTCCCTCTCTCTTTCTAACGCACTCATGCACACATCTGCTCGTCAGTGAGCCTGTTGGAAACTGTCACATGCTTGGCATGTTCTGTAACTTGGGCAGATGGTAAAGCACAATTAGGCTCCCTGAGTCTCTCAATCAATGTCCTGTGTTCCATATGAAGAAGGTGGTTGTACGCTGGCTGCTTCACTTTAACAAAGGTGCTTGCCTACTCTGCATTAGGTTGTAAATGGTTGTTATTCTCCCACTCTGCAAACCATTTCTATTTGCTTGCCGTTTCTGCAAAGCGATTATTCGACCTTGCTTTTTAATTTTTTGTTTGCTTGTCTATTCTCTGCAAGATACAATTCCAAAAATAATGTTGTCATTTACTGTCGACGACTGTTTGTTTTCTCCAGTCTCCCCACGATCCCTTTCGCATTTGCACAACACTTCCTACGACCCCCCTCCCACACAGATTGGCTCTACCCTTTTCTGCCTTCTCTCTTGGCTTGTTTAACCACTGGCCTGAATGCAAGACTATACTTTTAGACAATAGGCGAGCACAAGTGTTTCATTCACACCAAATGACTGTGAAAGGGATTTTTGTGGCCAGAAATTCACCGAGCAGCACAATGAGAGTGTCACGGAGGAATACGATATCCCTGGTGTTTTGCATCCTGTCCCATGTTCTGCGGACAAAAGAGAAGAAAACCGATCCAGTGCATTGGACACCGGGGGGGGGGGGCCTTAGCTGGTTAAATGAGGATAGCTCTAAGTGAGGCGCTAACGGAGAGGGGAAACATCTGCTGGCCACGTTGTGGGCCCTTGACTCGGACTTTGATCTGGGGACGGTCACAACCACCTTCCTACGAGAGCTCAGATGAAACAGCCTCTCAAACACGCAGAGTGTGAGAGAAGCCAAACTGAATGGGCAACGATTGACTCAAACATGTACGCTGAGTGATAACACGTGTTTAAAATGTAAATATAAAACTTTAAAATATACATAACTGGCTACTCTTTCTGTCCAGAGGAATGTAACTTGCACTGCTACTTTCACTCTCCTGCAGGAACAAAATATGACATTTCCTCCTTTCCTGCGGAAGCAAGCCAAACGCCTCACTCAACAGCGGGCCAGACGCCACCTTTGTACTGCCAATCCCGCTGTTGTATTTCCCCCACCTGTGACGGGAAGATGATTCACCCTGCCAGACTGCATCTAGGGATGCTGTGTACTGGGGCGTGCTCACTGCCAGCACAGACAGAGGATGGGGAGGGATGGGGGGGGGGGGATGGGGATGGGGATGCACCACCTTCTACTCTGCACTGTGACCTGCAAATGCAGCTGATAAAATAATGTGGCCTGTGAGCAGATGTATCACACTCTACCTACTCAGGGTCTAACAATTCACCAATTTGAATTAAGGCATTGGGCCAAATGATTATATAAAAGGCAGACGGGAGCAAAAGTGGGTCTTATACACGCAGAGAATGTTAAAATCGGTGTGTCGCCCCACATCAACACTACAGCGGCAGCAGAAAAGCAATATGAGATTATAGGTTAAATTGGATTTTGTTTTTTGAACATCGTATGTTTCGGTAATTGTTTGGCTCAACCGGTGCAGCATTCCTCTGAATACACAAACTTTTGGTTTTGACAAAACACAATACTAGATTTAACAAGGCTACACAGATTTCACTGGCAATTCATGGATAAGCTCTGCTCAAAACTCCCCAATCAGGGATTATTTCTGCATGAAAATAAGTTGATTTTCTTTAACTTGCTTTATCTCCATTTATACTTTTCTCAAATTAGATTTTCACTGTGGCAACCATCTCTGTTACACATAGTTATTTGAAATAACTGAGAATATGACATTTGGCAAATAAATGTGTTTTCATGATATGCAATAAACTATAGTTGTAAAAGAAAATTCAAACGACTACTCAATAAATTGGTTAATATGAATTATTATTATTATGCTAAATAATCAGCCAAAACTAAAGATAATAATTATATTATAGCAATCTAATCAATGTGAATAGAGTTACATGGTTTGTCTATTATTTTAAGGCACTTGGTGGGATTGTAATTCTAATGTGTGCTCAATACATGTCAGTATGTCTCTAACTGTATGACACCGGTCACACGTCAAACCGGAACCACATTCATCCAGCGAGAGGACACTACCTCATGCGGGTAGATCGTTTAAAATGAATGAAAATAAATGGATTTTTATGCTGCAAGAATGCGAAGAAATGGAGAAAAAAAATGCTGGTGTGTAATTATATAGGGCATAGAAGTTCAAAAGAACTAATGGAATGTCCTATACACTCATTCAATTATTATTTGTTTTCCTCTCGCTCTTTCTCCACGCCATTCCCAGGTGTTCATTATTCTAACCATGGAGAGCATCCTGCGGGTCAAGCCATGTTCTAATTCCTAATTAACTGCCCAGAACAGAGATCATGGTCGGCAGTGACCCTGCCTGGCGAACAGGGACGGTTGGAGTCTCCGGGTATTACTCTACCTCCTTCCCAATGACACCCCCCCCCCCCCCCCCCCTCGCAGCCACTGTACCATGCGTCATGGATTTGCGAGAACTGCGTTAAGCTTCGGGAGAGACGACCGAAAGCCAGCTGGAGGCTCCTCATTTTCAAGACCCAACTGGAAACACCTGTGGACTTTGGGGCTTATGGGTAACCACCGTTGAAGAACCCGATTGCATTGTGCGTGTGCCGCCTCTGTCAACCAGGAATGAAGACGGGGCAAACGCAACACGTGAATAATTCCCAAATTCATGGCTGAGCTCGGCTAAAGCTGCATACCTTTCAGTGGCATGTTTTTTAAACCGACCCCGAGATTAGTCATGTGTACACTCGCGGTGCTCATACATATCGGGGCATTAGCGGCATACGCAGGGAATACAAAAGCAGCGGCGGTGACTAAATGTCTATGTTTGCTCAGGAGCGATCAGGCGTGCCCTCTGTGTTACAACACGGGCCACCTGCAGTCTGGGAAAGAGCTTTCTGGGGGAATTAGAGGATTCTGATGAATGAACAAGACAGACATGAGTAACCCGGCCCAATATACTGCTTATCTACGAGCTTACGTTTCACAAAGGAGGCAGATAAGCAAAGACATGCCAGCAGAACGAGGGAACGCAGGAAAGAGTGGAAATGAGGCTAAGGAGGGTGAAGGCAACATGCACAGGTCAAGATCTACAGCAGTGTGGTCAGTTGCGACAGAGCCCGGATTCTTTGAATTGCCACAGAACAATTAACCATTGACCAGAGCGACGAGACGAACCCCACAGCGAGGGATCCGTGTCCTTCACGGTTATTCGGTTCCAGAGAGCATGGAAACACATAATGAAGTCATTACGAAGGCCTCTACCTGCCCTGGGCAGTGAACGCAACACCAATCAATGAGAAAGAAAGGCATTGTGGTTGGTCCTAGACGACAGGTGATGTTACGTTGGTGTGCGTTGGTCGTGGCGTGTGCTTGTATAGATGCGATTACCCTGTTTATTAGAGATCTACTGGAGGCAGGTGGTCTGGGTGCTAGCAGCAAGCATTCCAGTGGGGCTAATGATTTGTGAGAGCCAAGGAAGGACAGGTGTTCTACGGCCTGGACGGGATTCACCTTTGGGCTTTGTTTCTGGAGTTTCTAGTTATTAACTTTATTAACTGTAGCTTGGGCTTGTAAAATATATTAACTTTATAAGGTTGACTTTTGGAACCATGTTTGGTTTCAATAAGTTCATATTTAGTGCGTTACCATCTACCACAGTGCCTTTTGTATACAATACAACTCTATTCAGTAAAGTCCAACATTGGTCAAATAGCGTGCTCCACCTGCAGGCCTTAAAGTACCGGTAGACATTATTAGCTCGTTTGGAGCTCTTCACTTTTGAAACACATTTACCTGCTTTAATGTGACATGTGTCTCTACGCTCTAATCTGATTGGTCAGCACTTTCAGGTCTTGTGCATCTGTGTTGTCGCCACCTTCAGAGCATCACTGCAGAGACGTCCTACCTGTGACTGGATAGCCGTGACATCACGACCTTGCAGAAGTCCTAATGGCTTGTTTAAAAGGCAGCGTCCTGAATCTGGGCTGTGAGCATTTCTTAGTGGAATGAGCATGTTTATACTTTCACAGTACTGGTACCAGTAAAATGGAAGTCTCTCATTCTACCTATGTGTTTAGCAACGATGGCAAAAGTTTTACAATCGGAGTTGAAATATTTTGTAGATTGACAGAAAATCTATCTGCCACAATTCTGATAATGGATTAATCATTCAAATCAGGTATCTTCCAAAAATTGCATATTTCTTGGTTCCATCTTTTAAAATGCATTGAATAAAATGAAAGGTAATTTTCAGACAATTTATAGACTAGATTGTCGAAAAACAAATCAAAGAAATTAGATATATGCGTTTCACAGTCGAGCAATAGTTCTGCTTTTCTTTCAGGCCGTCACCACCTGTTCTGAAATGAGTCTAAGCAACAACAAAAAAGTATTTATATTGTATTGTCTGCTAAATTATAAACGGTGTCCTGCATAGACAGTCCTGTTTGAGCACTTGAACCAAATAATCCACAAGTGACCCAATGTAACTTCAGTTGCTACTTCAAGAGCCATAATTCTATCCCCAGTGTGTATTACACAATCACCCGCAGCGCCAGAGAATAAATCCCATTGACTTGATTCCTATTTAATTATTCTACTTGAAAATCCTTTATGCTCACCCTTTTCTATGAACCTGAGACAAAAAAAATAATTGCTTTACCCATTAAAAACCTCTACCTATTCGAGAATTGCATTCCTCCCAGCTTATTAGACCCACCTCCAGCTCGTATTGTATTTAAACCAGAGCAAATGTGGCACACAACACCATGGGTGTTTTATATAGTTCAAATAATTGCCTAAATCCAGAGTGACAGAGGCGGTTGAATTCATTCAGGAGAAAGCATTGCCCCTTGAGAAAAAGTGTTGACCGAAGGAAGAGACAGTAAAATGGGAGGAGAAAGGATGAAGAGGGAGCGCACCGTTTCCATCAGCAAACACAACACTACATATTTCTTTGAAAGACAAAGTGTTAAGTTAGGCTACTCTGCACGCTGTCAATAGCAACGTTCATCATAGGGCCGGTCGGAGTCTATATATTGATTAAACCATCCATCACTTAAACTCTACAAGACATTATTTCTAATTAAAAAGTAAGTCATAAATTGTGTGTTTTATTGCAGGACTGAGGCTGTAAATAAAATTCAAGGGAGGGCAGAAACGGATTGCAGCCCCTGTCCACAGTTTAGAGCCCCCGTAAAAGGGACAGACGGGTATGATGGCACCTTTGGGATCTTCGCGCGCCGACAGCAGGGAGGTGCCCCGCGTCATCCAGATAAACAGATGCAAATCAATAATTTCTCTGGTTGTGTTTTTATAAGACAGCCGGTTCACCTCAGGAGGGGCCGAGGAGCAGGACATGCATATGGAGAACACATATGCAAATTAAATTTTCATAAAGCTCTTGGTAATGTGTATAAAGGAACAGCGGTCGATGTACTTGAAAATGACGTTGAATCATAGGAGGCCGTGAGAGCGTATGACAGCGCTCCATCACATGTCTGGGTGGGCAGTGACAACAAGCGCCTATTATCTGTGTCCCCGTTTTCTCTGCTAAAAAAACATTTAGATGCCAAATGTGCAGTCGCAGGGCATTATTTAATGTTGATAAAGAGGCCATTAGTACACTTACATTGTAGCCGACGTTGGGAGGTTGGAGGGACGCGCGGTGCACCGTCTGTCATAGCAAAGGACACTTCATCACTTGGCGTGTGACAACTTCTGATTACCTGGGGCGTACGCTGGTTGTCAGCCGGTGAACCCGCCTGACGGCTAGTTGTGGATTGGCAGAGCGTTGGTTATTTCTTGACGGGCACAGAGGGACGTCTGATTTCGCAGGTACTAGCCAGAAGGGAGGGAGGAAACGGAGGGAATTGGGGTAGGGAAATGAAGAAAAAGACGTATCGCTGGCTCAACAGCCTTCACTGCCGACCAAGGAAAGCGTGTGCAATCATTGTTCATCCCTCTCCCTTCCCTCTCCCGGGGCCATTATATCTTTTTTCTCCCATACCTGCCAGAACGGGAGACGCTCTGACCACACGGGGGCTGTCTGACGGCTGGGGAATCATATTTGTTTGGCTGGCAGCCAGACAGGTGAGGGAAGTGGCCTTCGTCTCGGTGGGAGACGGAAAAGAGAGAGAGAGCCGCCGTCCGGGGGGGAAGGGGAAACTAATGAGTGAGCTAAAAGGGACAAGATGGAGCGATCCTCTATAAAAAGACCAGCGGTAATCTCTTTGTCTCCTCCCGCTCCTCTACCATTAATGTCCTATGAGATCGTGGCTCCTCCGTAAAGCCCGCTGCCTCTGCACATCAAACAGGGCAGATTAGAGCGGCACACCTTGCTGCAGCTGAGGCTTTGGACAGGGTGCAGTCCAAGTTCAACAGAGGCTCACAAAAAAACAAAAGTGGAGAAACGCTTCAAGTTAGTGGGCGTCTCTCTGGACGAGACACTTTGGAACAGCTTCCGCTAAATCAGCATGTGACTGAAAACACTGAGTATCCACTTACCATAGCTCTACCCCAATGCCCGGGAGCTCAAATAACATCAGTGTCTTTCAAATTAGGGCCATTGCTGCTCTGGATTCGTCTGTCGCGTCAGATGATATCAGCGTATAGCCCCAGAGGTGAAGGCGGAGTTTGAATCTAATTGTCAACAACAGAGCGTCCTGTTCCTTTATATGAGCATAAATGGCCACGGTAAAGTGAGAGAAGAGGAGGGGAAGGGTTGGCAGAAGATGATGGAGAGAGAGAACACCGAGCTGCTGGGAGAGTTCGCTGTCAAGGGTGTTGTTTTATTAAGACTCCCAAACTGTCGGGGCAGGTATCGGGAGAGCAGACGACAAGATACTCGCGCTAAAACCCCCGTAACCCCTTCTCGTACCAAAATAGCTCCATCCAAATGTACCTTTCCATCCTTCACACTAGGGGAGGGCTAACCTTGTCGAAGGGACTCACCTCTACCAATCAAGACACGGGAATGTTCACCTGCATAGCCCTCAGGGTTGTGTCAAGCAATAACGATGTGTGTGTGTGTGGGAATGTGTGTGTGTGTGTGTGTGTGTGTGTGTCTAAAACAGAAAAACAACAGAGGCTACAGGAGTGTGTTTTTCCAGAGATGCCTCCACCAGACCACGGTTAGAGAGCAGTGCAGCTTTGTGGATAACATCCACCTCTCTTATATCTGTCTGCTGAATAACATATGAATGAAGCTACAGCTAAATTCAGTTAGCATGGCTTTCTCCGAAAATTAAAATACAAATGTAACAGAACCTCTACAACGCACCAGTAAATTGTTATATGATAATGATCTGGCTTGTTTCAGTATAAAATGTGTCCCACTTTAATTTACCTTGCAACCAGCGAAGCAACTCTCTTAAAGACACATTGTTTGTTTTTCACTTTTAAATGAACTGTATCTGAACAATTAATGTTTTATAGGTTTTGTGAATGAGTGAAAACCCTCTTAGCACTGTACATGACAAACCCTCTGAGAGGAACACAATTTGATTTTAAAATGCATGGATGCATGCAGAGAGCGCCGTCTTTCCTCTCGTCGTAGTTCATGCGAGCGTCGAAGGACGGCTGAAGACATGAATATTGGAGTGAAGAGGTGGAGGAGTGGACATGCACCTCACCACACTAAGCCCACATTCATGCACATTTAATCTACGTATGCACAGGCCAGCTGACACACACACACACACACACACACACACACAACAGTGATTAATTGAGGCGATGGTCGCCTTAAGTTCAGAACAGAAGTTCAAACAAAAGGAATTTAATGTCCGATTGTGGTGTGCAGTTGTGTGAACATTTAGTGTATTCCCAAAGACAAAAATACCACTCCCTAATGAATATTTCTGACAAATAAATTAATCTCAGTAAATTATTTCAATCTTAAAATGAATACGCCAATAACTTTGCAAATTTGCCACCGAAAAACAATATTTCCATCCTCATCGTTCCACTCCATAATAATTTAATCATTTTTATCACACTCTTTCTTCAAAAGAATCTCAGAGTGCCACACAGATAGCAAAAACAAATAAAACCGATTAAAACATAGTTAAAGCAACCCGTAAAAATAAATAAAAAGAATGTAATAGCTGACAATAAATTAACTCAAGGTAAAAAAAAGTGTACAAGAGCATGTGTTCAAGAGGGGACTAAGACATTGCCATGCAGCTGCAGCAGAACGGCCCATTGGGAAGAAATGACAAACATGTTGGAGCAAATATATTTCTAGCAGTTGTCAAGACAACAGCAATTTGCACAGAGGGTCAACACATGTATTGGTATCAGCCAGTCGCTAGCTACATCGAGCAAGGTGTGCCTTTTAAATAATTTGCTCATTTAGAGGGTTTCGACGCTCTGGCCGATATCCTTGGGCCAGGCTGCTTCGGTGCTGACCGTCGTTGCCGGAGTAACAGGACACAGGAAACAAAGACCTGCAAAGTCAACTACCTCTGGAGGAGATTCAAATGCAAGACACTGCTGACTTTGGCCAAAAGGATTTCACTCTTTCCATTCAAATGAGCCGCTTTGCATCCCTTCGAGAAGCCCGGGCAGGATCACACGAACTGCGGTGTTTAAGATAACAGAACCAAAGGAGGCCATTATGGTCAACTTAACTTGAATGGAGGATGCTATGGGCAACCATGTTGGGTATGCAAAGCATTGCATGAGGTGCACTCTGTGCAACAAGGATGAGGAGAAGTTTTGCAAACAAGACTACGCCAAAATAATATCATCACATCTTAGAAATCTTCTAGAAATATCTTAACGCCTAGCCTTGTGATCCGCACAATCATTACACACTATTGTCCGTGTAACTCTACATCACTTTAAGTTTAAATGTAGTTCTCAAATCCTCCTCCTCTGAAATCTCCCATCCAATCATACGGAGGATATTATCCTCTGCCATATGCTACGACACATTCTCCCAGCGCACGTCTTTATGCCTTGATCTTATTGAGTACACTGTCCTCTACGACCGTCAACAGGAGCTCCAGCAGCCAGGTAAACAGAGTAAACAGACAAATATCTGCACTGCCGCAAGGAAGCTGTTAGGGAAAAAGGAAAGGAGACAGTATTGAGTTAGTTGAAGGGGAAACTGGTTAGATGGATGTAGCAGAGTACGTTTGTGTGTGTAGGTGTGTGTGAGTGAGAGGAGGAGAGGGGAGGGGGGGGCGGCAGCAGCAGCAGGCAAACCTATCATCTCCAGAGCCCACCAGTACACTCTGGAGGGCAAACAATCTCCCTAATTGAATTCAATCCAGGCTCACCACAGGAGGAGCGGGGCTAGTTGCTCCATTCAGTATGGAGCGGGTTGAGGGAAGTGGTGTGTGTGTGTGTGTGTGTGTGTGTGTGTGTGTGGGCTTTAACTGGTATGACAAGCGAGTGAGGAGAAGGAAAGAGCATAAGTATAAGAAGCGGGGAGTAAACACGGGGTTGCAGGAGACAACAACGGCAAACGGAGAGGAGCAAAAGCTCTTTGCGTTCAGGTTTGGGTGATTATGGGATGGAGGGGGAGGGGCGTACAAGGAGCAAGAGAGGAGAAGGATGGAAGCCAGCTGTGCCTTTGCATGATTATTACACTGAAAACATCATTTGCATCAGGGAATGAAATCCAAAACACGCTGGGCAGATACGTATGGTTACCGAGCAAAAAGCCCTCGTCGCTGGCGGCAGAAATTAAAGGCTTCCCAATAATGTCCCACAGATTTGCATATGAAGATGAGTACCCATCATGAATCATTTTCATAAACATCCCATTGCACACAAAGAAACAAGCCCAATTGGCCCACATGAATGCTCTTCATTACGGCGCTGTGTCGTGTACTTAATCTGCGATCTGTTGCGTATTCATGACACGTAATGAGACATTTCCAGCGCGGTCGGATGCAGTCACAACTGTACAATACCTCGGCGTGAGGCGGAGAGCGGCGCTCGAGTGTTCTCCTCACAGATCCTGGGTATCACATTCCAGATAGTAAAACCATGTTCGGTCCTGGAAGGAAACGAGAGAGAGGAAAGGTTAGGAGAGGGAGATGGGCTTAAGTTAGTGAACCATAGATAGATAGATAGATGAATACTTTATTAATCCCGAGGGAAATGTAGGTCATCCAGTAGCTTATACATTTAACATTTAACTTAACTCACAAACAACAATACACATAGGGGGAGCATGTACACAGGGAGTAGGGAGAATACAGAATTTACAGATAAAGTGTGCATTGATTGAGTGTTTATATCCACGAGGATAGTGCAAAAAGCTATAGATAAATGCTATAAATAAACCAGTCTGTGCAATGGGCTTGTATAGCCAAAAAGAGTATAAAACAAACAAACAGTAAAAGATTTTTAAAAAAAGAGTAAAAAATATGGACAGTGGGATGGAAAAATAGAAATAAAAATGAAAATAGCTGAGAAGCATGGCAACACTTATTGTAAATACGCAACAGGGGAAATAATCAAACAGTCCAGCAGTCCGCCAACATGCTTCCAAGTCACATTTAATGACAAATTACATTTAAAAATTAAAAATAAAACACACTTAGGCCAGAAGTGTTAGTTTGGCTCCGGCACATCACACGCTATATTTTGGTTTCTTCTGGGTCGCCGATTATGAAGCGGCGTCTTCATAAATGTTTCATCTGTTGTCTGGTTACCACAGTGGTGATGGAGCCGGACTGCAGCTCCGTGAAGTGCTATTCAGGTCACATCAGCTTTTAATGGCTGATTTATTAGGGCCCAACAGGGGCTTGGTGATGGGCTTCAGGACAAAGAGCCTGTTTTAAACTGCATTAACACTCTGCAGTAAATATCCCGTACAGCATTAGCATTTTGATGACCGCCTCCCCCGGTCACCTTTTGCACCGCCTCGTTGTCCCTCGCACACATTTTGCTCCCGCGCTCCGTCTCTTCGCCTTTGAATCAATCCGTCTTTCGCAAGTGCCACTTTCTCTCTTGCAGCCTTGGCGTCACTCGTACACTTTCCTCACACACCTCTTCTTCTTCCTCACTCGTCGTGTTAAAAATAAACCGTCGCCGCTCTGATACCAGTGTGCACAGGTGAAGTGGTTAAGTTTAATTATGGATGAATTAATGAGCTACATGAACGGTTTCACAGAGAAACATTATAATTGTATTCAGTTGAATTAAAAAGGCACATTTCTTCTTCACCTTCAATGATAACATAAAATGACACCTTTTATTCTATTATTGTAATGCAAACTCTTTAGATGTTCTCACCTGCAATAAAAACTAGTGATGAGTCCCGAAGCTCTTGTAATTAAGGTTTCTATATAGAGGGTTAGGGTCATAAACCAAAAAAGTAATCCATGCTATATGATGACCATCTTTATCAATAATAATTAAAACAACCCCAAACTAAAGTAAAAAAAATGCCCAGTTTGTGAAGCAGCCATCCGGTTTAATACTATGAATGGATGTCCCAGATTTTTCCCAGAGTAAAATGGTTCTGCTTTTTTTTCGTATTGTGCAAAGATGCTACAAGAGACGGGGAAAAAAAATTGCAGTAATATTGCCAAACTTCCAAATATCATCTGGGCACAATGGCCGATGGATTTTGGCATCCGCACAAGTGCTGGGACTGTGCGACATCAAATCTGCTGCTCATTATGTTTGATCAAATCCGAGACTTTGGCGCCGGGAGCAGATGCCTATAGGTTGATTCAGATTGAACTGCTGGAACCCGTCTGGTCAACAGAGCATCTGCCAGTCATTTAGCCGGCCTAGAAGTGTTTGCAAAGGAACACTATCACAGCGTATTGGAGCGATTCAAACTAAAAACTGCTGCGCCAAAGTAGAGACGGTTTACAGAAAATGTATACTGTGGATAGTTTAATGGACTGCAGTTGGCTGTCAACAGCTGCTTTCACCAGATCCTTTTTTTATCCAGACTCAATATACAGTAATTACAGCAATTGAACAAATCTATATTTTCCCGTTAATTACCTTTTTCCGGAACCCATATTTGCTGACCTCCCTCACTGAGCAGAGACAGTCAGGGTCCGATTCAAATGTGCTCTATTATAATCGTCTGTGTTTATCTTAAAAAGGGGTTTTGGACGAGAGGACTTTACACCAGGCAGTTGCAGTACTCGAGGCGATCTGATATCTGTACTACTAGTAAGTGTGCAGTTCTGCTGAAGTACGAGGCACGGATGGCCCAACATGACACGGGCTGAGATAACTGCTTATAAAAGCCTGGTTGCTGGTTTACAGTTACTCAGGAATGTGATGAGTTAACACTGCAACAACAGCGTATAGCTGGCATTGATTGACCACTGACCATGACATCCTATTAGGGACTGGATCAGTCCATTGGCATTTCAGGTACCACACTAAATCAGGCACAGCTTTTACATTATTCTACTAATCTACAAAGCCTTAATTGGTGCTGCACCATCATATCGTACGGTGCTTGTAGTACCGTATTGCCCCACTAGAGCTACGTACGCCGGGGCTGAATCAGAGTCACCTGCTGGGGGATGTTTTGGGATACACTGAGCTCCTCTCTCCTCTCCTTTCTCTACTTATGGATGAATTTACGTCTCTCCATTGCACATGACTAACTATACTTCTTCTTTTTGACTTGAAATTGAATTAATGCAGAACTATTTGGGAAATATATCTAATAGGATTCTTTTTGAGTAATATTGCAATTAGGTATAGTTTGACATTTTTTACAGTAAGATAACTGTCTGAGAGACTATTTAATGATACAATAAAGGAATATAACACCATCAAAGAAAATATGATAGTGTTTTAAAGTAAATGCCTGATACTGTGTTGTGTAGCGCTGACACTTTTCAATACCCGAAATAAGCAAAATGTCTACAATCAATCTTAACAACCTAAAATATTACAACCACAAATTGAACTAGAGGCTTGTAATTATGGTATGTATACACTGGTATATAAATAAGATCTGAGTGCAGCGAGTAGGATCACCAACTCTTGTTTGAACTTGAATACAATCAGATAATAAAATAATGAGTTGTGTATCCGGACACTTGGGGAAATGTCAAACTAAAAAGGGAACTTGCCTTTTTTTCTATAGATTAGAACACCATGCAAGAGGCGTATTTGTAATTGCTAAGAAATGTCATGACTTTCAAATGTGGGATTATATGTACAGCTGATCCTGGACAGACGGTCACTATGTAACTCTCGACACCTCTGATCCGACGCTGCTTAAGATAACGTTCAGCTTCTCTGCGGTTTTATGTAAATATTTAAAACCACCCAACTTTGGTTTCACATGATGTTATTTACTTTTCACTGACTGCTACGGATATGCCCCCAGTCAGTATTACATAGAACACAAAGTGATGGGACAGAGTTTTGTTAGGCTGCCAAGTGAGCCAGCCGGGATCACTCGATATCTGCAGGTGAATGATTCCCCATCGCAGAAATGCACAAATCCAAGCGGGGAGTGCATGGAGCTAATTTATGGAATTAACACACACAAAAACAATTGCTCTCAGCAAGCGGGGTGCCTTCGGCTCTCTTTCCATCAAATAACATCACTATTTGGTTCTCTGTCTTCCAGTCCTCGTGGTGAACGCATTTTCTACAAAAAGTGATGAAACACAGGCTCACTATCCTGATCTCCCTGCCAGGAACTTGCATGCACATTTGATTTTTACAGCTCCAGAGTGATTCATTTTTGACTCATTTGAAAAGGACCATTCTTGTGACCACGCCCACTTTTCTTCCATGACGGATGTCGAGTTTCATCATCTTTTTAAGGGTTCATGCCAAAAAACTGAAATTGTGTGGGAAGGGAAGCTTCTACGGTTTTATAATGATCTGAATATTGCATTTTGCGTGTATGCATTTGCCACATTGGAGCGGCTGACTAGCATTCCCTTCAAAGCAACCAATACGTGTGTTGATCCCCCAGTCGGACAACGCCTCTGTTGATGAGGAACTATTTAAAGTCATCAGATGTTGGCCCCTGCTGAATTAAACTATATCAAAAATGAGAATGTGTGTACAATGTGTTTAATCTGTAAGAGTTTACACACCTGAGAAAAATCATACAAAATATTCTGAATTCTTTTAATTTTTTTACTCTCCGCTCCCTCTTATTCATTTACATGAAACACTGCTATTCACATTAAAAGGAAGGTTAACGGTAACAAAAAGGAAGTGAAATTGTCCCAAACAGAACTGCATGGCTCAATAAGAGCATCATCTTCACGCCGTTTCAAGGTGATCACGATGGAAATTACAGTGGAATGAATTCGACCATGATGAGAGAAACGGAGCAGGACCGACGACCCTCGAGGCGAAAGGCGTGGATCCTGCAGCTGGAGGACGGTGCTGAAAAACATGAGCGGCTCTAGAACCCAGCGTATCATTTCTATCTCGACTTCTCGAGACAAGAAAGAACATATGAGGAAGCAGTGGATGCGTGCGGCCGCTGTATGACTGATCCAAGTCGACAGCCTGTGGTGTGTCTCTATAAAAGCATTTACTGAGGCGCAGCACTGTGGCCTGCCGAAAGCTCATCAAAGAGTGGCTTATTTTATCAGTCAAGTGGAAAATGTGCTGAGAAAGAGAGGGAGAGGCAATAGCGAGGAAGTCAGCGAGAGTAACTAAGCTATTGTGCCCATCGCTGACCCAAACACCCGTGTTACAGTAGTCATGGCTGCTCACAACAAAAGCTCTAATCGGCGGAGCAGGGCTCAAACTGAAATGACCCCGTGGCTGCAACACTGAAACTGACAAGCCTGCCTGTGCATGCCGAGGCCAGAGGCGAAGGAAATGCGGTTAATGAACAGAAATGTATTGAGACGGCGGAATCCTTTACAAGCAGAGGGACTCTCGAATAGCCTATATACGCTGTGTGTGTGTGTGGAATAGAAATATGCACCGTTAGTGCCTATTCAACTCCAGCTATTTCATAGATTATACACACTTTCACGAGCTGCTCTCAGAGCCAGAAGTAACCAGGCTTCATAAAGATACGGTTGCCCCCTCAGGTGAAATGGACATAGCATAAAATACCATGACTTTCACTAAATTGACTATTATACTTCACACACTGTGGGGAAGAATCTGCATATAGTTTACGGTTCTACCATGAAAAGTTAAAGGAGAATATGGAATCACTGGGTCAGAGTGTGAAATAGAAACAAGCCCTCGGTGCATGTGATATAACACATTGCACCCCACTGCTGTGATCAGTTAAGTCATCATAGTCAGGGTCTGCTCATTTGGAGTGGAGGGACCGCTTACCAAGCAAAGTCCATGGGCAGCATTTATAATGCATGGGCAGCATCCCGACCCCCAAGGGCCACATTAAATGCAGAGGAGCAGATAACAATTGACTGAGGTTGCTGGCAACTGCAGGGGTATAATGTATACTTACATGTCTGCTTTATTATCCCTTAGTCTCACTCTAATTCTCTAGCTCCTTGTTTTCTCAGGCCGCACTTCTCTCGTGTTGTGGATTCTTTCTCGTGCATATTTTCCTCATATTTCTTCCCTACATCTTCATCATCATCTTCATGTGTTCCCCCAGTCCTCATTTCCCTCCCACACTGTGTGTTGGCATACCAATGAGAAGAGTGGATGAGGGATATGCCACGGACCTTACCCCGAAGACCTCCTCGTAGACGGGCCCTAATTGGCCTTACTTGGAAAGGGATGTAGTTTACCCTGTTGTGTGCGCGTGTGTATTCTATGTGCATTTGTCTGAGTCTGCAGAACCATACACAAGATAGAGGTGATGAACGTACAGCCTCCAGCATAATGCATTCAGCTGGAGCGGTGCATGGCACCTCGGTTTTAAATTTGTATTCATTGGTGTGTGCAAGCTTGTGTGTTTGAATATTTATGTAAATATCATGTTTTTGGAATCCTCGGGCTCCAAGATTGCTTCTTAAGCCCAAAAAATAGTTTGATTATCACATGATCTCACCTGGAAATCCCTGCTCCGAGTATATTCTTTAACAGCTTTGTGTCTATGGCACCCAATACTATATGCATGAAATGTATTGTCAAAAACAAGCTGTCAAAATGCCATACATTCTGCACCCCCTCTGCGGGGGTCAGGGAGCTGTTTACGTTAGCAGGGGGATATCATTATGATAATCACGCATGTCTTTATTTGGAATACATACATATTCCCAGCACGATGACCAACCTTGCAGCAGAACATAAAAGTCAATAGAGGGGGAAATTGTATGGGTGACACTAGTGGGACTTGACATCATAGGTCCTTCACGAGGGTGCACGTTGCGTGCATTTGCAATGAAGCCATTTAGCATTTTTCTGTGATGGTAACATCACACAGAGAGGCACATTTGATCTGTGCAGGGTTACCGGCCAAAGCCATGCAGACACGCTCAGAGAGACGCGGAGGACGCACGCGAGATGATTGCTGAGAGACATCGAAAAATGACAATTACCTTCAATGGATCATACGTAAGAGAGAGCTTTAATGCCACAAACTGGAGCTAAATTTAAGAGGGCCACCGTTTAGCTTTTGAGGGAATCTGTTAGTATGAATTGAATATAACATACATAAGATCCCCTGAAACAACATGTGTGTGTTGTTGTTGTTGTTGTTGTTGTTGGCTTAGAATGAACCTTTATGTATATCTCCATAGATAGCTGGTCCTATTCACGGAGTCCACTGTGTATCTTGAGTAGACTACACTGGCTCTAGTGAGAGCCGTACTTGCTCGTTACCTGAAGGCTACCATTGTTCTACGGCCATCTATAGAATGTGGAAGAAATATGGTCAAATGCCAATAACGTGTTGTTGTTTTGAATAAACAACAAAGTGCAACAGAATATTATTGTTTCATCATTTGTTTTTGATAACAGTAATCGAAAAATTATTTCGGACTTCCCGAAGTGAATAATGCGCCAATTATTGGTTCAAATATAATGGGTTGATTGGTCCATGAAAAGTAAAACATCATTTTGTTTTGTCCGACCAATGGTTAAACATCTCAAGATATTCTTTTTACAACCATAGAAGTACCAACTATTCAGATTGAAGAGGCTCTAAAGATAGTTTGGAGCAATTATTTCTTGAAGAATGCCCAAAATCAGCTCTGAAATGATAAGTCGCTTATAAAAGAAAAGAAAAAAAATAATAATTTCAATCATCCGAGCAGAAATCTAAACATATTTCCTACATGGAAGCAAAGGGCACTATGTCCCACCACCATTGCCCTCCCAACTCAAAACCTGCCACTGATTGAAGCAGCAGATCAACGTATCGGTAGTTTACATCTGAATCCTGTTTCCATGTGCAAGCCTGTGCTCTAGAATCAACCTTCTGCCCCCCCGACCCCCAACCCCCGACCCCCGACCCCACCCTGACAAATATGGTTGGACCCTTTCTGAATTGTGAAGCCGACCTGCACACTGAATATAACCTTGGCATAGGCAACGGGGGAGAGGTGTGTTTCCAATAAAGACGAGTCTATGTGTGTGTGTGTGTGTATATATGTTTCCTCACACATGTGTTTATGTGTTCATAAAGGACTGTTTTTAGGTGGTTGTTGTGTGTGTGTGTGTGTGTGTGTGTGTGTGTGTGTGTGTGTGTGTGTGTGTATTTGTATGGCTGTGCAAGGGTTCAATAACCATGTGTGTAGCAGGGGGGCTCTGGAGTGTCTCAGCGCCCAAGGCGCCAAGGACATGGCTTGACAGGTGTGTGTGGAGGACCGAGTGGTCTGCAGAGCCGCAGCACAATGTGCCCATTCAGGCCTGGAAGGAGACAACCGAGATATCGCAGGACCCCTGTGAGGAGGGTGGGGGGGGGGGTCAGCTGGGTGCATGTCAAACTTTCCCTGTGACTACAAAGAGAGACATAAGTATAACTGCATCAGCGCAGTAATGGGCTGCGTGGCCCCACGTTGGGTAGCAGTTCCCTGGCATGTGGCAGATTTGGGTCGTCTGTAATCTTTAGTCCAGACAGATTGTCATAAGATAACTTTGACTATTGAGGCTAAATGTTTAATGTGGAAATACAGGTCTTAGGTGAATAGCTCGGAATAGCACAGCAGTGACAGTATATAGGCCAAGAGTGAAAACACCTTAAAAGACTTCATAAAAAAGGATTCAGGTGTTATATAGTTCACCCTACAACACATCACAGTCTCGTCATTTTAGTTATGAACGTGCCAAATATGTCAAAAGGTAGACAGGCAATGGATTCAAAATATAGTTGCCCTTTTGTCGAATCTCAGAAAACCAATTTCCATCATCAATTATCTTGTACAAAATTAATTTCAACAACAAATGTAACTGGTTTGACTAATTTACAATTTAGTATTCATTCCCCATTTACAAGGATGAACTAAGTGGCCATTCAGGTGGCCACATTTTGTGTTATCTCTGAAATTAATAAATGGTGAGGGACACACAATAACACACACACACACACATTCGCTAATGGCAGGATGTGACAGAAATGGCCCCTGTCTGGAATAATTACATGGCTGTGTGGTCCATACGTCCTTAACGCACATCTGACAAGAGCTTTTAAAACGCACACAATGCCACCAGCATCGCTATCCATGCAGAAAATTGGACAGCCATCCTTCAGCTTCGACATAAATCTGCGGGGTACCAAACCGCACCAGAGAGCAATATAGCATAGAACGAGTCTCTGCTGAAACTAAAAAGTAATTGAATCGAAGACGAAGGGGTGGGATGAGAGTTGAAGGAAAACATGTCATCTGAATTTGATGCTCTGTGAGATAATGCTTTCAGGGAATATGTGTCAAATGAGTATGCTCAAAGGAAAAAGGCGACTAATTATCACAGAAGAAGAAAAAACGAGTCAGAAACATCTGAGGATGCCCCCGTTAGAATCCCAACCCCACACATGGCCTTTCCAGTGAGGACTCCTCTTTTAAATCCAGTTCAACGCCATCCGTAAGATAACCTTAACCTACACACGTCGTTGGCGTATACTACACAGCAGAGGTCTCTGCAGCAGCGACCTTTTAGTCCCAAGGCTATCTGCCCACTAAATCACACGTGTAGAGTCATATTAAACACGTAGCCCTGAAGAGAGAAAGAGCTCTGGATGATAGGCATCTTTCTATCACTGAAAGCCTTCACAGTAATATTCCCCGCTCGTGGCTGATGAGATAGCTTATTGCACTCGACTGCTTTAATGTTACAGGGCGGGCTGAGAAAACGGGTTACGTTCTTCTTGGGCACGGCGAGCGATAAGGGCCCCGTTCTCGTCAGGTCACCTGCAATAAGCGCATGTGACGGAACTAAACTGCGGGGCCACCGTGTGAGGGGGAAAGGGGATCATTGTGAACATTGTATGAATGGCTGCATAGGACAAAAGTGATATTAAAAGTTTCATGTCCTGCAATATGTGCATAACCTTTACGCTACACCCCGAAAAGCTCCCCTAGAGGACCCCCCCCCCCCCAAAAAATCCCACTTCAGACTATCCCCAAAAATGTCAAATGTAGTCGTCTTAACAGGGAACTCCTAGGCAAGGAGGAATAAGGTGTGGGGAGGGTGGAATAATTCAGATACAATCACAATGGTGAGTAGAAGTGTGCAGTAGATACCAATGCTCGATGCTCAACTGGGGAGTTGAACACTAATGGAAACCAAGATCTTTGAAGCCATTAGCGCAGCAAGAGCAGAGTCATCACCACCTCTGTCGAACTGATCTCAGTATCAGAGAATTAATGTCCATCTGGAAGAGTGAGCAGATGAAAAGATGTCCGTCAATGACAGTTCAGTGCCACTCTGTAGCAAGGTGGAGTTTAATTGATGAGGCACTATTAATTACAGTGTTATAATAGCCCAAGCCTAACTGTGCCCCAACGGAGTAGCTGCCAAACCTTAACTGACGTATTTACTATAACCACAATCGTATCTTTTATTAAACAAATCGTTGTTCTACAATGCAAGAATTTTAGAAAATGTGAGAAGAAGATGTCCATGAACATAATCCAGGGTTTTGCCGAATGGTCCAATATTGATGATGTTCCTCTGCGTTGAGGTGTCGTCATCACTACACACTGGTTTTCATATCTTCAGTTTACTAGGAGAAATGGCTCCTGAATTTGATAACAGTTCTGACCTGGGTTTGTTTAACCTATTTTCATTATGTAATCTAGGGATTGGGTCATGGAGTCATTTCATTCTTTAGCTGGGAAAAATAATAAAGTCTAGTCATCCAGTGGAGACAACAGTATATCGGGGCACTAAATGGCAAATCTTTCCCCAGGCCTCAGAAACCACATCTGGGGACAGTCAATATATTTCTGGTTTCTTTTACTTGGGTCATGTAGGTCGGTATTGAGATTTTGGATGAGGCCCGGCGGTCAGGAGACTGGTTCAGCATATTTTGCATGCCATTAAACTTGTATATGGGTAATGGGTTCCAAAACAAACTGCTAGTGCATGGTAACAGACACAAGGAGACAGATGGCTGCCGGAGTGGGGTTTCTTATGCATGACGAATTGTCGCATCTGCTGGTGTGATTGTGCAAAGCTCACGGTCAGGGGAAGTACTCAAGAAAACAGGAGGAAAGCGTCATCCGAAAGCAAGCAAACAAAAGCCAGGCGGTCATCGGTTCCAAAAGTAACTGTTCTTTGTATGGTCCAGTCAAGTGCAGTGGCAGAGATGGGCAGCAATCGTGCAAAGACCGGAGGGCAATCACTCTCCCGATACCCAGCTGAGGAGCCATTCTGCCAAATAAAGGCTTAAGATTATTGAAAACAACACCTGGTATTGGTATGAATCCTTAGGGGAAAACTAGAGAGAGAACTCAAAGGATAGATCTACAAGCGTTGCCACACCTCGTTATCCAAGTTACAAGAATCCACACCAAAGGTTGTCAAAAGTTTGTCAGATGTCAAAACAGAAACCATCAAAAGTCTATCAAGGTGAAGTGCCTGTGTGGCATCGTTCCAGACTTGCCTTAGTTCCTTTACGATTCCGAATTATAGAAGGATGGTTTGATGTACATGCTCTCATTGTATTAAAAACAAAGAAGAGGGAAAAAGGGGCCCCCCACCCCCGTATTTGCCTGCAGTGCAGCGAAGTCTCTCTCTCTCTCTCTCTCTCTCTCTCTCTCTCTCTCTCTCTCTCTCTCTCTCTCTCTCTCTCTCTCTCTCTCTCTCTCTCTCTCTCTCTCTCTCTCTCTCTCTCTCTCTCTCTCTCTCTCTCTCTCTCTCTCTCTCTCTCTCTCTCTCTCTCTCTCTCTCTCTCTCAAAAATCGATGCACAAAAAGCACTTCATTCCTGCTCAGTTTCATCCCGTATTGCCAGTATAATTAAAAGTGGCTTCGACGGACTTTCCAATCCAAATCTCCCCGTCAACTGGGGGGGGCTGCTCAAAGTCATGAGGGCTAAACTGAAGGGAAAAGGTTTCTCTTGGGACTATTATGACATCACGTACATGCAGCACTAATTTATGATTGTATGGAAGGTCGGATTATTGACAACTACTCTTCGGCAATCCACTGGATGAGCTTGTGCATGTTGTTTGCAGTGACAGATGCTGATACCGATTTGGATATTTCAGGGGGTCATATTTAATTATTGTGCTATCCTAATTGCATTCCCCTGCCCACCCCCATCAAACCCGGGGACGATGTGACAGCAGCAACTGGCACAGACGCATAAGTATTTTAAGTTGTTTCTCCCATGTAATGCCCATCTTTACCAAAGCAAATGAAAGGTATAAATTGTGCGTACACACTTGTTCCAGAAATAGCAGCTTCCTGCATTGATAACACCAGCTCACAGATATAAATTATCAAATCACCTGTGTGTTATGGCTGCACCCAAGTCGCTGGACCAATTATTTCTGCTCTGCTGCAATTTGAAAGGCCTCTCCAACTGTGTTTGACACAAAGCTGGCTTAGGGGGGCTTACTCCTGACCAAAAACATAAAGAAGATTACAGAAGCCTAACCTCTTGCAGCCTCCGGAGTGACAACAGAACCTCTGCTCAATGGACTTTTAGTCTGGAGCCACCAAAAGTAGTGGGATGCGTTTCTACTGATTTCAACAAGTCTTCGATTGAGCCTAAACTGGTAAGAATTAGAAAAACAAAGCAATCATTGCCGTCTATACCGATCAATAAAATGATGTTCATTAGTAGAGACTGTATGGTACACAGAATTAACAGAAAAGGACAGATCAATGAGAGAAAGCATACAGGCAGATGTATAATGACACTGGATTACAGATGGCTGCTTAACTGCAGCATTGCACTGATGACTTCCTGTGCAATAACTACCCATACCTTATTAATCATTATGGGCAGAAACCCCATAAAAGGGTGGACCTAAGATGACCTTAGAGAGCTCATTGTCTGGTGGCACGCTGCAGGTTCATACTTTCCATATGCATGCTACTGTGTTAAGCTATTTCCCCATGTCAGTCTGACTTTTAGCGACATTTATTATGTATGAGACAGTAAAAGGGCTCCATGAGAAGATTATAAAAGCTTAACATTTTGATGAGATTAATCTAGCTATCAATCTTTGCATGCATACAGTAGTGAACCAATTATGATGCGGCAGTCGAACAAATAAAACTGAATGCATGTTCCGAGCTGCTAGAGTATCCTAAAAACCTAATATTTGGATGCAGAATTATCCCGACCACTAGGACATTTACATTAAATTAAGTGCATTAGCGAGGTGCAGGAACAACAGGAAAGGAGTGGATGTCAGTTGCCTGGAGAGGACGATGTGATATCTCAACTCCCACTGTCATGCTGGCTTCCCAATGATGTATGGATGTTAGACGGCACCACTCTCTCAGCATAACCAGTCAATACTACCATGCGGAGGAAGACTATCGCAAGACAATGGGAGGCTGTGACCCTTGTTATGGAATGACAAAAATCCATGAGGGTGGTAGGGAATGAAATGGAGCTTAAAAGAGGGATGGGGTGTTTATTAATCAATATAACATAGTCAGCAGTCCTGTGGTGGGAGTTAAACAGGGCACGGATATCTCAACAAATGCTGGAACGATATTATGTGAGGTTCAAATAATAATCAAATTCCAAAGAACATTAAAACACATAAAGATATCTACATTATAGGAAACAATATCAAGCAGCTATGTAGCGCTACCTGATCTGAGTTTGTATTTTCACACAGCTTTTAGCTCATTTCTGCTTTTAGTCCTCCGACAATAGAAAAAGACACACTCCCTGTCAGCACCTCAAAGTGTGTTAGCCATTAACTGGAGGGAGGTCTCCAAACGCCAGAGAACGTCAGTCTGCCGTATGAAAAGCTCGATCCAGCTCTTGAGCCACGGTGACATCCATGCGCCGGCAGACGAGAGGAAAAAGGCCCCCGCTTCCTAGCTCCTCGCCCCGGGGGGGGGGGGGGGGGGCTCCGTTCCCGCCTGCACGCCAGCGCTGTTATCTGCTGCTTATTATTTGGCTGAATGAGCTGGAGCGGGACTCACGGGGCTCACTTCTGACATAATGACTGATTACAGTCTTGTGGCTCCCCTCTAAGAAAGCCCACAGTTGCCACCATTGTGCCGCGGCGGCTCAGCATCACAGGCAAGACCAATGTGCGAGCGGATGGCGGGGAGCGGGGGTAGCTGGTCTTCTCCAGTAATAGCGTAACTGCTACCCAGTCCTTCAGCTGTCACGACTGACGGGGACGCCGCTGGACTCCTAGGTCATCAACCGGCATGTCATGAGGTGCCGAGTTAACTGCCTGTTCTAACCAATAGGCTGAAAGGGGAACGTTTCCAAAGCAAAATTGCTAGAGATGTGACTAAATAACAACCCCTGTACTCTAATGTGCCCTTTAATAGTAAAGAGCACTTATGCTACTTCTCTCTGTATAAATGTGACGCATACTAATGCAAACGGACATTAAGCCCATTAGTGTCTCATGAACCATACGTGACGCACAGCCTTATAAGACGCCATGCAGCTTCACCTGTGAATGTGGATTACAGATGCAGAATAAACCAAACAGGCTCCGTCGCTAGCAAAACGTTTCCAAACGAGAGAAGTCATTCTGTCAGCACTTTTCATACGCAAGCTTTCAGGCAGTCAATTAAGTTCAAGGTGAGACAAAAATGTGTTGTCATTTAAACGGTTTTGCTCCACTGGGGCGGCGCTTCAATTCAGTCATCTTCATTCCAGAGGTGACAAAGGGCTGGCATGGAAGTTTATATTTGCGTGTTGATACGCCTTTCTGCTGTCATTAACCCGACCTGAGATGAAGCAGGATAGAAGGTGCACAAAGCGCACAGATTTAGAGCATTCATAAAGAGAACAAACAAGGGACTGCTCTTGAGGAGCCTGCTGGCTGCTCCCACCCCCCACTGCTTCATCCAATGCTATCGATTAGGAAAATCCATTTGGCCTAACTCACAAGCACAGAGGGAGATGCTGAAATGCTGCAATACATTTTGAAGTCACAAGTGGAATCAGATTAAACCCGTTTTAGTGCACAGAATATATGCCTGCTCTTAATTAAGAAAATGCGTAAATGACCTCGCAATAGAAACAGAAATCCTTCATTGTGGAGCCACCGGTATGAAGAGGTTTCAATTCTCGGCCTGCTAATATGCTTCGAGCCTCTGTAAATTGTATTAAGCATGAATGGGGGAATGGTATTTTAATCTAAAAAGGTTCAGCAGGATATTGTAATCAACATTTCTGCAAGGCATTGCAAGCTCTTTTGAAGTAGAAGGTTGAAAGTACGGCAGAAGTACTGCAATGGAATTTGTATTCAAACATAATAGTAGGAATATTAACTATCAAATTGACTAGAAAGATGCAACATGACTACTAAGAGAAGCAGGGTGACAACAATGAGTCAGAAAACACCATATAGAGACAAATCAACCACAGAGACCAGACACAATCTGTTGTTTGTAGCCGTTTTGTCTCTTTCAGTGTGAGGGCAAGGGTCCTAGTCCCAAGGCAGGGTGCGGGGCCTTCGTTTGCCCAGGAGTCGAAATGTTTTATAATCCATCAATGCCGAGGAGCTACAGTTCAAGTTATACAGCAAATAGTTTTTACAGAAATATTTTTAAAAGACATCCAGGAATACATATTCAGTATCAATACCTGGTCCTATCCATCTAATTTAATTACCTTAACTGGCATTATTATTTTTATATATATATATATATATATATATATATATATATATATATATATATATATATATATATATATCTCTTTTGTACTGCTTTACTATAAATTGAATGTAAAGTTTTTGATAACTGGTGCAACAATGTGGGCGCAACGCTCATGTGTTAAAATCTGCGCCTGATATTTGCAGATACATCACCGTGTAAACAAGGAAGCTTCATTTCTCTCCGCTAGCCAATTAGTGGTCAGATCAGGAGGTCCCAATGGTTTAGGGAGGCGTAAATACTAACCGTCATTTCCATTCATTTGTATGCGGCTGCAGGTGCACTACCTTATTATGTATTCAGGCCCAAACCTGCCTCCCAAACAGGCCATAAATTAACTTCTTTTAGAGCTTCTTTCGCAGAGAAACATTGCATCTTTGTTTGAAGCCTCTTCACTGGTCCAAAGTTCACGAGGGAAAGAAGAAAAAATATAATAAATACCCGGAACAACGGAAAGCAATCAATTTTGTTGCAAAAAAACTTAACGTCATACTGTAAAATGCACAAAGACAAATGTATCAGATTTTACAGCATAGTAAAGAGGTTGATGTACTGCGACTCAGTCAGGCTTTGTCAGTTTGATAGCTTTTGGGCACCTTTTAACACCAGCAGCGGGTCGTAAGAGTGGCTTGGGTTGCTTTAAATGCTAAGTTGACATTTTTGGTTCCATATCTGCCCTCCAGCCAAGAATGTATCCTTTTCCACACGTAGAAATTTATCGGGCCAGTTTAACATTAGTGGGGCCACGGTTACCAATCTTATACAACCAACTTCTCTTTTTGCCCAGGAGTGAGGGCCCCCCCGATTAGAGCCCGGTACTCATCACTGGCCAGACCTACCGCAGGAGCCCTTATCGGCAAGAAACGCTCTTATAAGAATCACGGCGGTAATACAAAGAACTCCATTTCCATTCATAAAATGAACAGCTGCATCTGGACAAGCTAGTTAATGCTCTGCGATCACGTCCCCTTGGCATGCAGACTTTGTCGAGAGTTAAAATGCGCCCGCTAAGTGTTTTGACCCCCCTGGGGACAACTTAACTACGTGTCAAATTAAGGGTGGAGGGGTGGCTGGCCGATAGCAAAACCTACAGTCCAAGGCTCGAGAATGTTTCCAAGCAAACTGTCACTTGTGATAGTAACCTCAACACTTGAGCTTGACAATGCACCAGCCTTGCAGGCCTTTATCAAAATGTAATTCATAGATTGAAATGACATACGTGTGGAATTCAAAAAACAGTGGAGGCTGAGTGTGTTCTTTGAAAGTCACAGTCAAAACGACTTTACCAAATATCTCATCGACTACCTCTCATACAGAGAAGCCATATAAGAACAAATGTATCAAAAGATGTTCTTGATGTGCATGTTCAAAGATGCAAGGAAACAGTTTGAAATTTGGGAACATAAAAATGTATAAAACTATCATGAATATCTAGTTTGGGTTATTGTGTGCATCATTCGGACACCTGGGTAAGAGCATATTTTGGATTCAGACTTGTCTTCATTTTCAGGATTCCAGATTAAAGAAGTATAGCCAGTGAAATGTTTCCATATCCGAACTCCCATCCTCTTCATCAAAAAACCCTCTTGCATCCTCAGCACTTCTTTCTGGTTGTAAACCTGCCACAGAGAAAGGGCTTGAAATCAATTTGATAATCCTCATCATCATGTTGATGAAATAATAATGGTAATACTGTAATAATAATTGATCAGGTGGAAATGAATAAGGGAGATATACAGACAAATGCATTACTTTGTCTTTCCATAGATGATTTCAAACTATTGTTCCTCATAAATAGCAGGTTGCATTGTACTTTCTATTTCATTGATCTGCAAAGACCGTCTTGTTTTGCAGGGTTATCCGAAGGGCTGTGATAAACAGACCTTAGAATAGCTCGATTTAAAGAACATTTTAAATGCTTCCAAACATAGGGGTGCATTCTTCCCAGAGCTATACAGAATCAAGAAACTAATTGTCTGTTCTTTCCATCGAGCACCAACAAAAGTCTCCATCTAAACTGTAACCTCCGATTCCTGCAGAGGGTTGTGAAAGCTTGTGTCAAAACCTTTGTGTCCAAGCTCTTTATGAGACAGGACAGCTTAAGTGTTGAGAGGTGTGGACCTTGAGGACCTTTCCTCAGCCACAAGTTTTATTTTTTATTTTCAGCTTTTGCCTTTCTTTTGTGACATTCCTGCCAGAGAAAAGGCTCTCTGAGACCAACCTGTCTCCTAACAGCATGATAACTCTGGTCTATTGGACCTTAGAAAAGCCAAGGGCCTCACTGTAGCAGTGGCTGAGATTTGGCTCACAGGAATGTTAATACAGCACAGAAGGTGGGGAGCCGTATAGGGTTTTTTTTGCCAGAGGACTAAGCATTATGTTTAGAAAGACATACAATGTATATAAATGATGTAAAGAACATTCAAATATGTTGTAAATCACCAAGACTACCAGTTAACTGGGTTGCACTAGAGATGTAACCCGAGTTCTTAGTAACTCCAGTGCTAATCCCAAAGCTGGTTCACAAGAAAGACGCCGGAATTTAGCTTGGGCCTCTTCACTGGTCTTGGGGAGCTGAAGCAGTTATTAACCGACTAATAAACACAAACTGCTCAGATCTCTCTCTCTCTCTCTCTCTCTCTCTCTCTCTCTCTCTCTCTCTCTCTCTCTCTCTCTCTCTCTCTCTCTCTCTCTCTCTCTCTCTCTCTCTCTCTCTCTCTCTCTCTCTCTCTCTCTCTCTCTCTCTCTCTCTCTCTCTCTCTCTCTCTCTCTCCTCTCTCTCTCTCCCTCTTTCTCTCTCTCTCTCTCTCTCTCTCTCTCTCTCTCTCTCTCTCTCTCTCTCTCTCTCTCTCTCTCTCTCTCTCTCTGGTCACCTTGGCCGTATGCCAGGCCAACAATCAGCTGACAACCTCGATGGAGACTAAAGTGGCCGCATGTGATGCAACATTGAGGCTTCAATCTCTCCCAGGCGACGGCGGGGACGGCCCATTTTGATGGATTTAACCTCTTTGTGCATCAATTTATGGTTTCAGGGTGACGAGAGGTTAAAGTCAATTTGCTGTGGTGGTATCGGGTGCGGTTGTGTCAGAGTAGTGCTGCAAGTACATGATAGGGATAATTGTGGATCCCTAATTTCAAAATAAAAGGGGAAAGATCTGTCATGACAAAATAAAGAGCATTTTCTCTCTTCTCTGAAGAGGTTTCTATGATGCGTAAAAAGTCAACACCCAGCAGTGGGTATAAATAATCATTCAACTGCAAAATATGTTTCAACATCCACCAATTAGACCGACATTGTGCGAATTCAGAATTCACTTCTGACGTAGTCCTCAATTTGAAACTCTGCCTATGTTTAGTAAAAAAAAGTATGATTTTCAACAACACCTATGATGACATGAGTTTTAAAATAAAGATTTGTGTAAAAAAGAATCCATGGTATTAAGTAAAGTAAAAAAGCCCCACACTCGCCCCCCCATCAAAAGCAATTCCACTGTGGGTATCAAATAACAAAAGAAGGACTACTGTATAAGTAACTGTTGGAAAGTCCTTGTTATTAAATGACACCACCGGCCATCAGCATCATGCTCGAGCAGCTACTATCATATTTAGAATGAGGTTACAATCTTTATTTGGACCATTGGCTCCAGGATGCTAATGAGCAGTGTTGTAGTACTCCAGATCGGTTTTGGTCTTTATTGGGTCTCGTCTTAGTCTCAGACAAAAAGGACTCGGCTTAAGATCAGCTATCACTAAATTGTCTGTACATCAATTTTATTTGTTAACATTATTATCATCATTGGATGCAAAACTTCCTGCTTAAAATGCAATCAATAACTTTACTAATTTGAAATCCTTGTTATTTTGTAATTGTTATATTTTTGTATTGGCTGTCATAACTTCCTGAACCCCTTCATACTTAAAACAAGGATGAAGTCTGACCTGCAGTCTGACAAGTATAGCCTCAACATCACTCCAAAGTAAAACAAGGATGTAACTACTGTATTTTACGGACTAAGATCTATTCATCAGAAAAAGAGAATAATACCACGGAGACATGTTCAAATTATGATCAACAGTCCAATATCCAATGATATCCAGTTTACATTACAGAGGCTCGGAGATACGAGGCATTTATTTTCAAAATACTTGCCAGGTAATTTTCCATTGGATGACTAATCAATTAATCAAATAATCCTTTCAGCTTTAAAGAAAATCCATGTCATCGCACTAGCTTCAGTTAAAGGGAGAAGGAGTGACCCTACATTACTTTGCGTAAAGCCATAGACAATTGATTACAATTTTAACTGCCAAAAAAGGGTTTGAGTTTAAAGCTTGTGTGGTCCTCTACTGACTTCAATCAATAAAAACAACTATGAAAGATTTCCCTCATTAGTACGTATGTCCATGGGAATATGAAGAGCAAATCTCAACCAATCTAATCTTTAATGGCATGAGAGATGAATATACGAAAAACATATGTGCAGTATGACCTTGAGCATTACATTAAATCTATAGTGGAATGCCACTGCAGACAAAGCAGTTTGATGAACATTAAAAGGGTATTTATTCTATCAGCAATTATCCTATACTGCTTTTCAGACCATGGCCGATTTGTATGTTTTGCATGGTGGGGTTTTACTAAAAAGGACATTTAGCACCTTTATAGTTTAAGGTGATGAGTTTAAAGCAACAGTAAGGTTGGTGTAAAATAGATTAAAAAGGAATCAATTCATCGCATCTACTTTAAATTTGTAGGACATAAATAGATATGAAAAGGGTTTGAGAGGGACAGAATGTTGTTTGAAGAATGGCTATCCAAATTGATACACCGGTATAAGCCCTCACAGTACATATGAAGCTGTACCTCACATCAGGCTAACCTAATGAAGGGTTTGAAGGGCCCTCGTCTCCACACATAACATAATATACAAGTGACTCATATATAAGTCTCATGTCGAAAAAGGCAAAAATCGAATCCAATAAACATCAAAGGGCTAAAAAGCGTGATTAAAAAGTCTATAAAATGTATACAGTTAGGTTTATCTGAATTAAAATATATTTTCTTCAGTTTTATGTGCTGAGAGAAACATTTAACAGCATATTTTGACTATATTGTTCAGGAGAAACGCTCAAATACAGTGGACCAGTGTGCATCTTGCGAGTTTACGTTTATATATTTCTAGCACCTCCATCTCCATGCGTTCCTTTACCCGAGATAACCAATTCAAATCAATACGTAACACAGTGTCTCATATGTGGACCACTATCTCCTTACATTGGACTGCACCATAACTACAGCGTCAAGTAAGGCAAGGGAACAATTATTCTATTGTCATACAGCGCCGTCCCATCAGGCATCACACCAGATGCTTAGTTCACCTGCTGTTATATTAAATATAACCTATATTGTATTCCACGAGGATCAGCGCTCAGCTGAATCAAAATGGATGGAGGCACGCAGAAAACTAAGTGTGCAGGTTGACATAACCGTTTAGTCAGAAGGCATCAAACGTCCCCTTGAGTTTCCCTTTGTGGAGGAAGTCAAGATTGTTACTATTGTATGTATGTGTGTGTATATGTGTGTGTGTGTGTGTGTGTGTGTCATCTGCTTGAGGGCATTCTACCAATGCTGATTATATGACAGATGGTGCTGCAGTCCAGGACATAATGAATGTAATTGTCAAATGAGAATACAACAAGCTATAACGTTAATGCTATCCTGAAATAGGAAGGGAACTACATGAAGTGAGTTCGTCACACATCTGAATCACAAGAAGGCAGACCCTGGTCGAAAAAAAAAAAAAAAAAAGACAGATCCCTGTCCAAGTTAACAGTATTATTTAGGATCAAATGTAGCGAATAAGCAGTTTTCCAAGCATTGATTTGGAAATGAAAGGCATCGTATTGCTGCAATAAGAAAACGTGCGATTTGATTCCGAGCGATAGGCTTAGTTACCTTTTCCACTTTGATGTTAAAAGAGAGTATGCCGTCCTTACATCAAAGCACGCGATACAACCTGCACTTCTAGACACAGGGCAGCAATTCTTCCTCTGCAAGGGCATCTTTTCACTGTTCACAGTATCCATTAAATAATGATATTGCTGTGCAGTATTCATATAAATAATAATTTTGAGAGAGTGTGTGTATATATATATATATATATGGCTCTAGATATAGAGCCTAAACATATATATGTATGCAAATGGTACATATTCTGTAATACCATTACAATATATTGACAATTTTTTTCTTATCAAATGCGAAAATTGCAAATGCTCATGCCACTGCATATACCCTCCCACCTCTAAAATGTTGAAGAACAAAACTGAAAACAGAAAAAACAGGGCTGCATCGGTACATTTCCAGATTTTCTTTTGAAAGACATACAATTTTTGCTATACAGTCAGCTGCTGTTTTAGCCTCAGCCCATTCACACATTTAATGTAAAGTGCCTAGAAGAAGATGCTGTGCACAATTCAACAGCATGACTTTATAAATACAACAACTTCATTCATAGGTATGCATCCAAAATGGAACTTCTTGCTATTTTCAGATGCGAGCGCATTGTTTTCAGCACCATGTGAAGGGTACAAAGGAGCTTTAAGTACTTAACAATTCGCCGGACACATTTGATCTTAATCCCACCTTCTAACAGAACGGATTAATTAGTCCGACAGGAAATTGAAATTTTCATAGTGACTATCAATACGTTATGCCTTGATCGGCGCTGATTACACCTGAACGCATCGATAGCCCAGTTGAAGTAATTAAGAGTGAAGTGCATGTCAAGACCGACGTGAGCGCCTCAACGCTGCTGTGTGGATTCATGCATAATGGCCATTAGCAGCGCTCAGAGCTGAATCTGCACATCATTATACATGTGCGCACAAACATGGGCATGCATTTTGTCGCGGAAAGTCACACTTACCGCGGATTGAGAAACGACTTTAAAAAAGGAGGGATAGCTCACGTCCTTCCATTCAAAGTATGAGCGATCATTCCTCTCTCGCAAGTGTCTCGAAGGCGCCGCCGCCGTCCTTACGCGCGGTGTGCGGGGAGCACACTTTGGGCAGCGGGGTCGAGGAGCGAGAACGGCGAATCCAAATAGTTGCCTCCCGTCGCTCGGTTCGATATCCTGGTGAAACCGCCTCGGGCGAGTCTGCTGTGCGTCCAGAATCCGAGTCCTGGCGATGTCGCGGGGGGCAGCGGCAGCTTCCTCGTGTTGTATCCGCGGTACTGTCCCTTACATCCCGGTGTGGCACACGGCGTCCGTCTGTGCCGGGGCTACATCACGTCCCGTGGAAGCTGAGAGGCGAAGCGCCGGCAGCCCGAACCACTCGCGCAACACAAGCACACAAATAAAGAGTACCCCAAATAATGTGACGGAAGGGGGATGTTTTTGAGAAAAGATCCCCAAGGGGAATATAGTCTAAGTTGTTTGGGTCTAAATCCTGAGCTCTGAGACTATGACAATCCAAGTGTGCGCACTGGCTGCCAGTAATTCTGTATGGAGAGCGAGGGTTTGGAGAGCCAGTGAAAGGTGAGAGCAAAAACTCGGATGTGGATTGCCGCTCTCGCCGTATACTCGGGCTCCACCTAGCAGCAAACACAGGATAACATGCTCCACACCCAGAGCCGTGCCGTACCTACAGGATGCACCCTGCCTGCGGCTGGCGAGGAGAACGCCGTGATATTACATTCCGTCTGTGCGCCTGTGGCTGCAATAGTTATGCCAAATCCACTGCATCCCTCTCACAATACTCGGTGCGGATTGAAAATACAACTAGACGCAGAACTGTCCATCAAAAGCGCCATAAGAGACAGGTCGGCTGGCTGAGGACTAGACAGAGCAAACACTGCTTTGACAATGCGACGTAAACATGCTTCATCTGGAGTATGTTCAGGTGTAAAAAGTGTCATTTTATGAACTGTACAAGTGTGCAAGTATTTAGTTTCTACATGTCTTCAAAGAAGAGTTTGTGATCCTTTGTGTTGCTGAACGCATGTTATTCAAGTTGAATCTCGATCTTCTTATTCTGCCACTTCTATAATTAAATATGTTCATCCTACTGTGTATGTATATATATATATATATATATATATATATATATATATATATATATATATATATATATATATAAATAAAATAGTTTAAGAAGTGGAGAAAAATAACAAATACATATTTCTGATGACCTTTGAACGCTGCAGCAGCTGCACATCTCCAGCTGGATTCAGCCAGCATTCAACCTCTCAATCATCCGATAGACAATTAATCACCTTAATAAACCTAATTACAATCAAACAATAACAAGTAATCGTCCAATCACTCACCCAGTGCTCCACTAATGAGCATGTGCCAACACAGACCTGGTAAAGCACATTTTAGCACTTGTTTCCCGTCTTAGAAACACCTTGAACTCCTGAACGTCCTGATGAAAAATAACTGTCAGATGTGGCCTGTTAATTTTGTGAGTAACACACTCCTCATGACATCATTTAAAAAGGTTTGAATGTCCTCCATCCAAATGGATATGCGTTTCAAAAACATGGAAATGAGGGAAAGTTATATTCTACTAGATCTTGTTTTACTGACGACCAAAACCATGACAGCGGTAGTCGGTTTTTAAAAATTGCATAGGAATGAATGAAGAAATGGTATTGCTATACAATACTTGCAAGTAAAACAAAGAAAAAAGCTCTGACCAGACAACAGTTTAATGGCAATGCAAATATAACTGTGAGAAATGAAGGATGTCAGTTGTTATGCCTATACAAATGTGCCCGTTAGCAGCAATACAAATATGTGTTTCTATTATTAGCATCTAATCTACCATTTACAACAAGTGTATCCCCACAGGAAGTGTTCCTTGCTTACTAATATATTTATTCATCCTCATTCTAAATCAACTATTTTAAAGATAACATTACTGCTGTCAGATATTAAGCTTTTAAATCACATAAAATATCATTCCAGGAATTACAAAAATAATTGTAATATCATATGCCTCTTCTAAACTGTAAAATCAGATCAGATTTTATGTTGGAGTTTTTTAATTGAATTAAATTCAACACCCACACAACACGATCATTATGATACAAAAGCAACTAGCTACTGAACATACAATGTAGAATTTGTACTTCAGTAAAATTATAAAATAAATAATTCAAAATGTTTGTACTGAAAATGTTTGTTCCATCTTGTTATTGCATTCATGCATGCCTAAAAGCAAAACAATACTAAATGTTAATGGATAAAATTATGCAGAAAGAAGGTGGGGAAAGACAACAACATTTTCTGAGCCAAATTATTTGTATAAACAAACTCATCTCAATGTCTATTTCCTTGTCAACAACCTTTCATTTTGGGAAATATCTCTAATTTTGTGTGTCACATGCTAATGCTAAATCTCCAGCTGCCAACAATGGATTGACTAAATATAGAGAGTTAACACCTGAGACAGTCATAATTGAACATCATAAAGTGATGCACGGCACCATAAAACCTCTGCACAGCGACTCACCATGCTGTTGTAAGAAACTCCTGCCAAGAATAAAGCTGTTCAGGAAAATTAAGGCTTATGGGGAGAGTTGTTGTGCAAAGTGAATCCAATAATGTAGGAGCCATTTCCCCTGTTTATCCATGCTAGCAAGCACAGGAATTATCATCTCCACAGTGCTGACACTTACATATACAGCAGTGCTTAAAGTGCTTAGACATCTAGACATTATTCTTCAACCATTTGAGGGGAACTGTGTGGATGTGCACTTGGCTTAAGAATGTGGGCTCCAGAAGAAAAGAAAAGTGTGATATTATAACAAAGTACAATCAAATAAAAACTGACATATCGATCTGCTCAAGTCACAGCAGTTCATGACCAGTCAATCCACTTTGAGACCCCATCTGTGAGGGTTTGTAACCGAAAACATCCACTTCACTACTTCTGCCTTTTGTTCCTGACAGACGAGACAATAATTCACACTGAACTCCTTGTCAGGTAACCCTACGCATATGCTTTTTAGACATTGGAACAAATAATGATGTTCCGTTTTATGAAAAATAAATAACATACTTTTTTTAAATTGGAAAGTGCTTCACATAGGGTGTAAGATAAATTAGTAGTGTCAAAAAGTAAAGACACAAAAACAAAACAAGGCCTTACATTTAGTTAACAATAAAGTTCTGATGAAAGTCCTGCACCTAAATGAGACCTTTGTTTTTTACCAAGTTTTGACTGCCCACACAGGTGAGTCAAGGCTTTCCCATCAAAGTAAAGTACAAGATTGAAGAACAGGTTCTTTTTACAAAACTCACCGCTGTGTTTTTTTTCGATATTGGTCGGTTGCTTTACCGATAACTTCTCGGCATCCAAGCAGTGTTGAGATCCCCTAGTGCCGCATCTACAGTAAGAAAAGAGGAACAGAATCCACAGTCATCGTTTTATATAAAAGTGCATTCTGAAGTTCAGCCAAAGCTAACAAGAGGCTTCAGCAGTCTATCTTGGCCCACTGAGTGAGTGTCTTTATCAAGCAACATTCTCCGTTGACAAAGGGATACATCTAGTGAGCTGCATTTCCAGAACTAATAAGTAACAATACATCTAGATACTCAACTTCCTGGACAAAGATGCAGACATTATGTTTATTTGGGTAATCTAAATGACCAATTAATAAGTTTGCACTGACCAGGGAGGGACGGTGCCTGGTTCTCATTTCTTTTAGTATAATTTATCAAACAGAGAAAGTGCATTATGGCCAGTATAAAGTGGAATAATGAACAGAAAAACCGACCTCAGCATACATATATTTGTGAAAACACATTAGTATTTAAAAAAAAAAAAAAGTGGTACGATTAGGCATCTCCTTAAACAGCCCAATAGTTGACTTCAGCGTGTGCCGCACATGACACCCCAGCCAGTAGGCACGACATGCCTGCCTACGTCCAACATGACATCAGCTTCACCAAGCAACACCTACGCATCTTTCACCCACTGTGGCCGTAACTCTTCCACAAGAGAATATTCAATGTTACAGCTAAAACGCTTTGACAAAAAGGTAAATCCAATCCTTCACGTTTAAGAAATACAGCAAAAGAAGTTGTTGTTATTTTAGAATCGGTTGACGTCCAACTGCCTAAAATGGCTTAAAACAAGAATGGGAGATTAGGTGGTCTAGCTGTCACGAGTCAGAGTCCGACATGCTGGTCGGGATTTGAGCATTGGAGTCCACGTACGCGTAAGCCTCTTTTTGGATCAAGGTAAAAGTTTCTCTTTTAAATCTTAACCATATGATGACTAAGACATATTGGAGTCGGCCCTCATCAAATTTTGTATTCATAATTTAATCAACGACAAAAATTTCCCTATCAGAATATTGGCTGCTATCCACTTCAGATTAGTTTTTGTCCTAATGAATAGCGGTGTAATGATTTTGACACAACCTAAAATAAAATAAAAAAAGAGCGTATTCAATGTGGTGGAATTAAAAGCTGGATCGATGACTCCCTCCTGAAGCTAGAGTGTGCCTGTGTGTCTGCAGTGGGTGTGTGGGAGCTTGGCCAGATACACACACACACCTACTTTCCTGTTGGCAAAGGTTGTGCGTGGAAACAGGAAAGAAAAGTCTCTTCTGCTGGGTGTGTACGAAAGTTGTGGGTGTGTTTATTATTCAGCCTTTTCAAAACTTGGCTTTGCATTGTTTAAAATCTGTAGGTGCTGTCAATAATAGCCCATCACAAATCGTGAATAAATGCCACGTCAACACAATTTCATTAAGATAACCCAGGGAAAGTTTTTTTAATTAAAAGTTCTGTTTTTGTGTATATAAAATGTAAATATGAAGAAGAATCAGAGTTATGTTAATAATCACATATACAGCTACAATGCATCTGTGTTCCTTGAGATCTGGGCTTGACCTTTATTGTGTTAAAAGGTGACTAAAAACAAAAAAAGTGCAGCACAGACACCACCAGGGCAAACACTGCATTTTTGTGCTGAAGGGTGTCTTCCTCTTTCAAAACAGGTCGCTAGTTGCACTCAGTTTTTTTGCAGAAAATGCGAAATGTACAAACTTGTTAAAAAGTTTATTTCTAAAAGTTTGGTTGATCTTCTGGATGCTACTTGAGAGCCATTCATGTTATTTAAAAGGTGTTGATGTGGTTGGGAGAGTAGAGATCAAATCAACAGCTATTCAAACAGACAAAGAATAATACGCGTCCTTTTCTACCACTCCCGTTTCAGAGTTCTCATTCGTGGAACGGATTTTCATATATTTCACTTCTAAATGAGATCACTGGGAAGCAGCCGTTTCTGAGATTTTGACATGCTAATAACCAGATTGATTTTGGCCAAAACTCAGAGTAAAACACATTTTATATTTTTAAATCATCAGTCAACTATACAGAGGTAAGACACATTCAACCTTTAGAGAGCCTGACGTCTAAAGAAGTCCTGCAATCAAATATGGGGACGCAAAATTGGTCAATTTTGTTCATGAGATTAATGTTTTGGCTAATCGTTTGGACTGTAATTATATGGAATAAATCCAAAATGTTGGGCAAATACTCTTTTTATAGAGAGTAGAATGCAATTATCAATATAACTCTCAGGTTTGTGCTTTAACTTTACTTAAGGAGCTGAATGTGGGAGGTAATTAGCTCAAAGACTGGAGGCAGGTGAAACTACTAACCCGGTTCTCTCCAAAGTTGAAAAATATGCCTACCAGCTCCTCGAAAGCTCACTAATTAACACAGCACATTTCATCTCTATACATTTTATTTAATTTAGCTGACGCTTGTAGACACAGCTAGGGGGAGCAATTCAGAGTTAAGCGTCTTGCTCAAGGACACATTAACATGGGCTAGCAGAGCTGGGGATGGAACCACCGATTCTCTGATTTAAGGACAGACCTGCTATCGACTGAGCCACATACGCCTATACAAACTAAAATGTAAGCGCGTCAATACAGTGCCTTGTCTTAACAGTGAGTGTGCTAGGGAACCAGCGGAGATGCTGCATAGGAGTATTGAGGCGATGGAAAGAGTAACATTCATGAACATTACAGACATAATTCCACCAAAAAGATAATGCAAAGATCAGACAGTGTACATTGTACATGATTATGTGTATACGAATTAAATAAATTGGATGTGTTAAATAATTAGCTCAGGTTTTAACCTCAGAGATAGCCGAGCTAGGTGTTTCCCCCGGCTACTGGCATTTCTGTTAATGTTAACTAAACGTGAGTAGTTGTCTCTAAGCTCCAGCTAACATATTCAAAAACAAAAACAAAAACAGTCGTATTAATCTTTCATGAACTCTAGGATAAAAACAAAATCATCAAGTGTACTTCCAGAATGCTGAAGAACTATAAATGCCACTTAGCAGTAGTTAAGTTTTATTAGCTTACTAATTGTAAACCTAAACTAAGCCTCTTTGCAATTAAATGCACCTATTAGCAAGTTGAAACTGTAATTTAGCAATTGTCAGGCAAGGTTCTGTGCCTGTGCGGGAATGCCAGCCATAGAAGCCAAGAATTTAACATGTCGGACAAAGTTAGTTATTCGTGTGAGTGTACTCAATCATTTTTGTCATAAAATGGCTAGATACAGTATTTCCCTTAGTAGAACGGACTTAAAACAGACAGAAAATATTGGACGTATCTTTTCAGAAACACAACTCAGAACAAATGCCAACATTGGTTCACGTCAATTGTTTTCCATCACAATTTACAAGCTAATAGTACGCCAATGTTGTGTTCTACTGCCCCCCCCAAGTAGCCAAAAATACACTTTACCAATAGGACTTATGCCAGACCTTTTTCATATCACAGCAGGTGATACTAATAACATAACGAGGGCTCTGTTCTATTCAGGTGGTCCATTGAGAATGCCAGCTAGCACAACACCAGGGAACTGAAAGCAAAGCAGTGAAATTGAATTTGGCCATCAATAATTTGATAATTCATCATTTTACAGCTGTTTTTTCCGTGATGACTTGAAATGTGTTCTGTGGAAAAAGGGCCACTTATAACAACAATCAATTTCAGAATTTGAACGAGATGTTTTTGCTATTTTTTGCTAACCTTGTAGTTGCCATCAGATAAAAAAAAAGTGTATTCAATATTTAGTATACTCCAACTATATTATTATAGTATTAATACGAATAAGTAAAGATAAGAACTCTCTCTTTCTCACACACACACACACACACACACACACGTATGACTTGGATAATACATCTGCAAATCAAGTGCATCCACAATAGACAGTGTATCTTTTGTCAAGGAACAAAAAAAGTAAATGCAAATATATAAAGAGTGTTCAATGTTGTCCTGACATATCATTCCAATATAATCCTATGTCCCATTTCCAATCGCGAACAGCCTGATAGCTAAACCAGTCTCTTATCTTCCTGATAAGTATCTCACATCAGAGGACTCCTTTCGGCTAATTAGAAGATAATGCTGTGACGTTTCCTTATTAATTGCTTGTTAAAATCCAGGTGCGTCTCCTTCTCAGCTTTGACCAGAGGCGCGACCAAATGTCACCGCTGTAGGTCGTGTCGACATAAAATATAAAAAGTAAGTTTGTGAATAATTTCGTCGAGCTGCTTATCTGTCTCTCCGTGTCGGGTACACCAGTGAGCAAGACACGTTAAATGCACGTCATTACTTTCACACAGTTAGCTTGAAATGCCATTACGACAGAAGAAGAAATTAAAGCAAAGGAGGTGACGTCCGTAGCTCGGAAGCATACACTTTGAGCATCTAGAAATGATTCGAGTTAATACACTTACCGTTCTCTTGTCAGCTCGGTTCTCCACCGACTCCAGATCAGATCTGACAAGCGCAGCCCCGGCGCACTGCGCGCTGCAAAGCCCCCGTCTGCAAATTCTAGCCGCTCGCGCGCAGTTTGAAAGCGTCAACGTCTCCTCCTGCTGTGGCTTCGGACCATGCTGCTTTTTCGGACGGAGTCAAGTGGAGACCTGGCGGCGTTAAGGACAACAGATCAACGCCAGCAGACCTGGGACCAGCTGACCACTTGCTGCTCAACGAATGCGCAACAGACCAAATGAATGTAAATTCGCGAGGTGACCGCATCCAAATGCAACGGAGCAAAAGTCATGATTATTAAAAGATCATTTAAAAAATAACACTCAGGAGTACAACGCATACGCAGTATTATACTTCTCTAACAGGGAAAACAAATACTTATAAAGGTTAATTTAAATACACCTCTGGTGGCCATGCACAACCAATGAATGAACAGCTGTTGCAGGTGCTCTGAATTCAGAAAAGACATGTGGCTCTTAATTGTGCTGAAAGTATGCCCTTACAAAAAACATAAATGCTTTATATGATGATGATAACTTGGAATAAACAACCCCAAAAACTAGTTACACTGATTGAATTCGGTAAATATGTTTGTTTCAATAATAATATCATCCCATTCATGTATTGTGTCCTTACCAACCCTACATTTAACAGCCATGTGTATCCCAAAATGGAATATCAGTTAACAAGCAGACCCTTTTTAGCAGAGATTTTTAACAAGATACTTGTTTTCCCCTGTCACACATACAGCAGCAACTTCCTCGGCAATTAAAAAGCATTTCCACAAACAACACTACATTATGTGTCACCATGACAAGCATCCACAACTCGCTGACATTTTCTCTTTAAAGTTTGGTGTGAAAGTGCCTCTGAAAAAAATAAGGGGTTTAATTGAAACAGATACTGACTTTACACTAGTCACATTCCACTGTAACTTTGGTTTAAAAATATAAAAATACCAGGGGGTCCAAAAGCTTTCTTAATAACTACTTTAACAATCGAAGCGTTTCACTTTATCGGCTATATGGAACACACCTCTATGCATCCTGGTGGTAGAAGAGCCACCTCTATTGTAGCTTTTTTATTTCTGAATTAATGACTATTCAAGTCTGGTCCCTCACAAAGCTCAGACAAAATCATATGTTAACACTAATACTGACCGGTGCTTCCTGCTTGTATATATGGTTTTCAAAACTCAGTGTTCCACCTCTATTTATCACCTAATAACATCATTACGAAAAATAATGTAATTTGTCCTAAAGTACTGACATTCCCATCAACTGTTGCTGCATTTTGTGTAATTTGCTTATTGGTAAATATTAGAATGCTAATATGCTAAACCAGCATGTTAGTGTTTAGCTCAAAGCACTGCTGTGCCTGTACATGTATCCAGGCTCACAAAATGAGCCGCTAGCATGAACATTTCTTTATGTATTATAGTATTCTTTTGATCTTAAACCATAAAGGACAGCAGCAGGATGTGAGTTTAAACTACTTATGTTGGGCAAAGAAATGTCGCAATGTTATAGAGCGATGTAAAAAAAAAAAAAAGATAAATGAAAATAAAATGTTCAAATTTGGCTGATGCCAGCCAACATCTTTGTTCAGACGATAAACAATTTTTTAGGAAAAAAGGTCCCACATACATCTTGTTTTGATTTGCTCGTTGAATATGTTTTGTCGCAGCCGGATGGAAAAAATCTTTAAGGAAACAGAATGTGTCTTCAAAACAGCAGTAAGTGTAGTTAAATGACCGCCGGCATTTCTCAAAGTCTGGCTTGCAATTTATCTTTGACAAAAACAGATGCTAGAGATATGTGAGTGGAATGTAATCATCAATGCAGTCCTTAATGTCGACATGATGAATACAAGAGAGCCACATAACACTGCTGCGTTATGTAAATGAACACAATATGATTGCTCAGCAATGTAAACGCTTACATTTAAAGAATGAGTGGACATTCCATTCATCAGTTTTGTTTTCCAAACACTGTTATTATTTACCCTCACCGCTGCTCACCTCACCATGTGTGCGTTCAAAATATATTGGCTTTGTGGGACATTCAGCGCTTTAGGGCCCTAATTGTGGCTGTCAGATATACTGAGATTCGATAACTGCTCTAAAAGCTCTTTCAAGTGTTGCAGGTTGTAATTTGTGTGATGTAACAGAAACTTGAAAAGAAGATGGAGGGAAATAAATGGCTCGTAATAAGCTTCCGTGCCAAGTTAAATAAAAGCTGATTCTGAAGTTAGCAATCCACAACCTATAGGAAGCAATCGCACAGCTGCCGACTCTCACACATCGATGGAACTTAACCCAAACACATTTGGTCACACCACATTGCTATTTATGGTGAAGTATCGTCTGAAATGCCTTCATGAGGAAATAATTATATTTTCTTTACACTTGCTTTCACTCAGCGATGCTTCATTTGAGGGTCTATCATGTCATGGTTTTGAGGAGATGATAGATGGTTCATTGTATATAGAAATCTTTCATTTTCACATTTATGAAAAAAATAAGGAAAACACTCAGATAATTGAAAAGATTTTCCATTTGCTGTCCAGGACCTTTGTCCAGCAAACCCAGCTTTCCTACATGTACTATGTATTGGAGAACTCTGTTCAGCATTCAGAACAAAAAAAGTTTTTACTTATAGGCAGTTATCGTAGAATGGATTTTATTTTCTTTATTTGGCTTGACATTTAGTGTGTACATTCATGCTCCCAAGAGGCAGAAGAGGATTGACTTTGACGACCTGTCTTATGACAGAACGCTCCATGTGAAACTTTATGTAGCCGTGGCAGCCTCTCAAGGTCTCCAACATCTTCGCTAGATCGGCATCAAATTTCATCTGCACATTCAAATTTCCAAGAGGAATATGCGTATTGATTAGCAGTAACCCACGAGACATTTGCTCTACATCAGCCTCACGCCAAACTTTCAATGTTTCATCCTGTGAACCCGAAGACCTGACCCAAAGCTAGAATTCCCCACACGATCAGCATCAAGATAATCTTCTAATTTACAAACTCATAAATCCCCTGAACTTTGATTAGGTATTTCAAGTTGTGTGCTATTTAGCTGCGGCTGCAGTGAAAAGATATTTTTGTTATACATATCAATCCTTCTCTGTCTAGCTCTATTGCATAACTACTAATCATGATATTGAATTATTTGTGTGAACCCGTCTACATCTTTTGGGATGTTACACTTCCAAAGGCTATTTGAATGTTGATGGATTCATTGGCAATAAATCAAGACTGGCAGACAAAGCCAGCTTTTACTCTGCCAATAAGCCTCAATCATTGGATTTGTGATTCCTTCAGGGCATTCCTTTATCACACCTCGTGACTTCATATAGGTACCCAATAAAGTACGACGTGTGAGGTCTTTTAAAGAAAATGTGTGGTTTTCAAGCAGTGATGTAGTGTCACTGCAGAGAGGGGTTGTCATGTTATTGCTCAAGCATTGTGACCTTGTTTCAACATTTCCGCTATTGGTCAGCACACTATATTTCTGTCAAGCAGTGTGAGCGAAGCCATGTGAACATGACTGGCACAAAGAACTGCATGTCAGCTATCCATAGACCATTCATTGTGACCTGTCTAACACAGGTGTTTCCAAAAGCATTCATCACGACAGCTTGTCGTTGGGGCGCGCTATACTTCCCGAAGCGGGGCAGCGCCTTCGTTAATGTTATTAGTTACACACGGACTCATGGACAACATCTCACCGCCGGCCGCCCCACATCAGGTAAATTGATTCTTTGACACAAACTACACCAATTGACCTTTTCAGAATCCGCTTTAACTAGGCTGAATTGGTCCATTTAAAAAGGTTAGTGAAATGAACAAATGAAATGAAAACCTAGCCCGAAGTATGGGCGATGGAAGCGACTGAGAGAAGGAAAAGAAACAGGAGATTTGCATCCAGTTACAACAGATTGAATGTCACGAAGCAAGCTCAAACAATGATTACTGCTGAGGGCTTGTGACAGGCAGGCATAAAAATACAAAATGCTGAGGCTGCTTAGCATCGAGCTGAGATCTTTTTTCTTTCCTCTCTTTCTTGTTTCAATCTCTTGTCTCTTTTACCATTTGGCTGAGTCAGACCTCCCACACAAAAGTGGCTTATTGTCAGAGTAAGAGGGGAGTTTTAGGGTGGATAAGAGGGAGGTAGAAGTAGAGATATAAATGCTGAAGGGATTTCATCAGTATCAGCCCTCAGAAAGCAGCTTGAATCCCTTTCTCTCTTGTTGAAATGATTTCTTACACGGTGACCTTCCTGCTTCCCTCTGGGGTCTTGATCCATGAAGACTAACCGTTCTTCAGGGTCAAACGGCAGATCAACAGCTTGGTGCGATCTACCTGACCAACCCAAAATAAGGTAAAGACCTTCTCTTTCCCTTCCATTGAAGGGAAAACAATTCAAATATAATCATAGCATTGCTATTTCTGTGCTGTTAGATCTGAGTCATGACTTAACAGGCAACAGCTTATATCCCAGTGGGCAATTTTGCTACATTTCATTTGGAGTAACAGCTCATTTCAAATTTGATAAGCATGGCACATTGCCGCCTGAAATGGAGTGCATAATCCTGTAAACAGGACACAGGCATAGCATTCTGGTTTTATCAGGATGCTGTGTCCTTTTCCAAGGTGCTTCCTGCGCCTAAAACAATACTATTATCTACTTTCCACTTGGAATAAAAAAACACCATGTATTGCTTATTGCACTTGGATGCCTATATTAGTCTCAAACATTTCGATTACATCTCGGGATTAATAAAGTATCCATCTATCTATCTATCTATCTATCTATCTATCTATCTATCTATCTATCTATCTATCTATCTATCTATCTATCTACAGTATTTCAGTGCTTGGTATGTGGTCTATATATGAACTAAATGAGTAAATGAGTATTGTCAGAGTAAACCACACACATCTGGTCTGACCCACGGGCCTGATTCAACGAAGATGGTGATAATCAGAAGCCGATTGAATCTGAATCATAACACCAGTGTGTGCCAATTCTGCCAAAAATGGATACCCTGCAGCAGTGTTTGTAATAGACCAACAATAACGCTTTCTTACTGCTTTCTTCCTTATTGCTCTATATGACTCTAATATGTCTAAAAAGTCACACACAATGTATGCAGCTATAGATGTATTATTCCCTCATAATAAGCCTATATTTAAGACATCTTAATATGTTGCTCAAGGGTGTATAAACAGTGCATTACTACAGCTGTGACACTTATGGGTTACACATGTTATCAATTCAAGGAATTCATTCAGTTTCCTCAGACACAACAGCTCAGTTTTGACATTTTGCCCTACACACATGTTAAAAAGCTATCCTCCAAGGTAACTGACATTCACCTCTTCATCGGTGCGAACAGTGGAAACTACAGCACAACACCGCTGACAGAGCTAACTGTGTTGACCTGAGGGGGAACCGCAGAGTGGGTCCGCTCGGTTTTATCAGCTTCAACCGCTGCAGGAGTGCAGGGCTGACCAGTGGGGCATGCACACATGCACTCACATTTAGCAAAAGGCACACCAAAAAGCCCAGCACGTAGTCCGGCTACGGCACGAAAAGCCCAGGGACGCTCGAAATACAACACACACAGAGGGCGAGGGATTTCATTCTCCGCTCAGGCAGATACTACAAGCTGTATCTTTACATTGCAAATACTGTATGCTGCTATATTAATGCTCTGCATGTTGTGAAGAGAGCCTTTAAGTGCACACTGCTGACTACTATATATCATCTATGGGCCCCTGGGTGTCTTGAGCCATGGGGAACTATCAGTAAACCATCAGTCTTGGTGATGGGTATATATGTTCAATGTATGTGTGCGCTTGTGCTTAAACTGAGCTGTGCAAATGGAGAAAAAAAACACTGATATACAGGAAGTAGAAAGCAGGGATGGAGAGACTTTGGCTTGGGAAGTGGATTTAATTAAATCACACACACACACACACACACACACACAAACACACAGTGAAATTAGACTTAACTTGCACAAAAAAATACTGAAATGCTGATAGTCCACACAACTCCTCAGTGAGATTTACCATCCTTCATAGGTGGATACATCTGCTCTGAATAGGAATTATATTACACAAGTGCTAACATAGGTCCCAATATCCACATGTTAGTTACTGTACAGTATCTTTTGTGTGTTTATGTCCTGTATGTCTGTATGCACCATACACACCAGAAAAAATTCCAGGTAGGTGTAAACCTACTTGGCAATAAACTACATTCTGATTCTGATTCTGATTCTGAAAAAAAAACAACAACAAAGGATTGACATTCCCGTGTAGCAATTCATGTTCTCCCTCCTTGTTTATCCGGAGACTTTAAGTGTAGTATTGTATTAGTCGTGACCACAGGAGCTGGGCTCCAGGCCCACCGTCCCCGGCCCTGGGCCACCAGTAAGCGGCGCTTCTGTCCCAGCTCCTCGCGCGCTGACCGTCCAGAGGATCGAGTTACACTACGCCCCATCTTTAAGCCGCAGTCAGTGTCAGTGCGCCGTTAGCCGCGGGACCACAGCGGAGAGGATACCGGCGGGCCGGGGCAAAGTACACGCGCCACACTCACGTAAGTGATTGTTTTTTTGCTGACATTTTATTTCTTGGGTTGGTGGAATAACACAACAACACACTTCAGCTTCGGCTGAGAGTCGCTTTGTGAGCGAGGCTACAATGTCGCTAATGAGAGGGAAATACTCCGAGACGCCTGTTGTCGTCGCGCTGGTGTAATGAGCGAGGAAGACGGCATTCAAGCATATATGGCGGTGTTTCTTCTCGAGCTTAAACTACACTTCGTCACAGTGAGTACCGTGGGCGTTTAAAACAAATACAATACACCCTAGAAGCAGCGATACTATGCAACTTCTTCGCCGTCTCCCTCTCGGAAGCCTGTTGCTTTTGCTCCATGGATGAGAGGAAGGAGGAGGAGGAGGAGGAGTTGAGAAAAGCGGATTGTCCCAAATGCTCTGGCGACTTTATTCAAAATACGTGCAAACATGACTGGATTTACCATGCATTTTGCATGCTTCTATTGGAGCAAACGCTTTATTAATATCCACAGGTGTTAAATGGGTTCTCGGCCGACATGTCCTATTGTTCTGGAGAGGAGGAGCCGCATGACAACCCGTTATTAGCTGTGCGTGGTCACGGCAAAAGCTCACGCATGATTTCACCTTCGGTTATTTTCGGAGGCATACGCGACTTTAAAGCTTGCGTGTTTTAGGTTAAAGTCCACACGGAAGAGCTCCTTGGGCCTTCTGCGAATTATTACAAGCAACTGGTTGTATGTGTGTGCAACCTAAAGAGAGAATATCGTCAGCCCTGGTTGGAGAATATAACTTATAAAGGAGGAATGCATTCTGACCGACAGTGTTCCAGGTCCCTGAATGCAACATCGAGAGTTGTTATAGTCATATTATTGTTGTACCATAAGACAACATATAAATATCCTGCTGAAGCCTTGATAGCCTATTTATGTATGTATGAATGAAAAGTTGGTCTATTTGTACACCAGCACAACAAATGCATCCTATTAATTTAAAGTTCTCAGATAAATAAAATCCACAAAGGCCACATACTACGCTTAGGAAAAAAAACTCATTAGTCGGTTGGCAAGCTCTAAACATTGGATGCAGCAAATTAAATGAACATAAACAAACCAGTGCTGTGGTGATCCACTGACACATGCACTGTGGCTATTCTGATATTCTATATAGGGATTTTTATTGTCTTAACAATCTCCCATAATTGTCTTATGTCTGCCCGAGTCATATCAGTATCACGCTTGTAACACACCGAATATCTAGTAAAGTGTGACGTTCCTTAGATGGGAAGTTGAAGGCCATGACACCGCTGATTCAAGAAATCCACAACATATAATTACCGTAATATGTTAGCATTTTTCTCCGAAGTTGTGACGTGTCAATGATTCTTCTCCGATTTAAGCATGTGACAAATAAGTGAACCACAAGTAATTACATGGCAACACGTTTATAGTTGACTGAACTGTCGCACATTATAAATCAGATGTATGAATGCTGGGTCATGAAAGTTTAAAGACCATCAATATATCTCATGTATGATATATATATATGTTGTGGCAAGTAGTAAAAACAACATAAAAGTCCATATTAACTTTGATTTGAAGTGAACAAGTCCACTTCTAAAATGGCACTGGCACTCTGTAAACATTAGTTTATGGTCTCAGGGGATGCGTTAGGCCGTGGCTACATTGTGATTGGCAGGTCGCTACAGAGATGTTTTTCGGGAGTCTGTGTTTTCTCCTTCTTAAAGTCTGAAAGTAATTTAGAACCGGTTTGGTCGCCTAAAAATATCTTTATCTGTATTCGGTAACTCCACCCACTTCTGTCACTTCTGGATTGCATCAACCAAGATAGCAACGGCCAAAAAGCAAGATGACGACTATCAAAATGCCCAAATCGGAGCTTTAAAACTGCTCCACAATCCAGCGAATGACGTCATGGTCACCTTGCTCTCTGGGAAATTCTTATTGGCATTTTCACTATTTTCTGACATTTGGTAGACGAGAAAATACTCCGCAAATTAATATAAAGTACAAATAATCGTTGCTGCCCTATTATAATACACGCAGGATCTAAAAAAACCTCTTGGCCTGAATAAGATAATTTAACATCCAAATCTTTGTTTCAGTAAGAAATATTAATTTATGTATCTGATAGGACTACAATAGATAATTATACTTTATACTGGCTGCAGGCATGTCGTGGATACTACAAAACTACCTCCAGTAAATAGCCGTCAGTTTTCAGCACAATGGTGACTCTGTGACTTTTTAAGAGATAAATATGGCTCTGATGCAGTATATGTTGTTGTCAGAGCTTTGAGATTTGAATTTATTGATTGCTGTCGGCATGTTAGAAGAAGAAGAAAAAAGAAGAAAAAAAAAGATTTTATAGCACATTACCCACCCTAGCTTTTAGAAAATGACATAAAACATTGTGTTGTGCATTGCAGGCCTTGACAATGGGAAGCGTTTGAAATTGCTGTTGATGGAGAGAAACCACATTCAACTGGAGTCCTGAAAATGATAGAAACAATGGGTAAGTAATCACCTTTTGTTATTGTTTCATGGCGACTAGATATAACCAATACCTACTGCTCAACTTATTTAAGATTCACCGCGGGACAAAATAAACAAGACAAACTATTGCCATCACACACCAACTGTGTTTCTTTGGTTATTTTTAATCTTAATTTCTTAAATAAGTGTTTTTTCGCAGATGGGTTGGGTTTAGTCAATTGGGTGTCCGTCTTTGCTGGCTTGGCATCCGTGTTTGGCTTCTGCTGTGAGTTTCTCTCAAGCAGAGTAAGAGGCACTGGATCCAGTTCAAGGCGTCGGGACTGCCAATGTTGCCATATCTGATAATGTTGCCATATACTTGATTGTTTGTTTGTCCCCATAGAGATGTATTTGTCCAACTGTCAAACACAGAGCTACATTGCTGCTGCCAGTTTATTTAGTTTGAAGCTGCAAACAGTGGTCACTCTTCAGACTGGCTTGTTGACCGGAGACGTATGGGCGTCCTCCCTACAGCCGTGTGCAGGATGGGGGAATGGGGAACTGCAAACCCTTCTGGGTAGTTTGACAATTGAGGCTCGAAGTCCCCCTTAATAAAAGTCGGAGCTTCTTTAGCGTCTGTACTGTGAGTATTCCTTAATGAAAAGGATTACTTGAACTGTGTACAGTTACAAGAGGGATTTAGATGTCTCGAGTTGATTGGCCAACTATAAAGGGGGCCGGCTTAGAATTTAGCACGGTACGACGAGGGCTGTGGCTTCACATAAGGATGTGCAATAATTCAATTTGATAATTATTCAGCTGGAAATAGTGTTGGAATCATTATGTATATTAAATTGTTAATTAAATGAGAATATATTCAGTAGTTTTCAATTCTCAAATAATACAAAATAGGCTTTACTTGAAAATATGCTATATTGTGATAGATACCGTTCTCTATAGTGATCTATTTGGGGAGAGGGTTTATTGGCCATATCAGCCAGCCTTGCTCCACACACTCGTCTTTCCGGTAAACGTTGCAGATTGATGGATGAAAGTCATGACATCAATGGTTGCAATTAGATGGTACTATCTTAGGTAAACACACATCCTATTGGAAGAAAAGATGATTGGATTTGAGATATAAAGAAAGAATTTTAAAAAATTGTTACGTAGGTGGACAATATGAGCTAGGATAGAACCTAAAAGGCTTTATGTAATGTTGGTTTGAAACAATTTCTATTGCAGTTTTACCCCATACTTCAAAGAAACTGTATTTGGGAGTACATCATTCAATATAAAACATAGGAATCCAATTGTGATAGTGCCATCCTTAGACCTCCCTGTCTTTTGGAACCCACGCAAATGCCAACAGATGGACACACACATACATGCCACACTCCGGGGGACGAGGGACGGGGGAAGGACTCCTCATTATGCTGACTGTGGTGGGGGCAATAAAAATGATACAGTTACCTTCAAAGTACAAGTGGCAAACAGCAATAAAAATCTCTCTCTGCGGCCCCAGTGCTATTGGCTTGTTTACAACCTTTGTTCAAACAACAAAGCTTCTAAACGCAAAAAGGGTTTTGGACCTCGTCCGCGCCATATTAGGTCTTAGTCACAGTTGGTGAGCTTTGGAAATTGCTTTATTTTTGTCCAGATGACGTTGGGCTGGCCCGTCCTCACTAACGAGCTGCTCTGGAGCCGCTCGGTTGTGGGGCTTATGCAGGGTCCAGCAAGCAAACGGTGCAGGGCCTGGTCCTTTGATCCTTTCAATGCTCCTGTGAAACCCCCCACTGACACTTAAGGCAATAAAGAAACATTACTAAAATCTATATGTTAAAAGCAGGGTTCTTACGGTCATGGAAAACCTGGAAAAGTCATGGAATTTTAAAATGGTCATTTCCAGGCCTGGAAAAATCATGGAAAAATCTCAAATCCTAAAAGTTTTGGAAAAGTCATGGAAATGTTGTTGTATTCACATGTTCATTTACGCCGAGTTTGAAATAATTAATATGTTTTTTAAAGAAAGACGCTCAAAAACGCACAACATTTTCTAAATTGTTCATGTTTATACCGAGATTTCAGTCTGGTCGTGGAAATTTGATTTAAAGTCATGGAAAAGTCATGGAAAAGTCATGGAAATCCATTGGTCAAAATGTGTAAGAACCCAGGAAAAAGGTTGTATGGAATATGGTATATTATGAAAAGTGAATCAAATGTAAATGATTACTGCTGTGTTCTGACCTCGCAGTCTCACTATCTCTGTACTGATAAAAGCCTCTGTCCTCATCACCTCTCTCCACCTCTATCTTACCACGTCTCCCTGCATCCACTCCTTCAATCTGGCCGTTGCTGTCACTGAAATATGCGACGGCTTGCAGATACACAGCGTGCCTTGCAGGCGGTGGAGCGTCTCCAGGCCAAACTGAAGGAGCGGGGGGAGGTGCCCACTGAGGAGAAGCTCAGCCTGCTCAAATCTGTGCTCCAGAGCCCCCTGTTCCACCAGATCTTGGCCTTGCAGAAGTCTGTCCAGCATCTCAGAGACCAGGTAAACTGAACATGATTTCACAATACCCGCTTTTAGTCCAGGTATTCATAATAATGCAACGAGCACGACTACAAGACTTGATCAATTCAAAGTTGACATTTTCTTGGAAACAATGCAGTATTCATTATTGGAAGCCAAACTGGGCCTTCAAGGCTGTGTGCATGTTGAATTAGAATGACAATGCTGCATACAAATGAGCCGGGTCCCCAGGCATCCCAGGGAAGGTTACAAGGTTATGATCATTTAGAGTTGTGCATCATTAGTACATATGAGTATATATGGCCAACATGCCAGATGGCAGCATCAAACTGTGCTAGCACATAAGCAATATAAACAGAAGTGGTCATGTTTGATGACAAAGAAGAGCTTGTCGGTCTATTTTTATTATCATGACGTTGGGCAAGCTGGGGCTGAGGCAGGGCTGATATAAAGGGCCAGCCATAGTTATTGTGTTGGTGGTGGAGAAGTGCTGGAATCTTGCAGGCAATTTAAAACCTTGAACACGTCGTATTACCTGTATTATATAAAGTACTTTCCTTATCTTCCACAATTGCCACTGCCTTTATTTCTCTGTCTCCCTGGGTGACCTCACTGATTCAGTTTTGTGTCTTCCCCCCCCCCACCCCTTTAAATCTCCATCCCCAAATAGGGTTGTTGCGGTGGCCAAATTGCTGTCAGGGTTCACACCAGCCATAAATAATCTGGGTGCACGAGCAGAGATACTTGGTCTAAGTCAGGAACTCTTTCTTCAAGCTGATTCTCTCCATGGAGAATAGAACATTTGAGTGGAGGGAAAGAGCTCTTAAGTCGCAGTGGAAAGAGGCCAGGCGAAGCGTTTGAGAAATACAGACGGAAATATTTGAGCTATGCAGTGGGAGGCAGGGATGCTCGAGCTTTTTACCCCTTGTGGAATTTAGATTATAAAAGCCCTGCTGGCATTTTTGTGTGCTGGTGATTTAGCTTATTTCAAAAGAGGTACATTCCGCCTACTGTATGTTTGTGTGTGTGTGTGTGTGTGCGTGTTTGCTGATGCATCTATTTGTTTTACTAAGCACAATTTATCAAGCAGCCAGTCATCAGAAATTCCCCTTCAGATTTAAAAATGGAGCGATTCCATGTTGTAGAAAACGATAAAGAGACGGATTTCTTTATTATTTTTGTGCATCTGCAACAAGTCGGTGTTGTGTTTTTATTCAGCTTTCAAACCCAACTGCACTTGTATGGTCTCTTTCAGCACAACCAATTTGGAAAGAGTATGTGTTTTGTTGTGAGACAAGAGACACATACACACACACACACACACACACACACACCCTCTGTCCTTCTCCTGGCTCCGCTAGTTAGGCCTTGCACAGACCATGTCGCTATGGCGACAAGGCCCCGCTCTCCAATGAGAACGAGGCCACTGTATGAAGTGGGGCAGAAACAATTTCTTAAATGTGCAAGAACCAAACTGGAACTTTAATCCTCTTAGCCAGGCCCCGGCTAACAAAGCTCATGCATGAGGACAGCAACTTAGCAGCATGCTACGCTAAGTTAGCCCGACCTTTAGGGTTTTGTCTGCAGTTGCAGCACTAATGGGTCTTGTCCACGGCTGTTATGTACCTCAGGACTAATCTGGGACTGTATTTAAAAGGAGGCGTAACGTACAGTGCATGTTTCCAAAACAAAGTTGTGCAATCAACTTCCCAAATATGCAATTGCGGAAGTTTCCAAGGACAGCTTTATCTCGGCAAGGCCATATGCCAAATGGAGTGTTTATGAAATTAGTGCTTGTGTTATATCCGTCCTTTTAAATCCAGTTCAGATGGCCATAAACATTATGCCCTTTGGCTAATGAAATTGGAAAAACCCTCTTTTATGCAGTTGTCTCGTTCATGTAATTCATCTGTCACACAAGTAAAGTCATTGCAGTAATTAAAACAACGCATAGGAAGGCATCCAGATGGCCAGTGATGCCCCCCCCCCCCCCCCCCCCACCACCACCACCATGGTAGAAATATTCTATTCGGAGCCGACTCGTCGTTGTTGGAACATCAGCTCAGAGCCATTATACTCTCTGAAGGATTAAGCAGCCGTGGATCCGGCGAATCATTGTGGGATAGCAAACTATCTGTCATCCAACTGATTTCAGACACATGGACTTCCGGGTTCTAGTTTCTGAAATTAAGTTTGCTAAATGTTTACGTCCACCGGAGGAATAAATCAGGATGAATTATTGCCAGTAGTTGATGCTCTCTGCAGGTGCATTTAGTAGGAATTCAACTTATTTAGTTGAAAAAGCATATTATAATAATAATAATCTTTGCTTTTCCGACATGTGTATCTGTTTGTTTATTTCAGGAGATTGTCCAGGCGTCCAGTGTGAGTGACCTCAGCGATGACGCGGCAGAAGTCCAGCCCAATGGCGATCACGTTCCCTCCTCGGACGTATCGGATTCTTCACTCATCAATGAAAAGACATTGTGTGACGAATTTGAACACCTCGTTAACTCCATGGCGCAGGTAGAGACGACCGTAAAGCCAGAGCAATCATTGTGCAGTTCGCTTCAACACACTCACACAAGTCAGCACCTCATCTGTAAACAGATAGATTAACTTGATTAGGTCTTTCCTACTCCAACCAAATATCTGAAGAGGCTCAAAGATGATAACTACAGGCTGCACACTGCATTCCTTTCTCTTGAGGCACCTCAGCTAGACTTCTAAAGACAGTCTGCAACTTTGTTGCCGCAGTGAATCAGCACAGAGGCAGAGTGTAAATATATACAGTGTATATATCTGTGTGTGTGTGTGTGTGTGTGTGTGACCTAGGGGCGCTGCGTGACACACGTGGACCTACAAAAGCCAGAGTCAGGAGGTCTCGGCTTCAGCGTGGTCGGCCTGAAAAGCGAAAACCGAGGAGAGCTTGGCATCTTCATCCAGGAAATTCAACCAGGAAGTGTGGCTCACTGGTATGTGAGACTCAACATGGCATTCTTGAAAGGTTACAGTTGTAGCATAGCAAAGTCAACATTCCAGAAACAAAATATTTGAGACGGCCATTTTTAGACAGCCAGGGATTTTCTTTGTGAAATATTAGAAATCGTAAAAATATTGTATTCCAGTTAAAAAAATATTATTATTTTGCTGCGGCTTTGAGATGTTTTCTTAAATTTTAAACTTTTCTTTACATGTATGTTACTCAATTGTGAACATAATCAAATTAAATAATTATAAGGCAGATTTTCTTGAGATATTAGAGATGTTGACACCATCCACCAGTGGACCGCACCCCTCTCTCCTCACTATGTCACTCCATGCCCCTCCCCCCACCCCCTAGTGATGGCAAGCTCAAAGAAGCTGACCAGATCCTAGCCATCAATGGCCAGCTCCTGGACCAGAGAGTGACCCACCAGCAGGCTATCGGCATCCTGCAGTGTGCATCAGAGAGGGTGCAGCTCACGGTGGCCAGAGGACCGATACCTCAGCTGTCCAGTCCTGCGGTGTCCCGCACGCCCTCGGCCGCCAGTACACTGTCAGCCAGCTCCAGCGCGGTAAAGATACACTCTCACGTCATGAAGAAAAAACTTGCATTTGCGCGCCAACTTATGGGTCAATATTGAAAACAAGAATTGTGCAAACGGATGTCGGCAAGGAACGTGCACAGGTACAGGATGTGTCAAATATACTTGTGGAGACACAGAAGAACTACACACACATACTAGCAAAGAGTGTAACACGCAGAAAAACTTCAGCTTTGCGACCACTACTGATTTAATGTATTCTTATAATACACTAAATAAAAAGAGTCTTAGTGAGAACACCATCTGCATTATTCATCCAACAATGTTTATAGTTGAATAAATACAAGGAAATGTGTTAAAACTTAATTTTTTTGCCTATTATTAAACTTTTTTCTTTTACTACGCCTAGTGGCAGCACGTGGAAACGATTGAGCTGGTCAACGATGGCACTGGACTTGGCTTCGGTATTGTGGGAGGAAAGACCACCGGAGTTATTGTCAAAACCATCCTCCCCGGAGGCATAGCTGATCAGGTGATCCCTCAACGCATCCCGAGTGTCAAGTCTTGTTAATAGTTATTTGTACAGTGTTTCCCATACAATGTTTTTTTTCTTTCTTGTATCTTATGACTGTTCTAGAGAGACAGCTTTTGTCAGTTAGGTGTAATGATAATTGCAAGTAAGCGCATAATTAACTGTCAGTCTAGTCTTTTGTTTGATAGTGTCATTAAGTCAGAAAACTTACTTCTTCTCCCGCAGGACGGCCGCCTGCACAGCGGGGACCACATCCTGAGAATCGGAGACACTGACCTGTACGGCATGGGCAGCGAACAGGTGGCCCAAGTCCTCAGGCAGTGTGGCAACAGGGTGAAGCTGGTGGTCACCAGGGGTCCTGGGGACGAGCACCCCTCTCTCTCTGCTGTCATGCCTGTGGTGCTCCCCACTGTCAATGAACAGGTGAGAACCACAAATATGGCAGAAATATGTATACAAATTCGTACAATATGGAAATGCATCAGATTGAAATTGGTTGAATTATGTGGAGTATCACTAAAGTGATGCAGTTTCTCTATAAGATGATGATGCAGATCTAAAGTTCAGGTCTGTCGTCTCCAGTCCTGAATGAATGGATGTCGCTTCACTTTCCCAAGAACTGCATTACTTTACATTACATATTATTAAGCAGACACTTTCATCCAAAGCGACTTACAATAAGTGCATTCAACCACACAGTACTCTGAACAACGAGAATCAAGAAAGTAACGTTTCTTTAAAAAGTCAAACTACAAAAATACCAGAAGTAAGTGCCATTCAAGTGCCGCTCAAATACAGCGACTCTCAGTACTCAACCCTATTTAAACATGAATGAAATTTAGTGGCTCGCCATATGAATGACAATACCATTTTTATTGCACACGCGAGCTGTGTTTTTATGACTCAGAGCGCTGAGACAATGTATTGTGTGGTGCAGTCGGATGACTGCAGTGCGATGACTTGCTCTTCTGCTGTTATCCAATGTACTATCTTTACTTGTTGTATTGTTATCTTAGCTGTTGACCTCACTATTAACATTTCAACAGGGCTACGAGGAAGAGGAGGATGAAGCATTTGATGTGAGCCTTATTAAGAACACCCAGGGACTGGGGATCACGATTGCTGGCTATGTCGGAGATAAAAACGCAGGTGAGAAATAGCAGCCTGTGTAGATGAACATGTCAATTAAAGTGTCATATTGATGTTTAGTTACTTCTGCGCTTCACTATATACTCATACGAGTTGAAATGATTCATATATTTGTCATCTATAATCAATGGATCCAGCGTATGGATTGCTGGTTGTGATGAACCCTGTATTAACATCCAAGTCTCCAGAGTATTTTAGCATCTTTTAGTCGCTCATTGTTTTGAGCACATCTTAGACTTCCAGACAGAAACAGGACTTGTATAGAAGTTTATATCATATTTACATTTTTATAAAATGTAGAAATAGGCTACAATACACTGGGACTACAGACAGCCTGTTATTATAAACTGCTATATTTATTGAATAAAAGCCTTGGCTTAAAGTTTTTATGTTTCAAGGGTAGCTCAAGTGCACTGCGTTCATCACAAAAATGGTTTTGAGTCGTGTATCGTAATATTGAAACATGCAGGACGTCATCCTGACTTTGGACATCAAATGAGCCATCTGTTTGCTTTTCTCCTCGGCTCTTAATGTTCATCCATGGTTATGTTCCTCCATGTCTCTATTTTTTTTATACTTCTCTCAGAGCCCTCTGGCATTTTTGTGAAGAGCATAACAAAAGACAGTGCCGTGGATCAAGATGGCCGTATTCATGTTGGGGACCAGATAATAGCTGTAAGTATCTCCATTATCCTCTTTATAGCTATTACTATTTCCTCTGTCTTCAGTTACATGACGTACAATATGCAGTGAATGTTTAATGCAATCTATTATAGTAATCACATTTAGTTGACGGAGAGATATAATGAATAATTCAAAATTAACTGATATTTCATTAAGTGTTTTTTTGCGCTGAATGCTGAGCAATTAGCTTTTTTGTTTCATTACTGCAAAACATTAACAATGAAGGTAAACTGTGTAATTTCTCGTGTCATTTGAAACGTGGTTAATGTTGCCCTTTGTTTCCCAAAGTCCTCACACAGTCTCGTTTGTTGTGGTGTATTGATGTTCCCGTGGGCCTGATGGAGTTCTGTTCTTAAGCGTAAATGTTAACGCGCTTTGACAACTTAAGAACTAAATAAAACACCTAATTGACCGTGACTCCTTTAAAACGAATGCCGTTTCTACCTGTCTTAAATGATCTAAGTAAATGAAGTTAATGACTGAAGTAGATGGGAATAGTCATGTGCAGCACTCGGTTTGTCGATTCACGCTCACATGTCAGCGCGAGCTGTTTAGGCGCTGGTTTAATCCATGGCCTCACGAATGATCGCCCTCTGCAGGTCGATTGCGTAAACATCCAGGGATACACCAATCAGGAGGCGGTGGAGGTGCTCAGACACACGGGCCAGACCGTCCACCTTAAGCTGATCCGGCGGGGCTTCAGGCCGGAGGAGATGCCCCCCAATGTGGTCCCCGTTGTCATCGCCCCGTCCCCTTCTACCAGCGACCCCACCACCACCACCACTACGGTCGCCATGATGGAGCCGGAGCCGGAGCCGGAGAGGAACAAGGCCGAGGAGGCTGCTCAAGGTGGGAAGGATGCAGTGGGAGAAATTTAATGAGGACAGATGAAAAATCATTCCTTGTTACTCATCACCCTGTCAAAAAAAGTTGTCATTTGATGTGTAGATGTCGCTCACACCAGGGTTTTTATGAGAACATTCCCCTGCTCCATCTAAAAACACTGACTTAAATTATACTGAGAGGCAGTCCAAATTGATGTCAACATTGTGATGCATTATAGAAAGAGAAAAGTGCCCCTCCACGGAATACATAGCAGCTGTCAGCTTTATTCTCACAAATTATTTATTTGTTAATATCTTGATTAAATATTTCACATTTATTGTAGAATGAGAACGATTGCCCTCTACTGCATATGAAGCAGATGTCTGTATTCTTCTACAGAATAATACTTTGTTCTAATATTCCGATTACATATTTGACACCGTTCTTAATACTGACAAAAGAAAAGATAATTAAGTTTTGCCTATTAGAGGGTTCATATAATGAGTACGCCCACAGAAAGGAAATAGGATCACAAAGGCTGAGAGGACATGTAAACACAGAGTCAAACAAATCCCATTAAATGATATCCGTCTGATTTATTGTTATAGTGCGCTGATTGGACTGACCCGATGACCACATTCATGAAGAAAGAATCCAAAGCTTTCCATCATATTTTTTAAACCCTGAATATATATCCAATAATAAATCAGCCTGCGATGCCCAACATTATATATGATATCCGCACAGCGTAGACATTGGCTATTGCGTTACACAGGGTTCGTACGGTCATGGAAAACCTGGAAAAGTCATGGAATTTTAAAATGGTCATTTCCAGGCCTGGAAAAGTCATGGAAAAAAATGTAATCATAAAAGTTTTGGAAAAGTCATGGAAATGTGTTATGATCACATGTTCATTTACACCGAGTTTGAAATAATTAATATGTTTTTTAAAGAAAGACGCTCAAAATATAAGCCGGCGTACGCTCTCAATACACAAAATGTTCTAAATTGTTTAACCGAGATTTCAGTTTGGTCATGGACATTTGGTTTAAAGTCATGGAAAAGTCATGGAAATCCATCGGTCAAAATGTGTAAGAACCCTGGTTTTAACGTTTACATCAAACAAGACAGACAGGGAGTAAACAGAAAGATTCCTGTCCCCAGTCCTGACAGGACCTCCAGGCCACCACAAAAGCAGGAAAAGCAAGTTGCATAAGTTGTCAAGTGATAGATGGAGATTGAAAGTGATTGGATTTGGCAACGGGATGTTCAAGCCCAAAAACCTGCAGAAAACCGAGCAGACAGAAGTGGAAAGACAAGAGAGGGCCAGGGTTTTCTTGGCCGCTGAGAAACCAGCACTTTTGAGTATTGCAGATAATAAAAAGTACCAATTCAGTGCATCCTTATATAATATGGTGTTATGTTCCTGTAGCCCCCTTGTTATAAACACAGAAGAGTTTGGTGAGTAAGAATATATTTGAGCTAATTCACTGGGCATGATGTCACAAGTTTGATGGACAAACTGCTAATGGGTTGGGATTAACGGAAGAAATTAACGACTCACTTAAATTGTTGTCAGTGTTGCGGTTTGTTGAGCTCCTTCTTGCATACCACGAGATAGCATTAGTTTTATGTTTGCACTTAAAAGGTGGCGGTGAACAGTGTAGAGCAATTTCATGGGCGACCACTTTGGTGCCCTGTGGAACGCCAAAGACATAAACCGTGGCATTAAGTAGTAAAATTAAAAAAATGCACAAGGGTCATTAAATAGGTATTTGAAGTACTGTAATGTTTATTGTCTGCCATTATGGATAACATCAGCAGGAGCGTGTATATCCTTTCCAGACCAAGAGGGGAATCAGATATGTGGGTGAAAGAAATGGCCTCAAACATATCAATGAGAAAGATGATGTATATTGTTTGACGTAAACAAAATATTTTTGATAATATCTGGGGACCTTTTAGGTATTTCTTAAGGCACAATACTAATGTTGGCGACTTGCTTCAGCAAGAACAGGCTAGGGGGGAGTAGGACAACTGTCTGATTATGTACATTGACTAGTAGGAAAAACAACAACAAAAAACATCCATTACTCAGTTTGTAAAGTATATTTTTATGTTTATGTTTCTTTTTACTTTCTTTTTATTTTATTTTCATTATCTGTTTTTAATTAAACTATTATTTAGTTACTTTATTATTATGGGAGGGGGAACAGGGTGAAAATGTTTGCTGTTTATTATCCTGTTGATATTCAACCTGATGTGACCTGCAGACTGAAAATCAATAAATACATTGTTTAAAGAGAAAAAAGAAAAAAGAGGGGAATTAGATCGGTAGGTCCTCGTTTTAAAGCGGTATCACATTTTCCAAATGCATTTTTTCTTCTGTGTCTCTAGTCTACTGTCATGTGTCTGTGTCACTTCCCAGTGCTGCCCGCCTCACTGTTCATTGTCCTCTTATAGTCGCCACAGATGAAAAGAGAGAAGGATCTGATGTCAGCCCAGCAGATGATCCGCTTACAGAGAACAAACATGGTAAGGGTTCGGAGGCAGGGATTCCTCTTTGAGTCCAGCAGTAGAGACACTTTCATGCATTGGTGTATCCATGCTTTTGTCTTGTTATCCAAGGGATGGAGCTAACACCCTTTGAAGAGGAAGATCTAATGAAGAAGTGGCACGACATTCTGGGTCCAAACAATGAAGTTGTAGTAAGTTTCTCTTTCAAAGTGAAGCATCAAAATGGACTTCCCAGAACTTGAGTCATAAACACACTTTGTTACATATGCTAGTTGAAATGTGTTTTCTCGTTTTCACAACAGGTGGCTCAGGTGGAGAAGTATAGCGAGAGCAGTGGGCTGGGCATCAGTCTAGAAGCCAGCGGCGGACATCATTACATCCGCTCCGTTCTGCCGGAGGGACCCGTCGGTCGCTGCGGAAAGCTGTTCAGTGGAGATGAACTGCTCGAGGTGCGCGGCCCCCAAATGAAAGGGAGCGTTTCGTAATCAACCGTGTAGACCATTTCCTGTTGTTTCTGCCGTTAACACTTTGATATACGACATCTACACATACCATACAGGGTTCGTACGGTCATGGAAAACCTGGAAAAGTCATGGAATTTTAAAATCGTCATTTCCAGGCCTGGAAAAGTCATGGAAAAAACTTCAATCATAAAAGTTTTGGAAAAGTCATGGAAATTTGTTATAATCACATGTTTATTCACGCAGAGTTTGAAATAATGAATATGTTTTTTAAAGAAAGACGCTCAAAATATAAGCCGACGTACGCTCTCAATACGTAACATTTTCTACATTTTTCATGCTTATACTGAGATTTCAGTTTGATTTGGTTTAAAGTCATGGAAAAGTCATGGAAATCCACTGTTTAAAATGTGTAAGAACCCTGACCATAGCTAAAAGGCGGCCAGAGACGTCACTCCATATGAATGTTAATCTTGTAAACAGCCAACGATTGTGCTTGGAACCATAGCGACTTGAAGTCTTGAATGAAGCTAATATTAGGCTCTCCTTTTGTAGGTCAATGGTTTATCCCTGATTGGTGAAACCCACAAAGAGGTAGTCAGGATCTTGAAGGAGCTTCCACTGTGCGTCAACATGACCTGCTGTCGGCCCGCCCCCCCCGTGCAGTCACACGGGGATGCCGTCCAACCAGAATCAGAGACTTTGTCAACAGCTTCACCATTAAAGGTACTATAGCAAATGTACTCCTATGTATAATTATTTAAATGCACATGTTTAGACTTGTATACCTCGTCATTGCATAGACTTTGTCAATTATTGTTACGTTGAGAAAGAATCTTGGAGGAAGGGACTGAATGAGCTTAAGACTATAACAATAGGTTATTGCAGCACATGATGCATACAAGTAGGTATAGAAACTCCCTGCATCCCCTCGTAATGCAGTTATGTGACTCATAAAGAATGTTTCCTCGCCTCCGCAAATTAACAAGGGAGTCTGATTAGGGAGCAGTCCTTACTAAAGTCCCCCTCTGTTATAACCCATCAACTGTTATTGGCTTAGCCGCCGTGTCAATCGTTCCATTGGCTTTCCACATTGTCAACGACGGTGGATAAAGACTTAAGAAAACACAGGAGAGGCTTAGTTTATTAGTTTATTAAGAGCAGTTATAGTCAGACCTCAGCAGCAGCAGCCAGCAACATTTGCTCGAGATATGAGACATCAAAAGCAGCTTCCCTTTGGGGACGGGGGTTTTCATCTTTCCAGCTTTATCTGTGATAATGTACTAAGGCCCAGGCATCCCAAAGATATTTCCCTTTTATCTACTGCCAGTAACCTGAGCCAGAGACGCAACTAGAGGGGTAGCAGGCGATGGGGCTTGGGAGTTAAAGTGACGAAGGCATGCTGTTACATAGAGATTTTGGGATTTTGCTCTGCAGAAACAAATAGAGCCGAGCAGCGCACTGGTTGCTGAAGACTCAGAGGAGAATGTAGCGGCAGCGACACGCGGTAATGTGACAGAGGAGGCGATAGGATCTCCTTTGGCTATGTGGGAATTGGAGATCCAGAACATCGAGCTTGAAAAGGGAGAAGGGGGATTGGGATTCAGCATTCTGGACTACCAGGTGGGAAATCTTCCTGGGATTTAAACCAACGCATTGTCACTTTTATCACTGTTGTATTTGTTACTATTTAACACCAACACTTTGGTACTTTTATAGCTGTTGTATCCTTTTCCATCATAAACATATGGAAATGTACATTATGTCACAAGGAAAGCCGTAAAAAACCGAACATTTAAAGTCATAATCTGATGACATTTTTGATATGTAGGAGTATTGTATTTAACATTTACATTAAAATACTTCTTCTGATAGTCATACAGGTATCTCCACTGAAAAGATAATACACTGTATTACGCTAACCTTATTTAAGCCTTTGTATTGCTTGTGAAGCATCGACTAAAATATACTCTTCCCTGTAATTTCCATATACAATTCAAGACTGTGATAGTTTACCTTTTGGCATCTTCACAATTGTTCTGGCCCGGCTTGCCTCAGGACCCATTGGACCCCGTCAAGACGGTGATCGTGATTCGCTCCCTGGTTCCCAGCGGCGTGGCCGAACAGGACGGCAGGCTGTTGCCAGGAGACCGACTCATGTATGTTAACACCACTAACCTAGAGAACGCCAGCTTGGAGGACGCCGTCCAGGCCCTGAAGGGCGCCAACCTCGGCACGGTCCAGATAGGAGTTGCCAAACCCCTGCCTGTAAGCATTGACCATAGCAGGTTGTATTTGTGTGCTTTTCAGTTGTGTTTACTACAAGTTTTATAACTTTTTTGGTTGGTATACTTTTCAGCATGTCTGGGATTGTTTTTGACTGTGTGTATTGGAGGTTGTGTGTCAAGTTGTCTCCGTATCATATGACTTAGGGTTCATCTTACCAGGGCATGCATTTTTCATACAGGAAAAAGAGTGAAGGTTGGCTGCCTGGTGTAGCCTTCCACCCGCTGCTCTTTCAGAGGAGGCGACCGGCCTGAAATGCCCCGCGACCCTTTGTTTCATATATTATGTTATTGGATTTTCCAAGAGCACATAACCTCTTGTACAGTTGAACACACTGGGGCACCTGTCAAAATATCGGGTCGGTCCGACGGCATGTTCATCGCTCCAGGCACCTGACGGCATGTTTCTCTCTGCAAAGCTGCTCGCATTTCTTCCAGCTTGAGAGCTACATTTCTCCTGTATTGAATTTGCGGTTGGATTACACGGTGACACATCTGTGCTGCCAAGGTTAGCTGGATTACACAGCAGTAGGAAGCCTCTGTGGAATAATCCGACTCTCCGGCAGGATGTGGATTGTACCTCCGAGGGGGTATTTTGGGGTATTGCCATTCAAAATTGAGTCTGACAGTATGCATTCTTGTTTTTTTCTCGTATCTGCCGAGGCTGCATGCGTTATGAAATCAATATAAATATCAAAAACACATTTTCTTTCAAGAATGACTTCAAAGAGAGTCATGAATGTGCCGCTTTTAGCTATTTCTCTGTCTGAACACTTGTGCACCAATATCAATCTTAGTCTCTATAGCAACTTCTAACATCTAACATCATTTTCATTTCATACTAATTTATTTGTACTTGATTTAGTCACAAAAAAATAAATAAATCAAAAATAAAATCACCTGAAGCCGGAGAAACTGAAAGAATTTCTCCACTTTCTTAGGGAATATGTGGATATTCCCACTCTCCACACCCATATGGTGAGCAGGAAATTACTTCATCACCCACCATCCATTCATTTGACTTCATAAATATTTGGGTTGAAGAAGGAGAGGAAGAAGGACTGACTGAGGGCATCGTTTACCGAGCAGAGCCTGCATTGGTCAGTTAGCTTCTGGGAAAACCTTTGGGAAACAGATTGTTGTTAACATGGGATATTTGCTTCTGCCTAACTTAACCAAGAGAGGCCTGTTTGTTTGTAGTCATGCATAGAGTTATCTTATATAAGCATTGTACTGACAAATAGGGGGTAAGGGAGTAACTACCGTTCAAAGGTTTGGGGTCATCCAGACAATTTTGTGTTTTCCATGAAAACTCACACTTTTATTTATACAAGATTAATACAAAATATAGTCAAGACATTGATAAGGTTAGAAATAATGATTTTCATTGTAAATATTAATGTTGTTCTTCAAACTTGTGGCTCAAAGGAAGGCCAGTTTTAGAGCTTCTCTCACCAGCATAAGGATTTCAATGTCAAGGAATAATCTTTTTGTGGAAAATGCAAAATAAAAAGTTATATTAAAAAAATGGTTTTAAGGGGGTTCTAACCCTCTGCTAGTCTTCTAAGGCAATAACACAAAACTGGAGATGGGCCTCTACACACCTCTGTAGAGATGTCATTAACTAACAGAGAATAGTCATTTACCACATTAACTATGTAGAGAGTGTATTTCTGATTAATTTAATGTCATTTTCATTGGAAAAAACTGAAAAAGGGAAAAAAAAGCACTAAGTGACCCCAAACTTTTGAACGTTATGTTATGTACGTTATGTATGTACTTTTGTAGTTCTAGAATTGTCCACCAAATTGATCAATAATTAAGGCTGGTGCCGTGTCCCAGTTGGTTACACTACTTCCGTTTGTTATCACAGATTGACGCCTGCGATGCGGACCTGTCCGATGAGAAGGTGTTAGATCTCACCTACTCTGGGATAGAGGACGACACTTTCCAGGCATCCATGATTGCTCTTTGTGGAAGCCGCTGTAGTGCAGACCTGGATTACCTGCAGTCATCCACGCCCAAGGTAAGCACGTATTTGTTTTCGTCGGCACGGGAAATCCACAACTGAACCCAAAAGCACAGCTTAGAAATCATTCTCTTATTTCATTAAATGCTACTGCAACAGGCATTGCCCTTTGTCACAATAACAATACTGCGTGTAGTCATTATTCCTTTTTGTTTCGCTATCCAGAGTCAAAATGTCATGAGAAATGTCGTCTCTTTGTTAAGGCAGAAACAACATTGTGTGTTGTTCGTTGGGGGTTGTAGCTTTGGTTGCTTCAGAGCAGCAGCAACTTCCCAAATGGATATTGAAGTATTAAGGAAAATAAACAAAGAGGAGCAAGGAGCACAAAAACTGTTTTCCAAAAGGTCACCGCTGACCTCATTTGTAGGGCCTTCCTCTGAAATGTTGCCTATAATAGGGCCGCCTGGAGGGACCGCCATGGGCCAGGCCGACGTGGGGCATTGCATGCTACTGGGGGACTTCGCAAAACAGATTTCAAATGTGAGGTCAGACAGCTCAGTCTTCTTGTGGCGAGAAAGCGTTTCCTCCCCTTAAAAAATACAGAGAGAGAGGCAACACGTCTGCTGATGCATCGTGGATCGACTTCAGTGACAGGAAATGGTGGAGAACTTTTTTTTTCCAGACTTGCTTGACAGAATCTAAGGCGGTTTCTTTCTGGTCCCTACATATAAAAGGTCAACTGGTAGTTCAAGATGAAACGAGTGAATCCACCAAAACCCATCTCCAAGCCACTGGATAGATTAAAGATGTGCTACTCTGAAGAGACTCATCCATGCACTCATGCATTGGTTGTTCTGTTCCAGACCAAAGAAAAAAATCAATTTGAAGTATCTTTAAAGGCACTCTAGTGTAACCTCTCCCCGTAAGACTGCGCCCTGAAATAATGCAACCAATTAAATACTTTTCCCAGAGCACTCCGGACCAATAATATTATTTCTTGCTATGAAATATTTAAATTTTCAAAGTCATTTTCAAAAGGATCATGGATTTAATGGCATCTCAAGCTTTATCTGGGTACGCCTTGAGAGTAAAAGTCAAAGTTTGATGTTTGAATAGTTTTTATGGTAATGCATTAATATCATGTGTCAAATAATCTTAGAGTGTTTGAGGAAAATGTATTATTCAGTCCTAGGGTACTGGTAAAATGTATTATATCTGTATCACCTCTGCATGCTATATATTTAATAATTGCTGTACAGGAATAGTTGAATACCTTTTATTTGCCACAGACCAGTTCACCTCTAAGTTATAGCTCTGCCTTATTAAAATGAAACATCCTACTTGTTGTTCTACCTATTCTCCTGTCTGCTTCATTGAGCCCCACTTGTATTACGTATTAAGTTTTATTCTAAAGATTTATACTTTTCTTATTTGCCTCCCAACGGGAAGTGCTTACGGAGATTCATCACTACTCAATCTGGTTCTAATAAACTCTTAAATACTGTGACAATAAAACCACATTTTGTGCACGGCAAGCTCAAGATCACGAGTGATTTCCACTCCTCTCGATTGGCCACTGATGGCTTTTCAATGGCTCATTACGAGGAGTGCGGGATGGCGACGGAGCAAGATGAATTCCCCCTGTTGGGCAATTGTCTAACTATCGCAGCGGAACGTTCATTCAGCTGCTCGGCTTTGTTTTCCCCCAGATGACAGCTCGCCTGGACTTGTTGGATGAGCATCCTTGCTTTGCGGTGCCGTCCGGCCTCGCAGACGACGCGCAGGCGTTCTCCCCGGAGAGGCCGGCCTCTCCTCTCACGCCACCGCGTTTAAGAGGTCGTAACCCGACTTTTGAGTCCGTATTAAGCAGCGCTGATCAGTTCCTGGAGCAGCGATCGACTCAAGAAGAGCCGGCGGAGAGCTCAAACTCCTCCTCTCCGTCGGCTGGAATCGGGACGAGGGCGGATTTCTCAGATGAAGTGGAGAACTTTCACGATGAGAAGGAGCCACCCACGTCTTATGAAGATAATGGAGATATAAAGGTAAAAGGATATAAGATTGAAGGTAAAATAATCGTCTCATAATGTATAATACAACGCCAACGTAAGAAGGAATCAGACGAGCAATAAGTGCTCCGTTTGACGGTCTAATTGATTGGCAAGCTGTGAACATCACCGATACGCCGAGATGCATTTCAAACGCAACGTAATAATCATCCTTGATCTTCTTCTGAATATAATTTCTTCAGGTAACATCTAACCCCTCCCCAGTCCGACGTGAGACTCATTTCAAACGTGATATACGCAACGTTCTAAGCTTCTTTGTTTGCAGTTCGTGCCCATAGCCAATCAGCTGCACCTGCCTTTTTCTCTAGAGACCTGTGCTTTGTTTGGAATCCCGTCCAACATTTTAATTTACTTTCATGAATAACTGTGTTGAATTATCACCCTCAAGGACAAGGAGGGTGGTGTGAAAGAATCAGCAGAAGCCGGCGACAAGGAAGTGCTGACCTCGGGGAGCAATTTTGAAAGGACCATCACAGTTGTCAAGGGCAACTCCAGCCTAGGTTTGTGTTAATTTCGTCACATTCTTTGATTTGTTCTTTTTATTTCTTTCCCCACCTCATCCTTCACAGAAGTGTAAATGAGGTTGCTGGACTTGAAAGGCGTATTGGCCTTTACTTGTTGCGTAATTTTTTATAAATGCCAGATTTGAGGCGGAATTATAGAAACGATTTGTTTCTCAGTCTGAAAGGGTAATTTCATTGCGATACAGGGTATTTCCATTTCAAAACCTACCCTTGGGGCTGCCACCAGCTCAGAATACCAAGTTTTAGCTTCGGCACAAAGGTGTTATAAAGGCCCTGTTTATCGTTTACGGTGCCTCATTGAAAGCCGTGCATCCTTTTGCTTTTTAGGGCTCTATGAAGGTGTTTATATCCTGCTGAATTCAAAAACTCTTCTTAATACATTTTGGTTTTGTTTTACTAAACTTTTTACCGTGTGGACTTCAAAATCTAATTTCACGTTGAAATAGGACGTATGATGTTATTCCTTATGATATTTGGCAAATAGTAATGTTACACTGTGCAAGGGGGTGGGACAGTTTTAGATATATTAAAAATATTATACCACATTCCACTGAGAATATATTGAAACTCATTTGTGAAGTAATATGACCGTTTCTAGGATAATTAGCTGAGATAAGAGGAAGCGTTATTGTTTCAGAACTGATAACCTGATTGTGGATCAGATTCATTTGAGTAAGGGTCCCTTTTCATTCGTAATAATCAGTCTTACATCTTGATTGGTGGCCTTGAGGTTTTGATCTTTGAGGGGCTCACTCAGCAGTGATTGTTCTTCAATGTCAAACCAGTTATCATTTCATCTATTCCAAATCCAAATGTTTTTCGTGTGTAACAGTTTCTTAAAATATACCTCCAAAGGAATGACCGTGAGCGCCATGAAAGATGGTTTGGGGATGCTGATCCGCAGTATCATCCACGGTGGATCCATCAGCCGTGACGGACGTCTGGGTGTCGGCGATCTCATCCTGACCATCAACGGAGAGCCCACGGCCAACATGACCAATGCTCAGGCTCGCGCCATGCTCAGACGCCACTCTCTCATTGGACCAGACCTGGGGTAAGCACCGCCCACACACGTCTACGCATACTGTATTATTGAACCAATGTTAATACTCTGCTCTCATTTTTTTTATTTTTTATGTAAAACATATGAAGTCTAAATTCTGAAATGTATTGTTTGATGTTGTGTTATAGCTGTGTTTAAATTCTAACAGAATGAATAGTAGTGCAGCACAACCCGGATCAAACTGTGATTTAAAGACCATAAGCTCATTAGTTTGATTGTCGCTGATCCCCCGACTCCGCTCGTCTGATTGCATCATTGTTTTCTGATTCACAGTACACTGCGTAATGCAAACCTCTTCACAATGCAGTTGTTTAACACCCCTGTACGATGATACTATATCATTGTCCATTACATACCAGTTTGTCTCTTTTAGTGTCCGGTAGAGCGGCCCTGTATTTTCCCCTCACAGGTGGACCTCAATACATCCGGCTTGATTTAAGGGGACATGAAACACAGACTTCTTCAGAGCTTGTGCAAATACATTGGTGTCTACCAACAGAGACATAAGAAAAACATGCAGACATGTTGATGTAATGAAGTTATGATATTTGAGATGAGTATGTTAATAACTGGCTGATGTTAAAGCTTTTCCAAACTCAAATCAATGCTTGAAATGCAGCCCGTAGCGGTGTTCATTGATTCCCACACACACAAAAAGGAGCAGCGAAAGTAAATTATGTTCCATAACTGGACTTCCTCATTCCCGCACAAGATAAGAAGTTGCATTAAAGGAGTCACTGTTCCACAAGAAAATTGGATGTGGTGTTTCAAAAGTTCTGCTTGCTGAACTAAACTTGGCAGTTTGTTAGCTCCGGGACATAAAAGCCAACTCTTCACATTCTAGATCTGCTTGTGCACCTGAGGACGATCTGTGCCCATTTTATGTGTGAGTATGACTAACTTCCACACTCGTGGTGTTTTTGTCAAGAAGCTGCCGTCTTTGGTTTCCTTCCTCTCATTATCTCCATCCGCCGCCGGGCTTCATTGCAGTCTGTTAAAGAGTTGTATCCAGACACAGAGTGACGACAACAACAACAACAACAACAAAAAGAACGTGTGATTGATGAAGATAGGGTTCCAAATATCATTCTGATTGGTTGATTCACATACTGACGATGTTGACCGCTGCACAGTGTATTATCGTTTATTAGAAATCATTTAAAATCACACATACATAACACGTAGTCAAACAACTATCTGGATACATCTTGATCGACCGCAACACGTACTGACTAAACTCGCCGCCTCACTTTGTGTTTCTTTTTTATTCCTGTGACTAACCTTTTCGTTACATGAATATTTTCTCTCTTACCTTTTTTATTACTCAGCTTTTAACCCACAGTTTTTTCTATTAACCCTTGGTATTTAAGCTCCGCCACGTCTCTCCCTGCATCCATTATTTCACGAGGGTTGCTTTTCCTCTCCGCCTGCATGCCGTCATGTAACAAAAAACAACCAAATCAACCCTTCTGTTCAGATCTGTCAGCTTCACTTATAGATGCGTTGGTTGTGCCCTTGAGAATCAACTCCACTCTGGAAATGGGATTTTAAATGGGTGTCAGATTTTGTCAGCTATCTTCCGGCTCATTTCTTAACACGAATTAGAAATCTGCCCAAAACATTCATGATGGGCCTCTCCTTCCGATCTGACACATGTTTAATACCCAGAAGGTGATAGAAGGCTTGATTTGTGCCGACATTTTATGAAGGTAAACATCTGTTTGGAACCGCCAGAACATGTGACTGGTTATCAGGAGAATGCTTCTGAGAACCAGACCGCTCAGTGGTACTGCACTCTTTTGTTCAGTGAAAAATAGGGTAGGTAGTTTGAGTGCTTTCCTACCTGTTTTGCAATTGCATGCCAGTTCTTCTCTTTTGTGAGCTCAAGTTTATTGAATAGGGGTATAATTTCCACTGAGAAAGGTGATGGAAAGTCTAAAAATGATTCCAAGAAATGTTTGACTTATTTGTTTGTGTGTGTCTGTGTTGTGTGTGTGTGTGTGTTTAGTATCACATACGTTCCAGCAGAGTATCTGGAGGAGTACACGGCCAGCCTCGAGCAGGCGAAAGAGGATGTCGTCTGTGAAACGGCTCCCGTCCCAGGAGCAGATCCAAAGTATGTCCTAATGTTCGACGTCAATAAAGTGCGTCAAGTGAATAGAAACCGGTCAACTTAAAATATGCCCTGCTGTCAACAAAGCACTGGTGTTTACATTGAGTGCCCAGAGCTTATTTGGCCCCACAGAGTGTGTCCGTGCAAACAACGTGCATGTTTATTTGTTTATTTATTAGATCCCCATTAGCTGACGCCTTAGCGACCGCTAATCTTCCTGGGGTCCACAGAAAGGACAAAATACAATACATACAAAAAAATACAAAACATATCGTGAAACAAACAGTTAAAAATAGTACAACAAAGTAAAACAGTGCAGTCAGATGCACAGTACAGTCGAAGGATCAGATATATGTTATGCAATTCAACTTAATTCATACAAAGAAAAAGAATAATCATATGACTACAAAGCAATAGAATACGTGCATGTGAACGTTTTACACACAAATCCAGGATTCATCAAATATGTTCTGGCCTGAATTTGTTTGTCCTAATACGTTTAGAAACCGCCTTTGACAATGCGTATGCACAAACCACGAACATGTGAAAACCCACCTGGAGTGCATCGCATATTAAACCTCGCTCATTGAAAAAGGCTTTCATAGACACCATTCAAAATCATTGATTTAATCATTTAATGGCCAAATGCATTAACTAAGAAAGTGATGCCTTTTCATCCTCATCAATTATTGTCGTAATGAAAATATTCAACTATTAAAACAGTGTGTACCTTACAATGGAGTACATTAGCGTTCTTCCTCCAGGGTGATGCTTCTCTCTTCAATGCTTTCTCTCTGAATCACAGACTGGGGCGCTATGCTGATTACTAATAGCGCACACAGCTTGTCAATTTAGAATGATTCTGGATCATTACATACGCGCGCATGTGTCATGAATCATTCATTTTGCGTGTCTACATAGTTAGCGAGGCCCTTTGTTTGTATCTGTGAGGTTTTACAAACACGTGGCATTTCATTTTCTTCCGGCACTTTTCCTTCTTCTTTGTGTGTCACACACCAGCTGATCAGTGGTTAAGTATGAATTAAAACTGTGACCCACTTTGCAATAAAGCTCTATTAGTGGTCAACACCTCCACCGAGTACCTTTAAGCCACGTTATGTAACAAAGTCTATCGATTGTTTGTGTCTCCAGAGCTTTCTTTAGAACTTTACCAAACTCTCCTCCCATTGTTCTCTATCTAGAGATATTCCAAGCCTCCCGGAACGGGAAGATGGCGAGGGAGAGGAGAGTGCCGCTTATAGCAACTGGAACCAACCTAGGAAGTGAGTACTCGCTGTATACACGCATCTGATCTAATTTTGGCAATCCATGTTTTGGGCAGACACGGTTTGCAGAACTTTACATCATAACGATGATTGATCAAGTTTGATACGTTGAAAAAACGAACTAAAAAAGAAGAATTCCGAGATGAAATAACTCATATTTTTCTGTCCGGCATTCAAAAATTGTTACGGTAGAGCTTTGAAGAGAAACAGAAAATCTAGCCTGCGTGCTTTCCTCAGAGTGGAGCTCTTCCGAGCGCCGGGCAAATCCTTGGGTATCAGTATCGTCGGGGGCCGAGGGATGGGCAGCCGGCTGAACAATGGAGAGGTGATGAGGGGCATTTTCATCAAGCACATCCTGGACGACAGTCCAGCTGGACAGAACGGGACCCTGAAGACTGGAGACAGAATCGTAGAGGTAAAAGGGAAATTTCAATTTTTTTTTGACGAATGACTTCCCTATGGTGTTTGATTATTGTGCTGTAATTTGAGAGATTAACCCTCCTATTACCTTTGGGGTCAATTTGACCCCATTCAATGTTTGACGTCTCTAAAAAAATGATTAACCTTATTTTTTTGCTTCATATTTCATGACTTTTCCTAATTTATTGGGGACAACTGGGAAAACATAAAATTCATATGATGACATGTTTTCAATGTCCTGAACACAACCTGTACGCATTGGTTGTTCTTTGTGGTCAATTTGACCCCAGGCTGTTTTTCACAGTGTAAAACATATATATATATATATATATATCTTTTTGATTTATTTAAAGGGCTATTTAGGTAGTCAACAAACAAACAAAAAGTACCTGACACTTAAACTTGGGAAACAATATTTATTCTAATCATTTTCTGGAGGTTTTAATTGCTGTGGTCAAAAAGGGTAAAAGATGTTAGTTAATTTGAAGGTAACAGGAGGGTAAAAGAAAAACCTGAGGAAGGTTAGAAATCTTTATAAAAAACAGTTTCCTGCAGATTGCAGCTACCTGAGCGTCTCTTCCCTGTTATGCTCTGCCAGGTGGATGGAGCCGATCTCAGAGATGCTAGTCATGAGGAGGCAGTGGAGGCCATACGCAGGGCGGGCAACCCTGTGTCCTTCTTGGTCCAGAGTATTATCCACAGGCCCAGGGTAAGTCTGTATAATAGTGCCAAACCAATTGCTCGTAAATGATCTGAAGGTCACGTTTTCCTCTTCCATTTTCACGACATGTAAAGGCTAATATGCAAAGCCCATTTAGGGCACTTTCAAACCCCACAATGTAAAATACACAACCCCTATAGTGGGCGTTTTGCATGTTGGATGACATTTTTACGTCTTTCAACAAACCCAGTGTGACATATTAAATTTATTAGCACGTTTTAACCTTTAATTGCAACACTCATTGAAACCATTGAAAGTGCCCTCAGGCCTTTAAAGTAAGTAGTTCCCCGCTGGGGCTGCAACTGCTTTGTCTCCAGTGTCAGATCTCTCATAGCCAATCACTCGCATTGTCATCCATGTGATATTCCTGCTTCCTTTCCTTCACATTCTGGTTACTCCTTAAGCTTCGGAGCAACTCATAATGTAATGTGGCACGTGTGAGAGGGGTAGGAATCCACGTTATAGGAGAATCCTACGAGACAGTGGTCTTAAAGTAGATATATAATCAATATCCCCTGAAATTCACTTGTCAACGGGTTGGTAGCAATAGTATTTAGTTTATTTATTATTTATTCAGCTACTAACTACACAGTCAGATATTTCCCCCCGGAGATAAAAGAAGAGTGAGTATTGGACTTGCATTGGCCCGGTGGAAAGCGATGCTTTGCACATGGCGAAGCTAACGTTAGCTTTCCACATGGCGAAGCTAACATTAGCTTTCCACATGGCGAAGCTAACGTTAGCTTTCCACAGGGAGAAGCTAACGTTAGCTTTCCACATGGCGAAGCTAACGTTAGCTTTCCACATGGCGAAGCTAACGTTAGCTTTCCACATGGCGAAGCTAACGTTAGCTTTCCACATGGCGAAGCTAACGTTAGATTTCCACCTGGCGAAGCTAACATTAACTTTTCACAGTGCGAAGCTAACGTTAGCTTTCCACATGGCGAAGCTAACGTTAGCTTTCCACATGGCGAAGCTAATGTTAGCTGCCCCCCCATTCCCATTCTTTATGCTTAGTTAAGTTAAGCTCACCGTCTGCTGGCTGTTGCTTCATATTTAGGATACAGACATGATAATCTGATTTGCAGCAACAACAACAAACGACTATATTCCCTCATGTCAAGTGTTCCCTCTTCATTTTTTATACTACCGCGACTACATTATGAGTTTCCTCAAACCTGCATCTATATGTTCCTCCGCACTGCTTTCTCAGCCCAAGTCAATATCGCCTGCCGTAGAGAAACACTCCGCCTCTCTCACATGCATGCCACATCGCACACGTCAGGTAATCTGTCTCTCTCGCTCTTCTCGCCTCTCATTTCTGCTGCATCAGCTATCCATCACCCGTTAATCTGTGTTGCATGATCTCCCCTGCCTCTGCTTTCATTCCTTCTCTCAAACTGTTAGCTCAGTCTTTCTTCTTAACCGCGTCTTTGACGTTGATATACGTATATCGTGTGCGCCGGTGGACGTGAAGACAGAGTGGAATTGGAGGTTCCTTCTGGGAGTAAAAGAGCTCTAACGATGATAATGACGTGGCCCGCTTATTCATTTTTAATCAAAAAGCCTAAGCAAATGATCAAATCTATTTTCTCATGGTGATATACTTTTTTTTCTTCTTCAGAGAACCTCAGTGTGTGTAACATTGAAGGTCTATAGACTATATTCAATCCCACCATGCGGGTTATTGAATATCCATTGTTAAAATTATTTTTCAAACTCCACAAGTAAATGAAAGAAGAGCAAAAAAGAAAAAGGAATCGTTCATGTGTTGCTAGGCGGCTCTCAAAATGTGCTCCAACACAATATATAAAGGAAGAAGACATCTTTTCAATTCACTATCAAGTTGCAGCTCCACTGGAATTCATAACGACGTTCCTGAACAGCTTGAAAGAATATCATTTTGATTGGATGATACCTCTCAAGTGCTGTGGGCATGTCAGTAACGCCGTTTTTAAATGCAGCCACTGGGGTCCACCGAGAGAAGATAATAGCACATCCATGCTGTCTCCCTTTAAGTTTCGAATCCTTCTCTTGTAAGCAGTGAATAATCTTAATGTAGCTCCAAGGAATGTCTGAAACATTTTGTGGAAGTAGTTCAGAGAATGCGGCTCTGCTCTGAATTTTTTTGGATGTAGAGGAACGTCTGTCCTCAAGGAAGCCGCTTGCTTTTACGATTACTCATTTAAATAAAAACCTGAGGTGCCTCTGTCCTCCAAACACACCCCTGTTTTTTTCCTCCTCCCCGAATGGCCTCCGATTCAATTCTCGTCACAAAGCCTCAGCCGTCGTATGAAGTCTCCGTCACGTTGTCACGTTGTCAGCCTGTCGGTCCTGTGTGTTGCTCTCAGAGGCCGCCCCTGCCCTTTCTGCAGATAAATAGCCACGGCGGGTCCAGCCTGCGCCGCATTAATCAAACCGACTTAGCGCCTCCCCCCCCTCAGGTTAGAGCGCTGCCCGTGTCCGTGTCTGCCTGCTTGTGTCCGGTGCTGTACGTCTGTCACGTGACCTGTGCGCCTTTGACTTGGTGCAATTGTGTCAATAATGAGCTGCCTGTGTCTCGGGTTGAACATGACGGATACTTACCTTTCACTCTGCATCGCTCAGGGCAAGGTAGCCACGAGTTGGAAAGCATTTTAGTTTAATTGTTCCAAACATCAACATTTTATTTTCCTTTATGGTAAACCATATGGAAGCCCGGAGAGGCAAGCGAGAAACACACTGTTAGTCCTTAAAGTTGTCTCCCCTGTGTTTCTGACAAAGGCCAAGCTGTTACTTTCTTTTCTTCTGTGAAACAGGTGAACGTTTTTTCATTTCGGGAACACATATAAACAGGCATGCTTTTAGTCCTCAATAGATGGGATAGTGGTAAAATAAGGACAGGGGGAATAATGTGCTCCTCTTCTGAAGTCATAAACACAGGGTAGACAACTATTTAAAAGGGACTTAGAAAATGGATCCCCAGAATTAGTTTTTCCTCACTTGCATTTCTGTATAAAGTTGCTGTCATACATGACGATGACTATCCTTAATGTTGTGTGTGTGTGTGTGTGTGTGTGTGTGTGTGTGTGTGTGTGTGTGTGTGTGTGTGTGTGTGTGTGTGCGTGTGTATGCGTGCCTGTTATAGGAGTATGTTGCTTTATGTACACCCTCTCCTTCTGGGCTTTGCTGCATCCTTCTTTTGCCCCAAATCACAGTCAAAGCTTTTACTAATAAGCACATTAGATTTATTATTTGTTTCCCGTCCCCAGCTTTTAAAGGTATAATTTGTTGTCAGTTATCCCTCATGGCGTCTCCCAAGTGTCTCACTGCCCGTGTAAAGACGACAACTTGACCAGCCGGTGTAATGTGACAGACGTTGTTAAATGGAAATGCTGAATTTTTTTTTGTATACCAGACTTTTTGGCAAAGTCCTTTAAGCTCAATCATAACGGAGAAATGTAAAAGCTTGGCTAGACATGTGCTGCTGGCTAAGCTCTGCCACTGTGCTTGTGTGAGTGACGATGCATTTGCCAAGATTTTATTTTCTTCTTTTTTGAAAGAAAATCGGTCTGTCTCCAAGTGTCTCTTCATTTAAATCATTTACATAAAATGTGGCTCTTTCTTTAGTAGTGTAATTTCTAAACGGATGTTTAACATTTTTTTTTAATAATACAGCATATGGTCCAGTTTTTATTCACTCAAAACACTTTTGCCTTTGCATGAACTCATTATTATGAATGAGATTTAAACCCGATACAGTATCCCCCGCTGTACGGTACTATAAATATGCTCTCCACAATACGTGACCCAAATTAACTGACCTCCATGTGTGTCTCGCTCGCCGCAGTCATCGGTAACGGACTCCGGCGAGGAGAGAGCCGCGGCGACGACGAGGGACAACAAGGACAAGGTTGGTGTTTTCAATTACCCTCCGCCGACAACTTGAATCAGTGTTGTCTATGTGCCCTTGTTCCCCTGCCAACCTCCGGGAAGCGCCGCTCGCCACAATCACAATCGGATCTGTTTACGTCAACGACGCACGCTCGCGTTCAACTTTCCACCGAGAGCTCGATACGCCGTCAAACGCTCCGCTGTCATTGGCCGCGGGGTATCTGTCAGAAAAGTGCTGTGGTCTAAAGCTGTCGCCCTTTGTCTCTTCTCCGTAGGAGGGATACAGTCACAGTAGACTTTTCCTCCGCCTCTCCCCAACTAACCCTTTCACTCCCACCCCGTTTAAGGTTCGTGGGTCTGTGTTGTGCTTCCCCCTCTCTGCGTATGCTCGTGCAGACGTGTTGGTTCAGCATGCTACGTGAATGCATCCCAACGCGCCGCACACGCTCTCGCTCTCCCCCGTCCTCACATCTCTCGCCAGCTGGATTTCCTTTGTGCATTTTGTTTCTTCTTTTAAAAGACAGCAGAATTGGCACTCGCCTTAATAAATGGCAAACACAAATGTTAGACCTTCTTAGCTCGCTATCTTGTGTGTGATTTCTTCTTCTTGATTTTCAGGTAAGCAAACACATGATTGGTGGTTATTTGATTTTTTTATACTAATTTGATAATAAGTAATTACAACAGGAATAATGAAGTGATTACATGTACTATTTTCTGACTGGCAAAATTTTTATATAAATAAAGCTATTTTCCAATTAACCTAATTCTGATTCGAGCCTCTGGCATCTATTTGGAACCATATCACATAATTATTTTTCACGCCTAAAACTAATATCCTATTTAAAGTGATGAAGCTGTTAATGTAAACCAAGCAAATGACTTCTTTTGATTCCATCGCCATTGCTCATGTGCCTTCCTGTTTCTGTAAACCTCGCATCAAGCCAATTCAAACTTAAAGAACAGAGACACAACCTTCTTCTCTCTCTTTACCTTTCACTAATAAACCGTTTTCCAACTCCGTCTGTGGCGTGACAGCCTGTGAAGCGTGAAGCGGCGAGGGCATCTCCCAGCAGCCCCGTCCTCCGCCTGCCAGTGGTGCCCCATGTGGGAGAAACTGATACAGACACGCTGACTGAGATTCCTGGCACGCCTGCTGAGGCAGAGGAGGAGCATGAGGAGGAGCAGGTGGAGGAGGAAGAGCGGGTGGAGGATGAGTTTGGATGCAATTGGAGTGAGTTTGTTTCTGTTTTTTTCGTGAAATTATATATTCTATGAGGAACGACAGTCAAAACATTTATTTTGTTACATTTTATCATTGCTTTATTTCATGTCACACTGGTCTATTATCAGTAAATCCTGGTGTGTGAATGTGTCATGAGAGCACGGTGTGTAGATGGAGACGTGCAGATATATTCCTGAAAGTTCTACTTTCAACACTATCCATTAATGTAGAGATTATTTAAATGCATATGCTTAATGCATGCTGTATCCCCTAACTGCCACTAGATGTCCTCCAAGGTACATTTTGCGCCTGCACATTAATTCATCCGGAACCTGCAATGAAAGGAGCAGATTCACGGGCTGGAGGTTGTTGTACCTCAGCAAAATCTGAAGGGCTGTTTAGCATAATGCAGACGCTCAAATGTCAACTGTAGGAGGAAGTCACCGCTTGAAGGAGATTGGTTAACACAGTCAGCCTCATTCAACTCAGGAAAGCAGCATAAAGGACAGACTTCCAGCCTCTGAACACCTGGGACTGTTGCGAATGTGTGTGTGTGTGTGTGTGTGTGTGTGTGTGTGTGTGTGTGTGTGTGTACGTGCAAGTGTGTTCCCATCCTGCGGGGATAAGATTGATGATGTTGGGCCTGTGGAGGTGAATTGTGGAGATTAGGACAGGACTGATGGTCCAACAGTGGCAGGGAGCCCAGAACAACAGGCTCTCATTGGTCTGAACAGTGGCTATCTAACACGCCAGAGACAGGAGAGGTGGAGAGGGAGGGGGGGGGGGGGGGGGGGGGGGGTCTGGAGTGAGAAGGGGATGGATAACAATGGAGACGAGATCGAGACAAAGAGATAGAAACTCAGCAGTCTGAAATGTAGAACTTTGACCATTTATACTGTGTCTTTGCATAAAACCCCATCTCGCCATATCCAAACCCTCCGTCTGAGCGACAACACCTAAACCGATGTGGAAGTTCAGACTCTAAACAAATCTGCTGCTCTTCAGCAGTATTGTCAGCTTACATCTGTCCGTCTGCTCCGACTTCATCCCTCTCTTTCAGAGAACACACTCCAGCGCTATGGCGGCCTCGCGGGTGTCCTCCACATGATTGAGCTGGAGAAAGGCAAGACAGGCCTGGGCCTCAGCCTGGCGGGGAACCGGGACCGCGCTCGCATGAGCGTGTTCGTGGTTGGAATAGACCCCAACGGGGCGGCCGGCAGGGACGGGCGGATGGAAGTCGGGGACGAGCTGCTGGAGGTGAGATGTGTATGGATTGTGGTTCTCAACCACTCAAGTGGGTCTGTAAACAAAGTCAGTGAGATATGTGACCCCTTGAGTTTATAACGTGCGGCTTCTTGTCATGCTTTGAATCACATATTTACAAGCGTCTGTGTTTTTGTATCCTGCCAGATCAATGAGCAAGTCCTGCTCGGCCACAGTCACCAGAATGCATCCTCCATAATCAAGAGCTCTCCATCCCAAGTCAAAATCATCTTTGTCAGGTAATAAAACCCTTTTCTCCTATTAAATGAATACATGTTCACGGCAACAGCGACTGCATTTCATTGTGACAGACAGCTTATGATGAAAGCCGGCCTGGTCTATTGTAATTTTAGTCATGATTCAATAGAGGGAGCTATTGCAATTCAACAGATGGATGTGAATGGAAGTGAAGAGTTCGGATCCATGATCAGTGGTAACAGTCCCCCTCATGCACATATCAAAGAAGAAGAAGCGTATATATATACGCTTCTTCTTCTTATATATATATATATATATATATATATATATATATATATATATATATATACATATACATATACATATATACAAATATATACACACATATATATATACACACACATATATATATACATATATATACACACATATATATACATAAATATACATATATATATATATATATATACATATATATAAATAATTAAATATATATATATATATATAAATACACACATATGAATATATATATATACATATATATATATACACATATATATATTTTTTTTTTTTTCCTTCAACCATGTTTTCTTCTAGTCATTTATTAAATAGCAAAATGTATGTATACAAATATTTAATAACCTTAAATCGATGTAACGTCTATCTATGTATGTAAGGATTTACTCGCTGCATTCATAACTCCTGGAACACCTAGACACTGTATTGAAAATATAACCAGAAATATGTTGAAAAATCCTGAACCCAGAGTACCTGTTGCTCTCTTCGTTAGGCGTTAATTAAAGTATTGTATATTCTCCTGTTCACTTCTATTCTCACACTGAATGATCATTTCTTGCACACATTATGGAGATTATTGGGACATTGCAGCCGAGGCATCTGCCCAGTGGGACCCATTTGACCCTTGACCTTTGGTGAAACTGTCCTCTCCAACATCCCTCTACTTAACCTTCTCCTTAAGCTCACATCCCTTTCCTGACCCCTGAAACGGACACTGTGACCCGGCCCGCGTTAATCACGGCTCCGCTGTCACAGAGCGGAGGAGCCGCGATTTACGCGACTCATGACTCTTTGCCACAGGAACACAGAGGCGCTGAACCAGATGGCCGTGGGACCCGTGAGAGAACACGAGGGAGACACACCGGAGCCCCGCACCGAGGTAACACTGCGCCCGCGGCCACACACACACACACAAAACACACACATGCACAAACGCCGCAACAGACACAGATCACGGAGACGTCAGGGAGTGAAGTAGCGTCTGCAGTCAAACTCGCTCACATACCATCATAATTACTTTGAGTCTTGTGCAATTAACTTCTTGGCCCAGAGTTGTTTTTATGTACGTTCCGCTATTAAGAGTGTCTTTGTGCGGTCCTGGAGTTCCAATTCTCCCAAGCCAGTGCGTCACAATCAAAAACCCACAAACACACACACACACACACACACTTGGTAGTGGACTCCCACCAGCCAGCAGACACAAACACACATGTCACCGTATCAACTGCTGCCGTCTCTTCACAGTTAGAAACCACTGCTGCCAACGGGGAAGCCGACACTTCAGAATATCTGCATCACAGCTTAAAGCTGAAGGTGAGATAACTGCCCCCCCACACACACACACACACACACACACACAGGGCCACCCTGTTCTTTTGAAAAAACAAAATAAAGACAATAATAGAGAGGAAGCAATGCTATAATGAGGGAGGTGTACACAAAAAAGGTCAATGGGGTATGACCGAGAAAGAGAGAGAGAGAGAGAGAGAGAGAGAGAGCACACACAGGAGCAGTCAAGTCTGACAAGCTGCCAGCAAAGAGACGAGAGACAGATTGTCAAATAAAAGGTTGAATAAACAAAACAGCACATGAATGGGAGAATAGCTGTTCCAAATGGACATAAAAGTTCTGTTCATCCAGATAATACAAAGGATTTGTACCCCTTGTGGTGTCTACTTGCTAGTCAAACAGATCTTTATTTTAAAGTTGTATTTGCCAAGCTACTTTGATTGAAAAATATCCCATTTGAAAAACATGCAGCAACGTGTCTCACCAGAGAAAAGTACTTACAGTTAAGTCTGTGGATGATTTTTTATTAGGTCATTTTTATTACTGTGAGCACCAATAACACATTCCATTCAGGTCTATCATATAGCAGAAGTGTCGATGGGGATGTCTCAAAATAGTACCTATTAAACCGAAAACATCTGCACGAGTACATACAACAAGTGGTAATTTGGAAAACTTGTTTTGTTGTGATCCGAGTTAACTGGCTCTTTAAAACTATAAAGCGACGAGTCTCCGTCGGTCTCTCCGTTTGATCTTCGCACGTCTCGATAAACGCTCCTCCGATCTACTTCACACCATTTGGACAATTTTAATAAGCAAGAGAACCGCCGTATTGCAGAGGGGCGGAGCTTCAGGGCCCTGCAGGCAGGCAGCATGTTGTCTAACCCGGACCTGGAAGTGTGTTTTCAGGGAGGAATTAGTTGCAGTGCTCAAAGAAGCAATCAAAATGTGAGTTAAAAACAATTGGCTATTTAAAACTATTTATTTAGCGTTAACTGTAAAACTAAATGTAGTGGCACTCCGTCTAGTTCTGGGTCTTCTGTACCACACTTTTGAAGCTATTAATTAACACTCGAGACAAGATGATGTTTACTAAAAAACGTAGAGTACATGTTCACACGGTCAAAAAACGTACATTCTGACAAATTATTCAGCTTTTAAATACAATACTAAATTATATATGTTAACATAAACATTCTTTCAAATCATAATAAAAAGATTTATCTTCAGTTACCGTTTTAAATGTTTTTAAACTAAATTATTATAACAAATGAAATCATGCATTTGGCTCTTACACTAAATAAAATGTGAAGTATCAGAAAATTAAATACCGCACAGAAAAAGTCCTCCATTTTAATGTGTACTTAAAGTGAGGAGTGCAAAAGAGGCATTGTCAGCACAATGTAGCCTTCTTAAATGTTCCCACAGCCAACGTTCCCCTGGTGGAAAGTTCTTCCCGGGGTTAGGCCCCCGTCTGAACAGGCATGTTTTTTACGGGCACTCAAAAAGGACGCCCCAGTTTGGGACCATGCATATGGTGTGCCACGCGACGATGACGCAGCAGCATCTGGGCCGCTCATCGGTACCAACACGCACACACACAGAGACACACACACACACACACACACACAAAAAGGCCCGCTGGGGACGTGAGGTTAGAGGGATGTAAGGGGGAAGCTGTGACTAATTATCTTTCTGGAGATAATGCTCATCAGCCATGTTTTGGTAAGCTGGTGCAGCTCTATTGTGGAGAGCATGTTACAGCCATGTGCCGGTCTGCATGCTATGTTTAGATGTTCTGTACTACATAATCCTATTTACGCTCTATTGTTCTCCTCCAATAGGAAGACGGAGGGATCGGGATCACGTATGTGGAGGGAAACACTGACGGTGAAGTTGAGATTCAGAGTATATCTGAAGTGAAAGGACCCACAGGCAAAGTATGTACTATATACAGCAGCTACTGCTTTGTGTGCATTACATAGGTCACTTCTAATAATCACGATGGTGATGTGCTTCATGCAGGAGGGCATACCAGCAGGGGACCGTCTCCTCACTGTGAATGGTGAATCAGAGCTGGGCTGCACTGTGGAAACGGTAGTGTGGCTGGAAATAAACTGTAATCGGCATATTGTATTTCCTGTAAAGGAAAGCATTTAAAAAATGTGTTGGAAGTTATAAATATATATTTTTTTAAATGTTTTCTTTATTTTATATTAATTTTCTGATTTATTTTGATTTCAATTTAGGATAGGAATTTATAAGCATTTTTTGCTTCTACCTTTACCTTTTCAGTCTTTCTCTTTTTTATATTATATAGGATAATATTGTATTGTATTTGATTTGATTGACTGAATAAAATACACAAACAAACAAACATAAAAGAACAACAATAAATGATCTAGTGAGAAAAGCCAAAGGTCCAGTGAAGCTAAACCTTCCGAACAAACCTCCTCTTTTCTCCAGGCAACCTGCCAGGACGGGGATAGCTCGGCCGACGTCTTTGCCAGCCTACCCAGCATGCCTAGCGCCACCACGAGTTCCCCGAGTCAACCACAGGCAGAAGTAGTCACGAGTGAGTCCGCATGAAGAAGTTTGACTTCCTACTCAGGAGGATGCATAATGTATCAACCGGCTTACTATTCTTCCTCCGCTGTAGGTCCGAGTCGCTCTTCCACCCCTTCCACTCTGGCCAGCGACCCGACGACCTGTCCCATCATCCCCGGCTGTGAGACCACCATCGACATCTCCAAGGGCTGCACGGGCCTGGGCCTGAGCATTGTGGGAGGCTGTGACACGCTGCTGGTAGGCCACAGACAATATGACGAGGATGCATCACTTCAGCAAAAACATTCCACGAGTGTGACTTCATTTTGAATATTTGGTTTAACCACACACATCAGGTCAATATATAAATTTTTGCACCTTTTAACAATCCTTTTAAAATACTTTACATTCGTAATACATTTTACGCGTACTTTTAGGTGACCACCCACCATACCGCCCACTTAGAATCTTAGTTGGTGGTATAACTGGTTCAGAGTAGCCACGGTGGCCCAGGAATGTAGGAAATGATGTTGTCACAGCCTTCCTCCTCCTCCTCCTCCTCCTCCTCCTCCTGCTGCTGCTGTCCTCTCCTCATTCTGTCTGCTCAGTCAGGCTTAGGGGGAGCAGCTCTTTGTCTGGTCTCGGCCACAGCAGACAATATCCAGCCCTGGAATGTGACCTCTGAACCCCAAATGACACACACACTGCAACGTAAAGAAAACATACTCGGAGTCAGGAACATACACAATCAAAATGAGAATCTCAAAAAGATCACTGTATGCTGTCTAATGAAATATTTTTTATGGCCTTTGTATAATTACCTTCCCCATTATTTACTGTCCGGTATGCCTCGCACTTCCTCTCGATAAATCGTTACCGCTCTCACGTCATCGCCAACTGTTCCTCTTCACCTTCTTCTCCTATTCTGTACTAATTTGCTCTCTTTGTCCCCCTCTCTCATTTCAAGGGAGCCATCATTATCCATGAAGTTTATGAAGAGGGAGCAGCCTCAAAAGATGGCAGGCTGTGGGCAGGAGACCAAATCCTGGAGGTGCTGTGCCGTATAATGACCTAGAATAAAAAGGAGGCCGAACACATTTCAATAACTTGTGACGCGGCTGCCTGAGGAGCTGTAACATCAAAGCTAGCGTTCCATCAAGGATCAAATAGTGTGCTACAGGGAAAAGTCATGGAATTTTAAAATGGTCATTCCCAGGCCTGGAAAAGTCATGGAAAAACTTAAATCATAAAAGTTTTGGAAAAGTCATGGAAATGTGTTATAATCACATGTTAATTTACGCAGAGTTTGAAATAATTAATATGTAAAACGCTCAAAATATAAGCCGGCGTGCGCTCTCAATACGTAAAATGTTCTAAATGTTTCCCGAGATTTCAATTTTGTCATGGAAATTTGATTTAAAGTCATGAAAAAGTCATGGAAAAGTTCTGGAAATCCATCGGTCAAAATGTGTAAGAACCCTGGTGCTACATCTTAAATAAATATAGGAAAGCTGCAACAACAATAATCTAACTGAAACCAAGTTCTGAAGAATGAATTGATTCTGCGTTAAAAACAAGTATGAACGCAGAGAAAAGTTAAGTGTCCCAGCTCAACTTGGATTTGCCCTCCATCTGACCCTGATGCTTCCTCACAGAGGGAGGTTCAGGGGTGGAGCGCAGGAGTTTTGTTATGGGAGCTCAATCAGTGGACCCTTATTGAAAGGCACACATGCACGCACGCACACGGACACACACTTAATGACTTAATGGCCCGCTGCTATTCATTTCTGCCCTTGAGCCAAGCTGTCGTGTTTAGAAAATACGGTCAGAGGGGAAAAGTGAAAAGAGTGGCTTCCCAGTCCGCAGCAATGCCGTCAGCTGCAACGGGAAAACTATTTTTGCATGTGCTTGGTGGCAGCTAATGGGGTATTTCCCCCTTTAATGTGGTCAAATAAGCCGGACATCAAACTCTAAAGAGACCACTTATGATGTTCCCAGACTTTTGTGGGAAGGCGGCTTCCCTTGAGTTAGATCTAAGTATTGTAACATTTTCATATTATGATCCAGTGTTCAGATAGCTCAGCAGTTTGGCTTTCTAAAGAAGAAAGTTAACCTCAGCAGTTGAAGGAACATTCTGTCTTAGCATTCAATTAGGCTGTTATTATAGCCCTCTGCATTATACCAGGAAGGGAACAAAAGGGTATTGCTAATTTTAGCATTTCTGCTATAATTTAATATCATTTCGTTCTCCTTTTTAAGACATTAAGACATAGTTGTTATACGTTTCTGTTGCACTGACAAAAAAGAGGCCAACGGTCGCTACAATAGGGCGACGGCGACACTCACCTCCGTTTGTGTCGTCACAGGTGAACAGCATCGACCTGCGTGCAGCCACTCACGATGAAGCCATCAACGTGCTGCGGCAGACGCCACAGAGGGTCCGGCTGGTGGTCTACAGGGACGAGGCCCAGTACAAGGAGGAGGACCTGTGGGACTCCTTCCCTGTGGAGCTCCACAAGAAGCCTGGCCAGGGCTTGGGCCTGAGCATCGTAGGGAGGAGGTGAGAGAGACGTATTAATGGCATCAATAAGACATCAAAGTCAGAAAAGCCACACTACAACTATATATATACATAAATACATATACACATATATATACACATATATATATATATATATATATATATATATACATATATATATATACATACATAAATATATATATACATACATACATATATTTACATACATATATATATATATACACTTACATAAATATATATATATATATATTTACATATATATACACATACATAAATATATATATATATATATACATAAATATGTATATATGTATATATATATATATATATAAGACAGTATTGGTGATATAATTAACATAATTAACTAGTAATCTGAAAATCAATATAGTTTGACATTAACTGTATGAACTTTCTTTTGTTAATGCAGATCACGGGACCCGAGGTAATTGTTGTCAAAAAACACAACTGTTTAAACACAAACACACCAGGGTTTTTAGATCTATCAATACATGATGGGCTTTATTGTTTTTAAACCTTATTTCATGGTTAAAGAAACCTGTTCATAATGATAACCATCAATGAGACATGCGTCAGCCAATAGGTGTGTGCGGTCCTCTGCATAACTTTAAATGTCTTTCATGATTCCTCTAATGAGGACATGCAAAGCTTGTTAGTAGCCCGGGGATGATCTTCAGTGGCACTAGCGGGGTTCGTGACTCCAGCGGTGCCAGAGACAGGGCTGTAAACAACCGTTGGTTATACCTGGGAACGCTGCTACTCTAGTTCCCAATAGAGCTGTGGAGGAAGATTCACTGAAGGCTTTCTCAGACTGGAAACCGTCTTACACATAAAGTCCACTGAGTCTTCTCGCCTCGCAGTAGCATTTATGTGTTTGTTAAGGCGTCCACACGCTGACAGTTCTTTACTAACAGGTGTGTGGAGTGGTGATCGACCTCACCTCTGGGATGAACCGGAGGAAAGGCTTATACAGACCACACAAGCATATGCACCGCTCGCTATGTGTGTGTTTAACCGTCTTTATTGTGGATGTGTCCAAGTGCACGGTAACAGGAGTAGGCATATCGACTTTTAATGGAGTTGTAAATCTTTGCCTCTGTCACGGCGGTTTTGCTCCACGAGGGGAAAAACTAGTAAAATGCTCAACGGGATGGAAAAGGCAACAACGCCAGACAACCTAAAAACCCTCGGTTAAAATGGAGCGTGCAAGCCAGCAGTTAGTGGCGAGGCGTCGTGTCAGCCGACCGTCTCTGGCACCTTGTGAGATCAGGTCGCCCTGCTTTACGGCTTAATCCACGTGGAGATTTGCGCCTCAGATGTGCAAAGTCAACAGTAGCGATGTGCTTTTTTGGGCGAGAACAGAAAAGACACAAGCCGTCATCTTCCATGCAGTTAATTTAACGCCCCAGAGGTCAGCGCTCAGAGCGAGCAAACATGGTGTGACTGTGTTTGTCTTTGGCTTTAGACGAACAGGAGCATGCTGTGTTGCCCTGAGACAAAACCAACTGGTTTGTCAAAGGATGTTTTGAAGCTTGGATTCTCTTTTCTTTACTCGCTGGTAAAAGGGAACATCGCAATTATGACAGATGACTTTTAGAGGTGTAGACACCTGTCAATCAAGGGAGCGAGCGAGACACGTTTTAAGAAGGCTTAAAATCCCCGGAACATATTGCTGGTGAAGGAACTGTCACAACTCCACTTATAAGTGGAAATTAAATAACAAAGTGTGTCATTAAATAATATCTGATATCTCCTTACTTGATGTGCCTGGCATTTCCACAGTGGGCATGAAGCAGGATCCAAGATGGAAAACACATTTATTGAGGTCGCAGCCGGGGGCTGAACACACTACTTGCTATTAAATATTCCATCTGCAAAAGTCCACGGGAAAAAATGAAGAATTGCTGGATCAATTGTGTATTATCCATTACATGCTCAACAAGAGTCAGCACTTAAGGTCAAAATACAACACGTCATCTCACCGTCTCCGTCTTTCAACCTCTCGCCCCCAGGAACGACACGGGCGTGTTCGTGTCCGACATCGTGAAGGGAGGCTTGGTGGACACCGACGCCCGCCTGATGCAGGGCGACCAGATCCTGTCGGTCAACGGCGAGGACGTCAGGTCCACCACTCAGGAGGCCGTGGCTGCTCTACTCAAGGTACATCCAGGCGTAGCTACCGAGGGACCCGGCTGCTTCACACTGTGTTGGGAGAGTGGAGTCAACTTACCGTGCCTTTGTGTTGTAGTGCTGCGTGGGGCCTATAAACATGGACGTCGGGAGGTTCAAGGCAGGCCCCTTCCACTCAGAGAGAAGGCTCTCTCAAAGCAGTCAGGTATGCGTTTTCACATCTTTCCAGGATAATATTTGATCGTACGGCCAAACACAGGAAGCATGACGTCGACTGTCTGTATTTCAGATGAGCGAAACGGGCAGCGCCAAGGTGGCCTCTCTGTCGTGTTCCGACTCTGGGAAGCTTCCCGGGGACCACGACAAACTAAGTCGGAGTCCAGATTGTAAGTATCCGAAATAAAAACATCTAATCTACTCATTCGAGGCAGACATAGGAAGAATGCAAGTTGTGGACAAGGCATCCACACATGTATATGTATATGATTGAATATGATTCTCTGAATTAAGTTTTCTCGTGAAATCATAGGTTAGGGCACTTATAAGCTCGATAGCTTTAGCCTTGACCCGTTCGGTTAGCCGCTTTCTTCTTTTGTTGTAAAAATCGTGATTTTTGTATATTACCGAGATAAACTAAACTAAACATGTGGCCCGTTTGCTTCTCCCACAGCTCCCGGTCATCAGGACACCCGGACGGTGGAGTTCATTAAAGGCCCCAGCGATTCTCTGGGTATCAGCATCGCGGGGGGCGTGGGCAGCCCCCTGGGTGATATCCCCATCTTCATCGCCATGATGAACCCCGTGGGCCTGGCGGCTCAGACGCAGAAGCTCAAGGTACCACATCTCCACCTCCCTCCCGGCATCCTCTCGTCCGCCTCCAGCGGATTCAGGCGTTACAATTTGCATGCCGGTCATTCTTGTGTGGGATTTAATGTGAATCCCAATTATGTACAGCGATCTCATTCCCTTTCACTTTACTCAGTCTGTGACTGCCAAAAGGTCAAGAGCTTACAGGCCTCTGCAGGGACCTTCGCAGTCAAATGACAGAGAAACTGACAATTGCAGCTTTGTGCGACACAGACAATAGCATTACTAATGCGGATAATCAATCTCCCACTCCCGCATTCAGATCATGAAGCCTACAGAAGGGCTCATTGAAATATCTTGAATGGCATATTCATGCTGCCTCATCGTCTCGGACAGAATGAGAGACGGGGACGCGACATAATGAAGTTACTCAGCCGAGCGCGAGCGTAGTTTTGCTTTCGTACGGCGTGGTGAATTACATTATCAAATAGTATTACCCGCATCCTGTTATCATGCAGAGTTGTCCAGATGTTTGTGAAGCAGCACCATTCTCATTCACCCTTCTTTTTTTAATGCGTATGCATTCTGGATGAAGGGAATGTCATTGTTTCCAACACACACACACACACACACACTGATGTGCTTTCCTCTCGCGTGTCCTTTTAAATGCTTCCAGATTGGGGACTGCATCGTCAGTATCTGTGGAACCTCTGCTGAAGGCATGACCCACTCACAGGCTGTCACTCTGCTCAAGAACGCCACGGGCACCATACAGCTGCAGGTCTCGAACACACACAAACACACACACACACACCTGTTCTAATGAGATAAACCTGCAGACACAATTTAATAAACCCTCGAGGGTGTACTTTATTCCTTTCTGTAATCTATGTTCAAGTCAAAGTTGACCAGCGGCAGACTTTGAAGCACCTTAAAACGTGTCTCCCTTTGGCATTGTGTCGCAAGTCGACTACACCATCAAAACGTGTGGTTGTACGTGTGTGTGTGTGTGTGTGTATGCACCTGTAGGTGGTGGCAGGCGGGGACACCACCGTGACGGGTCCCTCTAAGGAGCAGGCAGCTGGAGGTCTCACGCCCAGCTGCATCTTCCAGGATGACCTCGGGTATGAACTGGTATTCACACAGGAGGAACATTTGACTGTCGTGTCCATCTTACCCCTAGAATTCAGTCTGTAAAAGGGACTCTGTTCAAAACTACAGCCGTTTCTTTTTGCTGAAGGAAATGTCGTCATTAGTGTGTCTCTCCATCTTTCCATCAGCCCACCTCAGTATAAGACCATCAACCTGGAAAGAGGACCAGACGGACTGGGCTTCAGTATCGTCGGAGGGCACGGCAGCCCCCATGGAGACTTGCCGATCTACGTTAAAACTGTTTTTGGAAAGGTACGTTACACATTTAAATTGATAAAAAATTGACAAATTTGGTGTTTCTAAGCAAAACTCCGTGTGTGTGTGTGTGTGTGCTCAGGGGGCAGCGGCGGAGGACGGCCGCCTGAAGCGAGGAGACCAGATAATGGCGGTTAACGGGCAGACTCTGGAGGGCGTCACTCATGAAGAAGCCGTTGGCATCCTGAAAAGAACCAAAGGAATTGTCACGCTCACTGTGCTATCGTAGACACACACATGCAATCACCCATGAAGAAACACACGCACACACACACACACATACACACACACACACACACACACAAACACTGTCTTTTCAACTGTTCGTCTATGGAGACTGAAACTTTAAAATAGTGCGACAATCTCGCATGTGTGATGTCATGTCTAGCAGGAAGTCGGAGGACTCAAACCAGCAAATATGTCATGACTGGAAGGTTCCATGGAAATATGCACACTGAAATAGGGACAAGTTTTTCTAATAATCATGAAGGAGCTTTATTTAGCGTTGAACACTGTGATCCTACAGCAAGTACACTTATGTACGTCTCGTTTTAAAATTGCTTTCATCGCTGAAACACTGCTGTTTCACAAAATAGTATGTAAAGTAGATACATAAATTCATAAATAGTTTGCCAGCCAGTGTTTTAATTCGTTGTGTAAATCTCAAAGAGGTTGTAAATAGTATTAGAAGTACAGCTCAGTTACATTCCGTGACCCTGGATTGAAGTATTCACTGAACGTAGTCGAGTATTTTACTGTTTCCCGTAAAGAAATGAATGGCTTGTGAGATCGTTGTTTTACAAGAGAGAGCAACATCTGAATGTTTCTACAGAGAGGAGGTTTTAAACAGTCTACTTATCGTGTTAAAATCTAAATTAAGAGCATGAAACAGCAAGATAACGCCCATGAGGTAATTAACAGATAAGCATAATTTGGCTAATGGCTGTATTAGCTGATGACAGCATTATTTGTATTTTACATTGCACTGCTGTTGGCAATTTATTGTGCTGATTTTCCTGAAAGGCTGATGCTGCTGTAACTCGTGTTAACCATCTTGATTTTAAAAAAAGTGGCCAATAAAGCATTTTTAAGTGCTAATGGCTAGAAGTCTGATGTTGTAAATAGTCAAGAAAGATGTGAAATCCTTAAGACTAAGAAACGTGGTTTGAGTGCACATTTGACAAGATGAGGAATTGTGTGTGTATGTATGACCTACTCACTGAAATATAGTGCTGCTAAAGCCGATATATAAGGTATTATCTAAGTAGATTTTTTTTAAAGTATTAATTCATGTTCCCTTCATGAAAGTGGAAAACGCATGAAATGACCTACTATCTAGATGTATGCGTTTCATTTGTCTTATGATTATATAATGGACCAGAGCTCATTTTGACCTTATTGTTTACCCAAAACAAAGTCATCTAGTGTGTAGTCCCTGAAGGCACTAGGCTTGTGTTTTGTGGTCTAGTTTATGAGAAAGTTGTCTGTTCTCTGTCTTATTATCAGCGTATTGTATGTGTCTCTAGCACTGTCAATGTGGCAGTATTCAATTTATTCACACTGAATTAAATAAAAGTGACCTTTGGATTCAATCTACGTGTCCCACTCTCTCATCCTAACACTATTCATTCCACAAGGAAATCAAGCTTGTTCAATCTCAGCAGAGCAGCCTATAAACTGAAATAAGAAAATAAAAAACAATGATGTTCAATAAATAATAGTTGAGCAGAGTGAAACGTAGAGCACTAGCTGTAACTCAATCGAGCTGCTCCTTATCGAATGCTCAGCTTATTCTACGGTAGACACCTCCCATACATCACATTAATATATTTGTCTATCCAGGAGATTGAGGCCACATGTGTATTTACACAAACAAATATTTTGTTTTCAAAAAAGTTTCTGTTTCTATGAACCCGCATAAATACGCCGTCCACATACATCACATGACGTGAAGCATTTTTAGTCGCATACTGTGACGTTTGACAACCTAAAACTCTGTTTGATCTCGTTCACACGCAAACACAAAAACAGAGTTTTCAGAAATCTCCACTTTGGCCGGTGTTTTTAGAAATGATCGTTTTCCGTGATAAAACCTTTGTGTTTGTGTAAATGAAAGACCAAAATGTCTAAAAATATATGCGTTTTCCCATCGTGTAAACGGGGTCTAAACCAATTTACACAGGAGGTCACATTTAAATAAAAGGGTTTAAAGTCAAGCTGAAACTATAAATGCACATGTGGCAGCTGTCTCCATGGCAATCAGCAGCCGACGCCGCTTATAGAAAAGTGCAGCAGAGCTGGAGTTGGAGAGAAAAGTGAGCAGAGTGAGCAGAGTGAGCAGAGTGAGCAGAGGCGCAGGCTTGCGGTCTGCTGTGTGTTGGGGAATAAAAGGGGAAAGCCACGGGTAACGGCCCGGAAGCTGTTACAGCTCACTAATGAAAATGTATAGATACGTGATAACATGTGTGTGGAACAGCATGGAACGCGTGGACTTGCATGAATAGGCGTTCTGTTGTCACTTGAGACCTAAATAAAGCCTGGTTAGAGAGAGACCGAGTTCCCTATTAAATAATGGCATCCCATCTGTCTGCACAGCTGCTTCCCCACCGGTCAGGTGGGCTTTTGTGGAGTCCTAGCATGAAGTCCTAGCATGAAGTCGCTTTACAGCCAATTAATCACGCAGGACCCTTTGAAGATCTGTATCTAATGAGGTCTGGGGCTGTTTTAAAGATAGAAGAACTCTTTAAAAGTCAAAGTACCCATGCTCAACCCAACAGTTGGGTGACTCCTTCACCCCGAGGTCAAGACACGGCTACCTGCAGCTGCTGCTAGCGAAGCCACAAGCTAGCCGCCGCCTGCACTCAACAGCTGGGCTCTCCGCAAGCACCTGTTGTTGTAATGGCCCCTGTGGGTTCAGAGGTTACCTCCGGGTTCAGGAGACGCTGCTTGGTTTACACACGGGACATGTCTGCACAAGCCTCTCAGATGTGAGATCAGGTGTTACAGCCGCGTCATGCTCGACTTGAATGTGGGCGAGAGGTGTAAAGTTCCACGTCAATGGCGCCAAAGCTGATTCACTTTAAAAGACTGCATTATCAAGATGTCAATCGAGCCTCTATGTACGTGTTTCATGGGATTTTACCTTGAACAAGACTTTGTTGACCTCGTAAACCAGAGTTGTAACAAAGACTTTTTCTCAGTCAGGCTTTATGCAAAATGTCCACCCCAATACCGAAGCGCCTGACCCAGAGGCCGCTGCACTTGCAGCCTGTAAGATAAGTTTGTTGTGGCAAACATTCAAACATTTCAGAGCTCAGACTCCTCATGATTCATGCTAGCTCAAGAGGTGAAGCCAGCAGAAAGATAGTTGATGATTAGATCATGATGACTCTGCAAACATGCCGAATGCGACGCCATCGTGCCGGTTAAAAGTTAAAAAAACTCTAAGCGAGTCTAAAACTGACAAGAATGGACCTGACGGAAAAATTCCCAAAGTGAATGTAGTTTAGATCCTTATTATTATGACAATAATTGTGACAAAGCACGAGCCTCGGGATGTCTGTCAGTCGGTCAACAACTTTTGTCTAGACTGAAATATCTTGGCCACATATTTCATACAGCTATTCATGATCAACGGCGTGTGAAGGTCACTGATGTTGCGTCCAACTAAAAGTGCAAACACGGTACACGTTATACCTGCTGAACATCTCCATGTTGGCCTCACCACATGAGCTTGTTGCGTGTTAGTGTAAACACTCCGCTGTGTTTTTAGGCGCGCTCACAGAGCCTCCAGCATGGCTGCAGTCTGTCCTCTCAGAGGGAAGTTGACTCATTACAATATGAGCAAAGTGTTTTTGTTATTTTTTCCATCTCAAAAGGTGTTAAAATAACTTCATCATCCTCGAACCTGCCCTGACATATCAAACTGCCACAGAGAACAAATGTAACTCTGAGCATACACACACACACACACACACACACACACACACACACACACACACGCCTGGTTGAACAACATCATTCATCTCCTGACTAGCCGATCCGCTTCGTGGACTTCGCCAACGTCACGGAAAAGACTCGGCCATGATTAGACGTCTCCTCTGCACGTTGAGTGACTTTGTTCGCCTCGGAGAGCAGGAGGTCTCAACGGGTCACCTTTCCGAGCCCGTCCCCTCACAATAACGCCGCTCTTGCGTACGCAAACTAGCTAACGTAATTAAATTTCCACTGCGACAGCGGTGTAAAATTGCCTTCCGATGAGCGCGCTGCTGTGCGAGACAACACTTTCCCTTCACCAGCTTTGAAGGACGCACAAAGAAGAATGAAAATATATCTCTCTGAGGCAATCATTTGACCTCGTTGCTCCGCGACGCTGTTGCCTCAAGTCTTTACTTATTAGCTGTCAAAAAGATTAGCGCGTCACAGGCGCACACAGCCCTCTGCATTGTGAGAGTCAGCATGTACTAGTTGCTCTTTAACAGTCCCTCCTCTCAAGACACCGGTGTGACTGCTCCACTAATTGGGTGGAGATTGTTGGCGACAACAGAATCTATCCAACTGAAGATTTCCATCTTAAATAGATGTAATTAAAAAACGTATTATGAAATGACTAATAGACATTGGAATGCGAGGTATTGTCTTGTTTTCGCAAGATGTCACACGTACGTGTGACTCCAGTTTATTGGAGTAGGATCAATCAAAGGACCGTGGACAATGGGAGGTGAGTCCAAACAACAATTGACTGGTAAACAAGTCTCACAACTCAAACTATAAGAATGAGGATTGCCAGTCGGATGAAAAGGGAGCGATAAAAAACCCCGAAAACAACTTTTGCATGTCAAATTTGATCCAGCCCGATGCTTATATGACGTTTTCATTTGTTTACTGTACATGTCTCACTCTGGTGTCTTGTTTCCTAAACAAAGAAAAAACATACATCACCACCCTCCTTTTTATATAGCTGCTGACAACTGAGATGTTCATGAGTGCACAGTCCAGTTACGAACAAACACAAACCTCCCCTCTTCCAGGTAACCTGTCCATTATGCCCTCGTCACACTTCGCTGAATGTTATCAGCGTTGACATTGTCCCCATCGCAAGGATGGCGTCAGCTCGGCACACACTCCTGCCTTTCTTCTTGAAATGAAGCCGTGAGTTAACCAAAGCAGCAATGACATCATGCAAGATTGGATTTCCTGCTCACCGTGTTTGCACAACGTTGTGTGTGAGGGCCGAGGCCGGTGTTTGCAGAGACCACGGAGCACATGTCCAATGAGGGAACGCCAAACACTGACATTAAATGTTCTGTGTTTCGCCCTCTAAGTGCTGTTATTACATGTTAGCAATACAAACACGTCTCCTATCTGACACTCCTAACAGCACAGCGTACGAGTCGAGTTGTGAATGACCCGTCTCAGTAAACTATACTCGGTGTGAGATAACAGGAAGCCGCTTTACCTTGTCTTTGAACACACCTCGCGTGCTTCTCTCTATACGTTTGCATTTCTGTTGCAGCTTCACATTACATCACTGCAGCTGAGGCCTGATAAGGCACAGTGTGCAATCATCCTTTTATTAGCCTGTGTGTAAAGTAATGCGGTGACGCATCCCTTTGAAATGTTTGCTGAACCGAGGTTGGAAGAATCACCTCGGTGTGATCTAACTTTCATGGTCGGAACAAATGAGATCGAAACCGTGCATGCCAAGTATGGCTCATCGTCTTTTTACAATTAATTTAACTGCGGATGTTATGAGGACATAGTCCTGAACTATTGTCTGTAATCAGAAAAGAATTGGCACAAGTTTATATGAGGGCGAAAGGTGGATGTGGCCTTAGTTTTACCATATGCAGCAAATTATGATGTAAATCCATAAAGCAGATGTTGAGATACTTCATTTGGAAAGGTTTGTGGTACTACCTGCAAAGTCAGGGGATCACTCAAGTTATTAGAATGCATAAAGAAATATAAGTGTAGAGGCAAAGTGGTGGAAAGAAAGACAAGCTGCGAGCCTGGCTGCTAACTAAAGGCAAACACACCGCACTGGGCTCCACGAGTGTTAATGGGCTGTGTTATTGACTGCCAACTATCAGTGCTGGTGTAAAAACAAAGGCATCCTATTGATTTTAAGGCAGGATGGAACAATGAGCCGGTGATGAGAGCCCCTTCACGCCTCCGGCCCCTCGCTGTTATTTCATCCCGGCCTGCGCCATTAAATAGAAGCAAGTGGCAAATTAAACGACGTTCCATAAATAACCTTTTACTAAAAGTGGTACTTCGTACTTGAATGTCTAAGCTCCCTTTTTTTTATTCTGAGGATGACACTTTTAGAGCCCGGTATCAATCCCACAATTGTTACGACCCGGTCTGTAACCCCTATTTAAAAACCGGGCTCCGATTGTTGTACATTTTAATGTGTAGTGTTGGAGTGGGAGATATACTTTATCTGGAGCTATAAAATGTAATATCCGAAGCCTGTGTCCCAGAGAGCTTTTTGCAGTCACAGACCTGACATCTACAATGGTTGTGATACTCTCACATAAAACTCTGCCTGTGTGGAGTTACTCAACTTTTTGATCGGAAGCCTGAAAGACATTTTTCTTTTTGCCCCATAATCTTATCTGTTGAGTAGCGCTCCAGTAACGGCTTGAAGATGCCAAACATACACTGGTGAGGGGTAATGTTGGCCTTCTGAGGACATTCCTGAAGGGTTGCATTCTCAGACCGAGCCATAAATCGTAAAAGAGGGTCTGTGACAAACAGTCGCGTTCCCACAGTGGAAGGCAGCCCTGAATGTGCTCATTTCAATCAAGTTGTCACATTTAATTAAAAAGATTATTAGTTGTGGAGCACATTACAGCGGTGACTTCACACGATGTGTCTCTATATCCCGGCAGCGTTACGTGGAGCGGCTCTGTGGCCGCACTTAAGGTGCCGCACTTTGAATCCAGCGAGCCTTCTTGATTTAAGAGGCCCTCCAGTTGCCTCTGAACGAGAGCACAGCGGGGCTCCTAAACATGTGTTGCCCCTGACCCGGTGACGTGGGTCATGTCTTTTTGTCCCGTTAAAGAGTTTGCACAGTGTTGCTTTCCCTCGAGATCCCAGATGTCAGATAGATCCGTTGGCTTTTTACTTCCTGAGTGGAATCCAAGCTTTAAAACAGGTGTAACCATGTCCTCTAGTCATTGTAGAAGACGTTCATGTACTGCCTTTACATCAATGCAAATTCAACAAAACAAACAGCCAAAGAGGCACCCATGGGTGAGTCTTAGACTGGTCTAGTTAGTGTGTCCCTTCAAAATGCAACTGGGTGACAATGTTGCCTGAAGACACAGAAACACACAAGCCTGGCTTATTCTACAAAAAGCACCTCAGGGGAAAACATACTTTAAAGAGCCAGGACAAAATATTGGACACCTCTCATACCTCCACAGAGCCAAACACTATCAAAACATGAAGCTTGAATGAAAGTGTGTAAACAGTAAATACCTGCACAGCTATTTTAAAACAAACAAAATATCTGCAGTTGAACAGTTTCTTAACACTTCCGTTTCTTACCATGCACTCATTGTTGTGCGATTAAAGCCCCACTATGTAACTTTTTCACCTTAAAATAACAGCTTGAAAGAAATTGTGCCGCTACAATGACTTTTAATATGTTGATTTGCGCCTCCGCCACTGCCATCGGGGGTCTGTGGCCAGAATACTGCTGAATGTAAGATGGTTGGTAACGACCCGGTACTTCCGGTTGAGGAACAGGAAGTACTTAAACTTGCTGTCTGGCAGTGATTACCAACGTCATATAGTGCTAGTACATGCTCGCAGGTGACTTTTTATTTGCTCCGCTACGAGACGAGTACAAACAGAATAACATGCCGCGGCTGAACGGCTCGCTGCGGCTGCCGAGCTGCCGGTGTTCTGTCATTTAATGCTGCTTGTCAAAAACCGCTCCTTGTGGTATTGCGCATGCGCCGAGTCGATTTTCCGAGTTTTTTTCGAGTTTTTTCCGACACGCCCATCATGTTTAGCTAACCCTGTCTTTGCAACGGTGAGTGACGTCACCTTGTGGTATTGCGCCGAGTCGATTTTCCGAGTTGCACGTCATGCACGGCATGCACGGCTGATAACGGTGAGTGACACTTTTTATAATTAGACTCATGACAGAAAAAAACACTTACTTTATGCCTTTATTTGATGTACAGATGTATAAAACCATAAAGTAGCATTTTTTTTATAGGGTAGCATGAATCGATACACACCTATCAGTTTATGCAGCGGGTAGCAAATTTTTACAAGGCAGCAAAAAATGACAGAACACGTAGCATTGATCAGTTGTTCGATCAGCTGTGAGGGCACGAGCCTGAAGAGCCATATATGGCTCGAGAGCCAGACGTTAAATACCTGAAGGGGGCGCTACAGGGGAAAAGTTACATAGTGTCGCTTTAAGAGTAGATTTGTCTACCTGAGAGAATGTCAAACGCAAAAGAGATCACAGAAGTGTCAGCGGCCTCCGAGGAATCCGTCACACGGGGCCTGCAGGGTATTTGAGAGGAAACCGTTCCATCAGACCTGCATGGGCATGTTATTTGCAAGGAGCCCAACGGATTTCTGCTCTCCTGCTATGTTGCTGTGTTCATTTAATTTCCTACAGGCAAATCAAACCACATGGGCGTCACCTCCCATCATCGCTCATGACCATGAAGACGTATAATTATTTTGGCTTAATTGCCACTTTTGCGCTGGAGGATTAATTTAATGGCTTCCGAGGGTGAACGCAGATGGAATCGGTGCTGTTGTCTTTGGAAGTGAGAGAGTCAGCACTTGTGTGTGTGTGTGTGTGTGTGTGAGTGTGTGTGTGAGCGGCCAACAGACGTGGCTGCGGGGGCCTTGCTGACACATGACATCATCACAGGACGCTTGCACATGACTTGACAGGTTTCATTTCTTTCTCCGTGTCTTGGAAACGCACACCCTGTTGTGTGTGCAGCGTCACGGACGCCCTTTGAAGAACACTGCGCCCAAGTCGAGAAAAAGGGAGCGAGATGTATCGGATCGCGTTAGAAGGGCAACCGACCATGTCGAAGAGTGAGTTCCTCTTAGTCAGCGTCGCCATTTACATAATGGGATGTCTTTAGTCGTGTGAACAGAATCTGTAAATTTCTTTTGAAAAAATGTTTTTTTGTAAATGCAAACTCTTTTTGTATATGGAAACATTTAACCAGTTCAATTAGCTTTAAAAAAACTATTTTCATCCAGCTGCTTTACATGTGGAGTTAGAGTTTTGCGACAAATATATTGTTCTCCAAGAAAAGCTTCAGTGCAATAACAACATATCAGATCTATAAAGTGTGGATACCTTTCCAAACATATAGTGCTTCAGATTGTTCTGATGTGAAGATGTAATGCATCCCACCAACAGAAGAGAGCTCTTTGCATCTCATTGAGTGCGGTGGGATGTTGTGGGATCCTGCTTTGTTGCATTGCTTTGTTGCATTGCTTTGTTGCATTGCTTTGTTGCATTGCTTGACGAGATCCAGAAATTCCCCATGAATTAAATTTCATAAAGAAAGAGCGAAAAGTTGTAACTCTCATATTTATTTACTTCATTTAGCAATAAAAGTATGCATCCAATGCCTTGTATAAGCCTCAATTTAATCCAGAAAGGAACACACGGCTGCAGTTTAAAGCTTTTCTAATGATGGAATATGTTTTTTTCTTCTTTCTTTAATAAACTAAGGTTGAAGCCCTCAAGAGAAATCAAAAGTAAATACCAATTTTCACAATGTGATTAAGTGCAAAATTGGAGCCTGAGCATGCAGGTTCATTAACCGCATAGGAACGAACGTGATGGAATATTCCAAAGTTCACTCGCTGACTTTTTGAGGGCTTTCGACCGTAGCCAACGGTTGTCCCCACATTTCTCCCGTTTCCCCATCGTTCTTGTCCCCTGCTGTCCCCCGTTAAATAAATGCCAAAGAACCGACCTAATAAATGAATAAAAAAAGAAAGGCGGGCATATCCAACATTCAGTGACAGAACTCTCCACCCTGGAATACCTGTAACATCTACTCTCTGTAAATGTGTATATTTCTAGTACAGAATCCAAAAAGCTAGTGAGTTAACCTAAAGCTAGTAATATTTGTATCACACCAAATTAAGCAGTTTGTAAATGGAAAAAAGTGTAGTCCAGATTGTTATAAGTTTATAATAAATACAAAAGCACATCACCTTTTCCATCTCAGTGTACATAGATGAGTAACTGTCTCTGAAAGCCATTAAAAGAATACATTCAGTTTTGTACCAGAGGCTTCCTGCACCATCATTTGTTTTCATTAGTCTCAAATACAACATTGTCACCTATGTGGTCACAGCACTCAGAGAAGCTGTATGTGTTTGTGAGTGTGTGTGTGTGTGTGTGTGTGTGTGTGTGTGTGTGTGTGTGTGTGTGGACATCAAGCCATCTGACTACATGAGCAGACAAGCTGTCAGTGATTAAACTGGCGATCTGTGCAGAGGCAATCATTAACCGCCAGCGGCCTGAATTCGGTTGCGTCTGTTCTCGGCGTCTGCAGCCGTACGAGGCGTGCTGTCACACTGCTGTCACCGTGGCTATTCTGCTCTGTGCATTTGAGAACATTCACAAGTCCAAAAAGCCGATACCGAAGCTATATCATACAACTTATTTTTCCCACTGTAATACGCCGCTGTCGGCCCTCCTATCAGTGACAGCCCGCTAAGAGGCTTTACTCCCCCCTGCACAAAGCGCTGTCTGTTGGGCCGGGGCGGCACGGCAGACAGGTGGCTATCCCCACAGGGTGTGCATGTGGGGGCTGGGAGGCTGAGCGCTGGAGTAATCGGAGACAAGTCGAGACAAAAGCATGGCGTTATTCCAGCGTGTGGGTTTCCTGCTGTTGAACGTCTGGGTTAAATGTTCACTGGACGGCAACACCGCAGCTCAGGAAGTCAAGGAAGGAATGTCTTTACTGTCTACAACTGTAATCTGGACACATGCAAATACTTAGATGACATATTTATGAATGCTGAATCGATGAAATTATAATAATAATCAAAAATAATGTGTGGGCTGGGGTTGCATGTTTCTTCATTAGGATATTATAGTTTGAATTTGGGTACATCGTACATTTAGCCTCTTTTAGGTTTTTATTAAAATGGGTTGAACCAATTTAATGTTTAATTATATTTCACTTATTGCGTACACTAGCAGTGAGTGTATGCTATGCCTGTCTGTCCACGGCTGTTCGTGCATACTGCTGCACCAAACTGCATTATTTATTATTGTGAACGCTTAAGGATCTCTGGTTGTCGCATTTCTTTGCACATTTGATACTGACATGTAATGACTGGCGATTTGTCACTCGCTACTTTCTCACTGTGCTCCCTTCTGATGTTTCAGATGGCGAGTTTGGCTAACAGCTCAGGGAACAACAAACACAGCTGACTACGCGGTTGTCATTTTTTTTTGTGCGCTTGCACTGAAGCGGTGCTGACATTTGCATAGATTAAAATGAGAGCGCATCTGTTGAGAGAAATGTGAATGAGAAACATGTCTGACACAATGCATTCAATACAGGAGTTAGACAATTGTGGATAGTATTAATACGATCAAACATTACAGCAGCAAAGGCGCACCTGGCGGGGCTCTGCATCCATTTCTCTGTTTGACATTGTGGTGGGTGTTGTTTCTTCTGTATAGTTTTCTGGGATGGTCCAAAGAAATATTAACACTGAGCGAGGCCATGTTATAAAAAAGAAAGAAAAACAAAGTTCTGCCCCTCCTCACCACAATATTTTGCAGAGTCTTTAACATAAATAGATGCGGTCATGAACATTTACAAATGAATGCCTTTTCATTTGATTTTTAAAGAGATTGTAAATTAAAAAGCATATGGTTGATACGTCAACATGAGGAAACTTTTTCCAACTGTTCCTCCACATGTACACCCGACTCTAAATCTACGATTCTTTTACATGCTAACTTTCAGATAGATGGGGTATGACGGTAATCCAAACCCTCTAAAAACACTTCTGCGAAGAGACTTTAATTAAGAGGGTGCCAAGGAACCCCCCCGGGTTTTGCATCCTAATCCCTGCAGATATTTGGAGGTCCTTTACCTCTCAAACCAAAGCGCCCGAGTGAGATTTTCCAGGTCCTGTTACACCAGTTTTGAGATGCAGAGGAGGGTTTCAGTGTCAAGATTTGAGGTTTGAACCCTAGGAATCCATGCTTCCAGGCAAAAAAAGATTACACATTTTTTTCGCATTGGGGATAAAGGGACTGACAAAAACATCTTTGTCTGTTTTAAATCAAACTGTTTTCCAAGACGCATATCATGGTGATCAGATAGAAACATTTAGAAGACTGAGACAGACAACTAAAAACCAAAATACGGATGAAAGCTAAGAATGCGTCTTGAGCCACAAAAAGATTACAAAACAACTGTCGCTGCAAAAAAAATGTGAACCAATATTTAATTTTTATTGTTTTCAAAGATATTAGAAAGACATTTCCGAACAGGTCATCAGACAAAGCGATGCCTACCACAGTGCCACCGGATGGCGGGGGTGTCTTTTGCCTGCAGCACAGTTGTGGGGGAGTACACTATTTGTTCTTTCCCAAGGGGATCACATCTCTTTCCCAGGAAGGATGACAGTTCATGAGAGGGTGCAGACAGACACGATCCCATTGTGACACGAACGCTGTGATACTCTTGTGTACAGTAATGAAGACAGAAGAGCAAATTTTAAAGAAAGGCAGAACATAACAAACAGAAGGCAATACTTGAAGAGCTGGAGGCAACAGAAGAAGAGTGCTCCGAGAGTCTTGACAAAAGGAAGAAAAATAGTCTGGAATAAACTCAACAAACATCGTCTAGTCTATGGCCGCTATTTTGTTCTCTGCACTGGTTAAAATCGCATGTGTGTCTTGGATTAAAGCAAGGCCGGCTCACATGTGGACAAATGGCAATGTGCAGACAGTTAGGATAATAACATAACAACTTCCTGAAAACACCTCCTGGCAGAAGAACAAAAACATGAGCTACTTTCTAGGAGATTGGAAGAAAGTCCAAATGACTTCAACACAAAGCCAGCTGATAATCGTTTCTTGACCTCTCAGGGTCAATCCACCCCAAACTGCCCTCATTTGACTGAATCAGTATCCAGGTAGATTACAAAGCAGACATTCATGGGGAAGCGTCTGTTTGCCAAGGATGGAGTAGCCTCAGCTCTGCTCCCTTAATGACAAATAAACATTAAAATAAAATAGCTATAATTTAATGGTTTGATTCTGTAAACTGTCTTAACTTTTTTCTTTGTTGCCAGGAAATACTTGAAAAGACTTTTGACCTTTTGGCTTCATGTTGCTGGGAGGATTTCTCATGCGTGTGGACATAATCGATGTGATGTTATCTTAAATGGTTGTTTGTGTACGTTATGATTGCATGTCTGTCTTGTTCCATAACTCATCAAATTCAAGACTAACCCACAGACAAAAGTGCAGTCCAGCTGAAATAATCACATACACTGCAACCTCCGTAAGCCTCAAAGTCGCCACGATAACATATATTTCTTTTCTGTGAGTCACTGCTTGGAGCAAAGAGCAAAGCACAAGTTCAAAAGCTGTGGCCGGGTCAGTGGCTTCTGTAGAAGTCCCTTTGATTCCTAATATAGTCATGGAAAGGCTTCCTGGCCCGGATAGAAAGAGAAGGGAGTGAAAAACGGGGGGATCAAATAGGATAGAGGTTTGTTTTGTTCTCTCCCCTCTATCCGTTGAAGGTTCCTGGCTGATGTAGCCTGCTGTTTAATCTCACCCGGCTCAGCAGGCTCGGCCCGCGGTGGTGTGGTCGGGGAAAAAGGCACCCGACTCCGAGAGCCTTCACACACACACACATGGAGTGAGAGGGTGACTCAAAAGATACAAGAGCGACAAATGGAAAATAGCTTGAGAATACTGGAGGTACTGAACTGAGTTTGATGAGGGTGGCTTTGATGTGTTCTACTGTACAACTGCTCATGAATTATCATCGGCTTACATATTCACGGTGGTGCCCTTTACCTGCAATGCACAGTGTCATATCTTAAACTCTGCTGGTTGTATGAAGAACAAAGGTCACATTCACTGATCATTAGCATAAAAGTTACACTCTCTTCGTGACTAATGATGACTAATTGGCCGATCCCTAGTTGATAGCATGAATGGGAACACCTCATAGTCATAATAGGTGGTGAGTATGGGGACATTAGTGGTGGTCACATTGCATAACTGGTTCCACCAGTTGGTGCTTTCAACGGAAAATAAGTTCACAACCAGTCCCTGATTGTGCCTGCATCATAGTATAATTACATGTATAATTAGTCATTTAATTTAATTTAATTGATTGTTTTTTCATTCTTCAAGGGGAGTTTCTTGTTTTCCTTTTTTCTTAGATCTGCATTGGGTTGTTTAAGATATTTCTTAATCAGTTACTTTACGTGTTCTTAGTTCTTAGGATTCACTGCTTTCAAACTTTTGTTTCATGAAGCAGATTTAAAAGCAAATGAACAGGAAGTCATAACTGCTCAGAAGAACAGGGGCACACTGTATATTATTGGTAAATGAAGGAATGACTTTCAGTTTAAATACATCTGTGTTTCAGAGTTAATTAATTAATTACTTAGTTAGTGTTCATTCAGTTTAGGACTAGGAAATATCAAACTCTCCTAACCTAACCAACTGTATTTGAACATTTAGGCTAATGTCATTGCCATGTTTTGACATTTATGTTGATATTTTTGGCCAACTTTGGTTCAAAATCTTCATAGCTCACATGTATTAATAATGCTCAATAAGAAAGGTAGTAGGAGTATACTGTATATACGTATATTGCCTCTGCAAGGCTATCGAGACAGCAACCGCTAAACCAGCGCAGCTAACGGTGATAACATCGCAGACATAGGTAACAGTGTTGACCGAGCTAACTGTGGTGACTGCAGGGGACTCTGGAGTGTGTTTTCTACGCATCGAAGACGTCGTTGCTGGCAGAGCCGGCGTTAGTAGGTTGAAACAGGTTTTCGTGAAGAGCAGCAGCCGTGAGCCGTGAGCTAGCCAGTGGGGCACACGCTGCCACGCTAAAAGCTATGCGCGGCTATATTAACAAAGCTAGGAGAAGCTAAACAGAGGTAGCGCTACTTCTCTACCATAGCGAGTAGTTTGAAACAACATTTTCAATATACCAACACTCATTTTGTGTAGTTGTTGGGTAAACTACACGACTGATAGGCTGCCCGTTTACCCAATTATGAGGTCTCCAATAATGTCTCTGGTAAATCCTCAGGGGTTATAGGTTAAATGTGGCGCTGGAATGTAAACAAACCAATGGGTCACTGAGTCGGTAAAACAATTAAGACTGTAGCGATTCATTCCGAAATACCAGAAGAAAAATGTCCCATGAGAGAATGTCTCGTGGGGGGACTTGTAATCGTTTTAACTGTAACTACATCTAATAAATAATCAAGAACTTTTTGTGTATATAATGATTAAAAATAACCCCGTGAGTTATGACTGGAATGCAGCCGGACCAGCCTGCAGGACTGCTATGTTCTGAGGCTGGCCGCTTTCTGTATTTGGGTTCCTCAGATGTTTTCTGTGACATGTTTACAGAAGCGTTCAAAGGGTGTTCTTTCTAAATCTTATCCGGGCTAATTTACGAGCGCGGTGGCAGCCATCGTTAATGTTTAAGGATCGCTCTGACGTTAACAGCGGTGCGTCACGTCGGCTGCGTTTGGTTGACGGTGGCTCCCAGGAGCAGTTTAATAAGGCTCCCAAGAAGTGACTCAGATCTAGTCATCTTGGCAGAAGACCAGCTGGGAGCGCCGTAAAGACTTTATTCCTGTAAAACGGATATACACGGGAGATGGATATGACTTCCCCTTATGTAATAATCTTCTCAGAATTAGGTAAATGCTTGGCTCTGAAGTTGCCGCTATCATCGCGTCGGCAGTGCGGAAAATCCTCACGTCAAGCACAACATCGGGCTTGTGGCTAACCTTGACATTCATGAAGTATTTTTCCTAGACGAAACAAGATATTCATGCTATGGGATAGGCCTTATTAAGTTTTCCGCGGCTTCATAAATCTCCCGACATGGAGCTCCCTGTGTCTGGGAATGTAATAAGGTCGACATAGTGGATGTAATGTGCTCCATCCATCACAAGCAATAGCGTTTCTGAGTAGCATGCAGGGCCCTCACAAACATTCATTCTTAAGTGAACCTTGTTATGCACAAGACGTGCACTCTCTTTAATATATACCACTGATGCTTATAGAGCTGTGGGAACACCAACAGAACTGTGCACCAAATCACCGGCCCAAAGAAGGAAAAGCTAATGAAGCCAGAATAAAGTAGCTGGACAATTGTGTATATTTACCAGCTATTTACCAGCTATCTATGTGTTTGGCTGTTTTCACCCCCACCCTGCCACCCAAAACCAACCCCAGTACCCCATATCCTGTATCCTCATTTGGTAGCATGGTGACAGTCTCCCAGATACCAGAGGTATTGGTTTCCCTTCATCTTGTGGCACAGGACCAACCCCAGTGCCTAATTTGTTAATGGATCCCTGCTGGAAGCTGCTGTCTCGAATGTACACAAGAGTAATTACTTGTGCTCAAGCGAAGTATCGGAGGACTAACTAAGAGAATGAAAACTCAGGGCTCTGCAGCACATTTTACCTCGGTTTGCTTTCCACGGAGCCTGGGTGTCATTTACCAAAGGAATAGGGTCCTGACTACAAATTGCTGACAAAATAATTTGAGAAACTTCCCTGGACTATATAATGCACAACCATAATGGGCTCTCTCTCTCTCATTTTCTAAATGGGACAATTATATAGTAATATGTAATATAATGCCGTTATCTTGGAATGTGTAAACAATTATATTTTTTTCTCAAATGCGACGCAGCCCTCATCTTCACTACAAAGCCAGTGTCAAATGGTTCTCCCTTTTATGTAGGAAATGCACTCATATAAACAGAAAGGTCCAAAAGGCCACTTCTGTTCAAGTGTAGTGTACCACGCAGCTCTGAGGAATTCTGACTCTGAGCTATTACAACATGAACCTGCAGAACCTGTTCCGTGTGTCCAATTATTTCAATGCCCCAAGTTCGACTCAACACCCCCCCCGAGGGATATTAACTTAACTGTCATGACACGGTTACATTTGTTAAGACATGAAATGTGGGGAAGTTGAGGGATATGGTGTGTTTGTAATTGAATTGCATGCACAAGGCTCCTTGGTTTAGTGCGCTTGAGCTGCACAGGGAGCTTAAGCGTGCCAAAGCCTCTGGGAGGTAGAGATAAGGGAAGCGGCATAAAACCAAATAAAGCTGCTTTGCACTTGGTGCGAGACAAAGTTACAAGTGCTGGATAAAGTGATGCTATCTGTCTGGAACTGACAAACAGTAAAAGTGTACTTTGTGTAAGTTTGGGCATTTCCTGTTGTGCAAAACGTCTGCAATGCGTTCAGAAAACGTCCACACGACCCTTTAGCCGTGTCCGGCTGTCGGATCCCAGTCGGAGAACCAGCGGAGCGCTGTGCCCCGTGGCCACTCGCTCACGTGCCAGAGACCACGCGGCTCACCTTTCTATAATGACTTTCCCTGTATGGTCAGTCTGGAACTTCAATTATCTCATGAGAGATACGAAGCTAGCGAGAATGCATAATTTCTTTCTTCTTTTCTGTCTCCTTTTTGATTAGAGTTATTTTCATATTAACTTCATCCAAAGCATGGCGCTCATCAGAGTTTGGGTAATAAGACTCCTCATCTATTATAATACATGCTGAATATTATCCTAAGTGGCATTCCTCTGCGATTAGCTCGGGAAGTTTAAAGAGTGCGAGACGCAATCATTTCCCAAATTTAGAATCGAAAGAAGTGACGAAATTAATTACCAAGTGTAATGTTCCATGCCACATTACACCAGGCAAGAGATTATTTTTAACTTAATTACCCCCCCCCCCAAAAAAAAATAGAAACCACTACAATGTTCACTTCCCATCTCATTAAGGTACCATTACAAGGTCTGTGAAATGTTTTTTAGGAGGAAAAAGAAAAAAACTCATGCAGGAAAGACTCAGACGATGTGAACAGGAGAAAAATCACAATATATTATTTCATTCAACAAAATTAACAGAAACCAATACAAAAAAAATAAAAAATGCAGGCAGTGTAAAATACAAATGAGCGATCAACATAACATTTAAAGCTGAAACAACAATCCGTTTTTTGATAAAGGATCATTAACATGTGCACAGTCATTAACCTTTCCCATCAGGCATCAGAGGGTTTGGCCTCAGGCCGAAGTTATCTTTAAGACAATCAAGTTGCTTTGGTGTTCAGTCGGGCATCGGTGCTCCGCTCGTGCTACTAATCTCTCTAGTGTAAGTTTGACTAATGCACACTGGGATTTAGCCTCGGAACTTCCATCAGTCTAAACATTTAAGTACAAATAATTACAAGCTTAACGTGTGTAGCAGGTGGAGCTCAGAATTTTGGCATGGAAGCAAATTGCACTTTAACACTTAAACGTACCGCTTCTCCACCTTAAATAGTTCACGCCACTCGGATCGCTCAGCAGGAAACGTCCAATTTTCCAAGTGGCTGCTAAATCCTAATCTACTCCTTCTCTAAAAATCCGGAGATTGGGGTTGACCTGACACAAAGCTGATGAAGAAGAGTTGTTGCTCAGCTTATGATGCTACTCTCATTCACCCCATCTTCAGCAATTTTAGTCCGAGAGGTACTCCGCCTTAGTAAATAAACTGCCGAGGTATTGGATAACTCACAATAAATACAATATTAAAAACAGAACAGTACAGATTACCCTTTGGAGTCAATTGACCTGCATGATAAAAATAGTACGCCTCGTGGAACTGTGACGCTGTGACAGTAAGTGGCAATGGTTTGATGAGGAGTGTTCAAACCACAACATAAGGACGCTGGTTTCAGGGTGAAAAGTAACACGAGTCATTTTTGGAAAGTCTTCGCGAACACGTCGGCTGTCGCTTTTGCGAAGGGGAGAAATATTCCGTCAGCCGTGTTAATTTGTCAAAGTGAAGAACGCGTTTTATAAAACTTTTCTTCACGTAACATCTCAGTAGTCTCCGTCACCACTGTGCTTTTAGCTCGTCGTTATCCGAAGCAGTAGTATTCATCCGACTCCACCCGGAGTTTCAGTGGCGATTTGCTGAAGGTATCCCCGTCGATAACCGGTTTGTCGACGAAACGGTCCAGGTCGCTCGGTGACGGGTCGTCCGGGAGGTCCTCCGCCAGAGTGTCCAAGTAGCTCCCCACGGACAGACTGTCCAGCCCGTCGCTGTTGCCGTCGTTCAGGCTGTTGAAGCTCCCTCGCAGCGAGGCGCTGTCCGACAGGCTGTACAGGCTGCCCGTCAGGCTGCCCTCCTGGCTGGCCACGCCTCCCTTGTCTTCGATGATCCAACGGATGGACTCGATGCCCTCGTTGATTGACATAAGCTGCTGCATCAGCTTCACGTCGATGGCTCGCAGATGTGCCTGTGAGTTGGAGAAAGGCGACACGGTCAAGGTCATGGTACTTATGGGGTCATGCAGCATCAACAACTAGAGGTTCAACATTTCATATGGGGTGGGGTTTCATTGGCAGACTGAACCTCTGCTTGTAAACCAACATGGATGAGAGATGAACCTGCTCCAAAAAATAATAATACAATTCTATATTAACAGGGAAATATCCAACTGTTGAAGATCATGTGACATGAAGGAAAGCTCCGGATTGGCTTCTTGAATGAATGAATGAAATATACTTTATTAAATTAGTTGACAACAGAAGCAGCCCGATAAAACTAAACACAATAAACTATAAGTATAAGAAAGAAAGAAAGTGACAGTGCATGCAGTAAAGTGTGCAAAGTGAAATATAAAATACAAAATAACATAAAATAAAATATATATATATATATATATATATATATATATATATATATATGTATATATACACACAGCATATCAGCATATACACAACATATATGTCAATGTAAATATAAATAAAGCACTGTAAAATTAAATAAAATATATATATCTGATGAACCTTGTGGTGAGATTTAATTTACCAACTGTCAGAATTCGTATATATATCCTCAAATGGGCAGAACACCATGTGCCATTATGTTTAGACTATCGATCTTTGTTGCGAACAAAGAGACTTTATGGGGCACCGGAAGAAGGACATAGTACTCGTATAACAGGACATACGAGGAAACCGTTCGCCTCCAGGACTCTGAACAACATGCCGACTTAAAACACTATGGCCATTGATTTTTAACTCTCTGCCATGACAAACCGGGCCATTGACTGGGGATGGAAGTGGACAGCATATGGGGGTCAATCAAAGGGATTCCTGTGCCACTGGAAACACATCGTTAAGGAACAGCTGGAACAGCCTGCCGCATTTAAAATGCGTCGGGGCAAATGAAGGTAAACAAGGCTGGTACAGTGCTCCAGACAGCTGGCTTCATACAACAGCCCTTCTTTGGAGTGGATTGAAGACCTGGCTTCATTTGACTCGCATTGCTTCTGGCGTGTTTGTTTTGTTAGAATAACCAGCCGCTTCACACACACACACACACACACACACACACACACACACACACACACACACACACACACACACACACACACACACACACACACACACACACACACACACACACACACACACACACACACACACACACACACACACACACACACACACACACACACACACACACACACACACACACACCGAGCAGATGGAGTCGAATTGCCGTTTGAGTCCAAGCAGCGATCTCGTGTTAATAAGGTGGCACCAGAGGGTCGGTAGCACCAGATGAGTTGGGGCAACACAATCAGCGCTGCATAATGTCATTTACGCTGGATAGAAACGCAAGTTTAATGTGTCATATGAAAATAATAAGGGCTGATCATATCCTTTTTTTCTGAACTGCACATTTCAGAGTTCATTTGCTCCTTTGATAGGCTCCTCAAGCAAAAGGTGACAATGATGTTGCAAAAGGTGTGTGTGTGTGTGTGTGTGTGTGGCCAGGCTGATTGGATTAGTGATTAAACTGTGACGGGAGTCGCACCAACAGAGATGCCCAAAATGGCTCAGATTAAAATGTATCTGTCCGACACTAATGGCGTAATTATTTATTTTTTAAAGTAAAAACGTTTTTCTTCTTTTAGCAACACAATTACAAGACAGAATGGACTGTCAGGTTGAAACACAAGCAAGTCAAACCAAGGGCTGTTGCATTTTTTTTTTTACTGTTATATCGGCGTGTCATGGGTCTCCGTGCCTCCGCCACATAAATGTCAGCCCATCAAAACAAACTGGTCGATTGGTCCGTCTGCCGGCGATGAGGCGGCTCCGCTGCAGTCAACAGGAACTCGGTCAACTCGGCCATCTGCTCAGGAATCCTAATTCCTCTCCTGACCTTACTTCAAAAGTGGAGGTGGAGAGAGGGGAGGGGGGGGACTCTGGATCTTCAAAACTTCAGTCTAACAAGTGAAACTTATAAAAAATAATGTGAGTATTGAAACAAAGGTAATTTTACAGTCAGTTTAACGTGTCTTTCTTTCATTTTTTAGGAGTAGTTAGATTAATCAAGGTGGTGATGGAGAAAGGGGGTGTTACTCTGTGAATGGGCTCTAGCGGATTGGCCGGTTTCAGGTGCTTAATGATACAATGAGGGCCCGGAACACCAATCAGTGGAACCGTGTATCCAACTACCACGTGTTGACATGTGGACCTGTTTTGCATGAGCACCGGATATTTCCTGTGAGCCGGCTGCCAAAAAGAGTGATGCATGCATTAGACAGAGAGGGAGGCTTTTTACTCACCTGCTCAAAAAGCCAGTTTAATAATGCAGCCAATTGTACTTCCGGTTTCCTATAGCTTAATGAGAACGGTAACTGTGACGTTCAGCATTAGTGACCTGGCTTGTAATTACAAAGTCGGTACACTTTACATTCACTCTACACTGCAGCCATATGGTTTGCAGCACATAAGTGCTATTTAACAATTGGCATGCGTCCCTTTTTAAAAGTTACTTGAGCAATTCCCTGAGGTTTAAAACAGGCGAGAGAAAATGTGTAAATAAAAAGACACTTACCATTTCTTGTTTTAGGAACAGCATCTTGCTCTCCAGCCTCTTCAAGTCCGTGCTGTCGGCGCACAGTTTGCGGTTCAATAACAGCGGCGCTGCGGACTTCTCGTGCTTGTCGGGACGCGTTCCTGCAGCGAGAGAACGAGCCAGGCTCTCCGGGACCTTCAGACCCAGTTTGGTCTCTATATCCTTCAAATCGGGCAAGACGGTGTTGCCCTCGTCCATCGTGGACCGTCAAAAGAAGAAGCGGCAGCAGCGCACGTTTATACTTCGGAAGCGGAGCGAGCAGACGCGTTGACGCGCAGCACGTGACGTGGTGGTGGTGGGGGGGAGACGCGCGCGAGCCACATCCAGGAGGGGGAGAGTCGGCTCCGGAGTCGCAACAGGCGCTGAACTCCCCGCGGGACTGTGTGACTCTCTGCGGGCTGACAGGGCGAAGTGTTGAAGGGCCAATAACACTTCGCACCGCGCGGCTGTTACTGCCGGCAGAGACCTCCCATTGACGCGGCTGACCAATAGGGAGACGGCGTGACGACGCGCTGCGGGTAGCCCCGCCCACGAGGGAGCTTCCTCTGAAACCTGACACCTGACAGGTGAAGCGACACCGCGTTGTTATGAAAAACAAACAAACTCACCGGTTTCCTGTTTTTTTTTTTCTTCTTCTTTTTTTTCAGGTGCTGCTTTAGAAATTAGGACTTGGTCAAATGGTTGGACTAACACGTAATATATATGTTAATGTATTTCTGCAGAGACTTTTGAATGCAAGAGGAACGCAGGTAAAAGAAGTGAAGAAAAATAAACATGTGCCTAGAAAACGACAAAAGATTACATGAATACGTTGTGTGCATATATGTATATATATATCTGCTGAGTTATCAATGTTTTTTAATCAACCAGTCGAACAAATCATGTGAACTTAAAAAGTAAATCCTCGAAAAAAATCTGACAAAGTATACAAAACAGCCTTTATAACCATTTTGCATTAATGTTTTGTAAAAGAATAAAAATTAATAAAAGACGCAGAGATGCATGATTTGAGCACACCGGATTATAATCACTTTATAGACACTTTTCTTTGAACTTTCGTGAATTACATGTCAGCTGGCCATTTGGATAAATTTATCTTAATCCATCATTTAAATACAAACCCCACTCACCTCAAAGCATATCACTCCTCCCAATAACGACCTTTTAGAAATTGAACTCTTGCACCCCCTAGTGGTCGTCGTTGCTCCATTACACGAGCAGTGTATTTCAAACCATCACTTTGCATAGATAATTATCTACGGACTACAAACATGGCGGGACTTGTGGTCGTGTATGTCTTAATTAATTAGTGTTACGCCAATGTGTTTAAAAGATAAATATATCAAACGAAAAATCGACATCCTTTACAGCTGATCTCCATATTACTTAGTGCATTATCAAAATCTAAACTATACAGGAGGCGTCATTGCAGATCCTGAAAAGTATTTTTCAGTAAAAGCTTTGATAGCACCAGTTCAGCACCATCTGCTGGCACCACTGTCACACCAACACTTCCGTTGGCCATGTTCTCTTTATTTTAACACATTTTCAAATTATCCCGAAACTGAAAATGTCAAAGATCGAACGATTGAGATCATTGCAAAACAATTATCGAAGAAGGCACTGCACACATCTAAACCTTTTCAACTCCAAAAATGCATCTTCAATGAGTGCTTCACATCTCTACTATTTGTAAAACAAAATGCAACGACACCAGCTTTGCTATAGGGACATGAATGTAGCCAAAATATATTGTTGACGCATTGAATAACCTACACAGTGAGAACAGACCCGTGTTTCAACAACTGGCACCGCTGTGTGACGTTCAAAGTAGAGAGAAGAGAGAGGCTTGTGTTCACGCAACGATCTTAGACCACGGATTGGCTTTTGTCATCGTCGTAGCGCTGGTAGTGGTCTCCGAGCAGAGGCTGGTGGCCCTCCATCTTGCGAGACTTGGCCCGCAAGGCACACGTGGTGACGGCGAACACGACCGCGACCAGCACGAGGGCAGAGACGATCGCCATGGTGAGGATTTCAGTCATACTGAAAGCTTGAGCTGGAGGGAGAGAGGAGGAGGATTACTACCTTTCAGCATGGACCTTTCAGCATCGACTGAAAGCAGACCTGTGGAAATGTGCAGAGCACGAGAAATCACTCAAAAGAAATACCTGGCCATTCGGCTTCGTAAGTGTAACCAAGATTTTCAGGGGCAGTCAAAAACATCTCGGCGTTAGTCACCGGAGGCCAGAAAGGCACCATGTTGGAGCCTCTGTTGTGACCGATGGGGGCATTTTCTTCGGGATACAGAGAGGAATCTGTCAAGAAAAACGTAAAGTTAGCCAATATGATCACCATGCTACATATTTAGCAGTACAAATAAGCAGATTTCATGAAGTAAAAAACGAAGAAAACCTGGACTGTGTCTTTTCAACCATTCGTCAAATATCGCGTCGGTGTAGGTGTGCAACAGGACGAAGATGGGGTCATTGGGGGAGAGGTGAGTCTGTCCTCCCGTCCCGTTGAGGAACAGATGGGCCAGGTTGTGGAGGCTCCTCACCGCGGGGTCGTAGTTCCCCTGGGGGGCGCTGTAGCCTGCCGACAAAAAACAACAACACGAAAACGCACAAACATTGTATGTCAGTGTGAGAAAAAAAACGCAGTTATGACAGAAATGTCTTCAACGTGGCTCACCTTCAATCGTGTTTCGGAAGCTTTCGGAGGAGGTGGAGTAGTAAGGGGGCGTGTCAAAGGCGTTGACCTGCAGACAGTCGGCCACATCCTTCGGCTCCGGGAGACGCTGGACCATCGGCCTGTTGACGTTGCCCGCTGGGTTCCTCCTGATGGGAGACGTCTCGGTGTCTGGGAGGAGGCGGGAACCAAATGAAATACACATTTGCTTTAACAGCCTAAAGGGGGCACAATGTGGCTTGGTGAATGAACAAGCGCCTCACTGTTGCAGATGGTTCCCAGTGTGTCGTAGTCCTCCACGCTCTCGCATATGACTCTCCACTGGGAGAAGATGGAGTTGGTGCTGAGGGAATTCACGTCAAAGCTGCTCCTGGCTCCCATCAGGTCGTCCGTGCAGATGTCGCAGGTGCTCCCACCGATGGCGAAGTTCCAGTAGGGCAGGGCGAAGGAGGGGTCCTGCAGCATGTCCTGGTTGTTGGGAATGCATAAACGAAAGCACGGGCGAGTTATTCATGTGGACGTGAAGGCGTTTGCTCGAGGCTTTATTTTTTTCTCATGTTGCTGACAATGTGTTTCCACCTCCTTGGGTAACGTGTCGCCGTGTGTTTTGAGCCTCATTTGGTAACAGAGTCACTGCACGCAATACATCGCTTATCATTTCCTCACACACACTGACATTTGCTTTAACCCTGGAACACTCACGCCGGGGGACAATGTGTTTGCACTGCATGAATACATCTGAATATTATACATACATTCTAAAAGCCTTTGCGAAAACCATTTTAGGATCTCTAATAACTTAACATGACATAGAATATGTCTGAAAAAAAAAACAAGAACACACACACAACTATAGGGAAACAGCAACGATGATTGATTTAGAAACTTGCAAAGAAAATACTTTTTTGGGAAGTTGAAGTGTGATTGCTTTCATACAAATATATATAGTGCAACAAAAACAAAATTTTCAGTTAAACCAATACTTTTAATGGAGTATAAAAAAATACCATTAGTTCTGGTTTCTTCATCAATACAGTTGTGGGGAAATTCACACAAACATAAAAAAAGCTGGGCTAATTTCCAGATGTGGATAGGCAATGGCCCATCAACCCATTGAGCATGTGATGACGTCACATTACTCCACCTGTCACACCTCGTAGCTCACCTGCATGTCTCGTTCCAGCTGCAGCAGGTGGAACCTGTGCCAGGTGACAAAACCGGGGCCCTCGTGGGAGAAGTCCACTCCCCCGAAACTGGCCTGACCCGCACCCAGGAACGTCTTGCTGACCGAGAAGTAGTGCGTCCACACGAAGTAATTGTAGATGGTGATGTTCTCGAACTGCGCGGTGTTCTCGTCGGGCCCGAAGATCTCTGGGTAGCGCCTCGTGGCGATCACCAGGTCGGGGTGCACGGTGTGCTTGGCCTGGTCCAGCGCGCTCACGAAGGCCAGCTTCTCGGCCGCGCTGAGCTGCATCACGTTTCTTCTTACTGGGGGATTAAGGAAGAGGTAAAGTGGATTAACTCAGCCGGTCATGCGGTGATTTGGGGATCAGTTTTTAACGACGGGGGAAATAAGTACAGAAAATGCGCGTAAAAAGGGAGGTTTTAATTAATTATTAGTTCAATAAAATGCCATTTTCTAATTTTCAGGGCTGTGATCATTTAAAAGAGATTCAGATTGTTTCATGGGGCAATAATGTGAATTAATTTTGGTAAAATAATACATTTTAGCTATACAATGGTTAAATGGTTAGGTAATAAACGAGCCACAATCCGTTCCTTTTGCTTGGCGTGGTGTCCCAAAGGAGTGGTGAACTGCCACTGACCAACAATACAGAATCATACCAGCCCCAGATTTGCTATGTCTCCTATTACCTTGAGTTAGACTCACTATCCGACAACATGTGTTTGTGAATATTTCCCCAGGCGTTGGGCACTTACCAACAGTAATCCGCTGGTCACAGCCGGGCCCCGTCCATCCGTGTCTGCAGCGGCCGCAGTTATAGCCGCTGAAGTTTCCGTTACACTGACAGGTGCGGTTAAAGAAACGGATTGGCCATCGTTCCCGGTCATCCCGTCCGTCGTGCGGGTACTGAGGACCGTGCGCGCGCGCGTCCACCGTGATGGACACGCACTGCCCGCGCCCTTCGCTAGTGCCACACGGGTCGTCGTTGAGTCCAGAGGGCGACGGACAGCACTGTCCACTCCGGAGTCCTTCGGGGGTCACACACTCTCTGGGGAACTGAGCGCTCACGACCACCGCGCCCACCAGCACCAAGAAACAGGACTGCCACATTTCTCCAAAAACGATTTTCAGATTTTACGCACGGGTGATTTGGAGTCAGATTTACCGACCGATGATTTACCTGTAATAATGCACCTAAACTTTATTCTAAACGAATGTGAATCACTTTAAGAAAGCATACATAATTTGATCCGTGTAGGCCTAATCACCGTCCCCTTCCACGCGCCCAGCCTCCTGCTTCCTTCCCCCAAACCGGTGAACCTTAAATACCAGATTAGCGCATGACCGGATTTTCTCCCGCGTGATATCATCACACAACTTTATATTTCCTACTGGGCATAGAGGGAAAGTGTGATCCCTCATGAACATTCTTCTTCTTCTAAAAAGCTCACTGGACTCCAAGAGTTGCCTCAATGAGTCCAACATTAAATGATAGTTGAAATCTACGAAATTGTCATCTTAAAATATACATTAGTAGACTTGTATCAACTTTAATATGTGTTCACGGATTAAGGTTTCACTATGCGTTTCATGAGCACTCTATGAAAATGATTTTGTCATGAAGTGGTAGCTCTTTATAAAATGTAGCCGCTGGCACACTAATAGATGTTTGTGGAATTCAAATAAACAATTTGCTGCTGTACGCAGGCTCAGAAATACATGTCTTGTTTATTATAATATATTTACTATTTCACTTATAAGCTTTCACCTTTGTCCAAAACCAAATCGAAAAAGCAATAACTAACCATGAAAATGTTATTTTATTATCCTGATTGTCGTTTCCACCACAGATAACAAAAAAGAATGAGAGGTTCATGTGTTTGCTCGAGTGATTTGTATTTCGGGTCATTTGACTCCTCAAGAAGGCCTCTCTCTCTTCCTCTCCCCCAACTCAAGGCTGCTCGTGCTGCCATGAGCATGTGAGACATGAGGGTCTTTACTCTAACAAGAATATATCCTGAAGGAATGCACAACTATGACTTCTAGGTTTCAAAATCAATGAGAAAACAGATGTAGTTCACATACATAAGATATTTTTTGATGAATCATATTCAAAAATATCTTTTGTGGTATTTGCAAAAGCGGGCACATTTTTTAAAGGCGTTGAACATTCCTGAGGGTTATAGGCGTACTCGAGAGATTTATTATTAAACTTCCATCAAAATAAGTAATTTTTGAGATAGTGGACTCCGACACATCCTGACCTCTAGTCTCTAGTAGAGGACAAACTCCAGTAATGGATCCACCACTCGCATATGTTACAGATCGATAGCATCTTCCTGGATCCTAAAGATGAGAGAAATACATAGCAGTCTTTTCATCTGACTGTTGAGATCCATGTTTGTTTGGTATTCAGACACTTTCAGTGTCGGACATATCAGAGTTGTCATAATGACAAACTGGATGTTCATTTGAACACTCCAGACAAGATGGGGACCGGCAATTACGAGACCCCCAGCATGACGTGAATGCAGCACGAGACCCTTCATGCCTGGTAAATATGTTATAAACTGTTTTAAATTATGTTGGACACATTTTACGCCAATTAGAACCAATGCTGAGATGTGACATCAGCTGGTTTATTTTAGTATACCTAGAGTGCTATTATTCTTGACAAATAAACATATATCTGTGTGTACAACTGCATGTTGGTGAGCCCCATCAGTCAAATAATGTGAAAACTATATGAAAGCAAGTTTGAAAATATGTTGTGTGTCTTACCACTCGCTGCTCCCCTGACATACTTATTGCTTACCTTAAAAACTGACTTTGCTTTTTAATTCTCCCCTGGATCGGCCCTCCAGTGTGTGCTCTGCTTGTTTATTTGCTTCAGTATTGTGCAGGTGGAGGAGCTGAAGACTAAACACTCAGTTTAAATGAGCTGATGACACTAGTGGCAAAATCGGAAGTTTTTTGGCATTCTGCAACTTTAACCTCAGCACATTTCTTGAGAGAGGGATAACGATTGGCTGTTATTGTTGACAAAACCAACAGCTAACCTCGGGAGATAAAACCCTGGGCAAGATCGGCAAGGACAGTTCTTTCTAAAACATCCCGCTGGGTTGCAGAGAGGACACTGGGCGGCGTGATCAACAGTGGTTTGGGTGCATTCCTTATTCCAACATGCACATCACTTTTCCTCAACGAGATCATGCCCACTAATTAGCAAACCAATGCTTCACAAATTCACCCCATCAAAAACAATGGAGATGAAGAGGAAACAAAAACAACAATGACCTAAAGGTGTGATTAAAGGTTTTACCAAAGAGGGATTTAAATAACTCTTCAAGGCTCAAATAGGTAAAGATTTCCAATATTTCACACCCCAAATGTGTTTTTGTTGGAATGAATACACATATGCAGAATAACCTTTCCTTATTTTCTAACAACCCCTGTGATTTATCTTGTGACTGACTCCCTGGGCTGGGAGCCACTGGATGAAACAACCTTAGGGTATAAAAAGGAGAATTCATTCCCAACAGTCAAATGCTTTATACATATCGATGCACAAGTATTAATTGAAGAGCAAAATACAGAATTGTATCAGTACTAGGGGCATCTTTTTACGAGAAATTAGTTGCTTATAACACGTTTGTACGTTTCCTTAAGGATTTTGAATGCGGATGATATAATGCAGAATATCTACAGTGTTGTATTGGTACTTTTACTTCAGTAAAGGATTCAAGTACTCTTTCCACCCCAGGTTTAAATAATATAGATAACCTTGTCATGAACCGTGTCACATGTGTTTCACGTTGGTTATCATCTTTCCAGTTGCATGTATCGTTTTATAATTGGGGCGTGATGGCGAGGATTACACAAAGCTAGCGCTAAGCTCATTCTCATGAAGTACACTTCAACAATACAGCCACATTCCTGGTGTGTGTGCAGTTCCCATGTTCCCCTGGAGAATGAGCAGGAGACTCATTAGCGTGCGATTGATATGACCATTTAAATATATTTTGTTTTCTACAAATGTTTTAAAAACGTCAAGATGAATATCGTAATCGTTCTAATGATCAATTCATTTTGACCTTAGCGTCTTATCCTAGCTTTAAATTCATTTTTCTGTTATTTACCATCATCATCATGGCTATTTATTAATTCAAAGAGCGATTGACCTGAACATGCACTGCAGTGTTTTTAGTCCCTTTTGAGTTGAGCAGCCATCTATTTAACGATCAAGAAAGAAGTTGATTATCTCTAAAGATAATTAGTCAACTATTTGTAAATGTGTTCATGTTAGTCTGGTTCAACAGTGATGATATCATCTTAATTTAAAGGTCAGGGATCATGTTGTAGTGATCTGACGTATTACATAGAAATCAAGACAGCAAACTGTAACCACGTGTAAGAATACAATACATTGGTTCTCCTGCATCTCTGGTGTACACATCCCCTCTGTTCGTCCCGTGACCATTTAGCTCTCAACCGACTACCCCCCCCCCCCCCCCACCAGACTGTGTGTGTGCACGTCAGTGCATGCGTGTGAGTAAACCTTGGGCAGGAGAGAAGATCATGTGAGAAGATGTGACTTGGGCTTAATGGTAATCCTTGCCTTTGGTAAAAATGGCACAGTGGGAGTTGTTAGGAGGGAGCTTTACAAGCGGTTCATATGACTGTGTCTCCCCCCACCCCCCTTCCCCCCACCCCCCTCTCCAGACAATGCCTGCTACTGCATGCCATTCTCTTTCACTTTCCCATCCCAGGCGGTCTTCTAGTGTTCACTTCTCCTCAGCCTTTCCCCCCATGTTCATTTGCTTCATTTTGAGAAAAAAACTGAAAAGAATGAGTCCCACGTGAACTCTTGTTACAGCCTGAGGCATCTCCGGACAAACCAGTGAGTCCACAGTAGTGCTCGGTTTCTTTTAACCAACCGTTGTCTTTTTAGCACTTAGATAGTTTCCTAACGTTAACCAACTTATTTCCACCAAACCATGCTGTTTCTCTAACCTATATGAAGTAATTCTGCCTAAACTATCTAACGTAACCATGAATATCAGATGATAACATACTGTACATGTTATTTGTAACAGTCGGAGGGGACCTATCAACTTGATTTTTTTGAAAAAACATCTGCTGATGTTAAAAGTTGGGTTAAGTTTCTGTATTTTATTTAAACAGAAGCTTTTGACATATTGTGATATAGAACTTTTACAGAAAGTTCACTTCCTAATTGAGCTGGGAGGGAATGGAGGTCCATCCTGCAGTACCGTCTGGCCACAGAATGAAGCGGACTCGAACCAAAGCGCTAAGGGTGTAGTGGTGGAGGAGTGTGTGTGTGTGTGTGTGTGTGTGTGTGTGTGTGTGTGGGGGTGAGGAGGAGGGTGTGTGTGTGTGTGTGTGTGTGTGTGTGTGGGGGGGGGTCTTTCTCCTAGCATCCGGGTCATAGCATTTTTTGTGCTTCATTTATTAAAGGGCGTGCATTTCATAATTTGCATTCACCAGCAGCTGTAATTGCAAATTGTAAACAAATTCCCCCCTGGGAATTAATAAAGTATATTTCATTCATTCATTAAACTGTGGGCCCAAAAACAATGATAGAGGATGCATTTTGATTTCCCTGCGTGGTATCCCAAATGAAATACCAAAACTAATGCAAAGACCAACAATGTGATATGAATGCACTACAGGTCTGTTAACCCACGGCAACAACATTTCTTACATACATTTGCGAAGGTCATGACCTCATATTTGAGCCGAGGAGAAATCAATTTCGAGCCTTGAATGAAAAACGAACTCCATTAAGTTTTTACATGATAACTGGCACAGAAATAAAAAATCAGCCGGGGAATAAGGGAATGCATTTCGATTATAAACAGTATACGCCCATGTGCTGGGAAAGACAACAGAGACTTGTCAACAATAAAACAATGAATTATCACAAAGCAATAAGTGTGCCAACAGTCCCGAGCTTGAGTTCAAACACAATTGAGAACGTGGCAGCAGCAAATGTGACAGAATACAACACCTTATGATTCAACAAGTGGTAAATAAACTGGGTAAAACTTCAAAAAGGTTTCTTTCTTTTCTTCAAATAAAACCAGCTTTCAACTTTGCTTAAAATTTATATTTTATTGTTGGTGTAATACAGTTTGAAAACCAGCAGAGGGCAGTAACATCTTATGTAAAGTTTACAGCAGTCCTGTGCACATACTTTATACTTTATATTATGGACACAACATTACAATTTGTTCAGCCAACATTGTAGCTATAAATAACCTCAATCTCGAAGAATTTGACTCTGAGATGACAATTTATGTGGCTTTCAAATCCTGTCGTAGCATTTAAAATTTTAATAACGTCCCAACCCCAAGTTTACAGGCAATATGACGCAAGTAAAAAAACTAACTAGTTTGGAACTTTCCGGCGCTGTACCTCACGTCAGTGTTGCAGAAATAAAAAATAAGCACATTATATTAAAGTCGGAGAAGACTACATTTCTTTCACCAAGGAACTTCTCAGAAGGTAGTGCCAGCTCGAGGTAAACTGACACGCTGACGAATAGCGGGAGTTAGTATCTCAAATGAAGGCCTCCACGGATATCGGTATCCTGTCTACTTAGCACATGCACAGGCATCTTAAATCTGCCGCTTTCCAATACCAAAGCACTTCAGGTGATTAACATGGCAATAATTTAGGTGCCTTGACCGGGCATTGGCAATAAAATACGCAGATCTACCGCCCAGACTGCTGCTACCACTTGATTGCTTTTTAACAGTCATTAGTCTAGCGGGAGCCTCTTGAAAGGGCATCATTTTTCCGTCAGTCCTTCGCTCGACTTCAGAGTTCTTCACTGATGTATGAAAAGGAGGGCGGATATTGACAGGTACTGTAAACGGGTGAGGTGAGGGTAATTCAGGGGGAGCCGCCCGGTGTCACAAATCATCGCAGACAGCGGGGGTAATTAGTGAGGAACACTAGTCCTGCTCCACCATGTAGCGGGGCAACAGCTGGGTCGGGAGGTTGTGCCAGGCTCAGCCAATTAAAATGCTGCACTGAAGTAAAGGATGACAGACAGAGGTCAAGATGGAGCCCGCTCATCATTACTGGTGCGTCAAATGAGGCTCAAGCATTGGACCTCTGGGGTCAAATGTTGTGCATAAAAAGTAATGTATTTCATTTTTATTTGACTGACATCAGTGTGTGTGTGTGTGTGTGTGTCTTGGTTAACCAATTGGTGTGTCTTCTTTTCACACAGAAAGATTTCAAGCTATCGTCGGGAAAGCTCACCGTGAGAGATCTCGAGTCATGCCCCAGCCAGCTGTTTGAATATGTTGAAATCACTCATCCTCCTTCTACTATGCAAAGCACGGATGCTGAAGAGAGCTGCTATGCTCAAACTTCCAGAGTACGCCTTGGAGGTGGGTCACATCGGATCCCCACCCCACCACAAATGAGCCTCATTAAAGTTTGTTCACCACCAGACCACTTACTCCAAAGTTCACAAGTACAGCTGATCAGTATCAATCATCAGATCTTTATAGATTAAAAACAAACTTCTGAGTCCAATCCATTGAATGGAATATCTGACCATCGATGCAAAACGTCTGCCTTGCTAATTCAATCTCAATGATGTACACAATGGCTTAGCAGAACCAGAGATATTTAATAATAATAATAATAATAACTTTATTTATAGAGCATTTTTAAAAAACAAGGTTTACAAAGTGCTCTACAGATAAACAAAGCATAAACACAACTTAAATGGCGGCAAACAAAAAAGACCATACCGTAAAAGCATTGAATACAACTAAAACCAAACAAATAGGCAATTAAAATAAAAACATAAAAGGACGACATCACTTAAAAGCAGTTCTGTAAAAGTGTGTTTTAAGAAGTGATTTAAAAGAAGTTATTGATTCTGCCAGCCTTATCTCCTCCGGTAGGTTGTTCCAAAGTCCAAAGTAAGGGAAATTAACTTATTATATTCTTGTTAACATGTTACCCAACCATATTTTGCTGCTGAATTCTCCCTTTTTATCAAACTCCCAATACCTTTTCAAACTCATGTTCTGAGTTGCCCAACACACTGCGGGTCTTGCTGATACCATCATTAGTCATCCCCTTATGTGTTGCCTCCTAAGACCGCTATAAAGCCCACAGGCACCACAGGCAGAGGATTGAAGTAAAAGATACAGAGGATCAAAGACCTTGGACAAGGCTTTATAAATTCCCAGATCTAGATTCCACTAAAACTTATTTGGACAAATGGTAATCGCTAAGTGCACATTGTTTGGACAATGTTCGTTGAAGGAACATTTCAGATTTCCCAGGTTTGTCCAGTGAGAAATATTTCCCGGCATGTACAGTAGAGTGCTGTATTAGTGGAGTATAGAGCGATTCACCTCCCTCCGTGGGCGGATGAGAGTCAGGCGCCGATGTGGCAAGTCTGACAGACGGAGGGGCGACACCTGTCAGGGTGAGGCGCGCAGGAACAACATCATAAATCCCCAAATAAGCTCCTCACTCCTTGTGATTATGGAGTTGAGGACAGTTCATCTCTATAAAAAATGTCACACTTCCCATTGTGCCGCGTCACGTTTTGTGATTCCGGTGTTCTGTCATTTTTTGCTGCCTTGTCAGAATTTGCTACCGCTGCATAAACCGATAGGTTTGTCTATCGATTCATGCTACCCTAACAAAATAGGATGTTATTGTACTATCATAATATGCTACCCCTGAAATAAATCAATTTAGCATTCTTACATGAATGCATGGGGTAGCGGGAGCATTATTTGATAGGATGTTATTGTACTATCAAAATATGCTTTTCTTTCAAAGTTCAATGTTTCACTTTTCACTATTAAAGTCTTTCTTAACAATAAAAATCTTTCTTAAAAGAAAAATCTTAAAAATCTTTAACAATAAATACCCTAATAATAAGCCAGTGCTTTATTATGATAATGTGAACAAACTCATGTTTACAATAATTTGTTGACACAAAAGAAATAGCAACTGCTTATCACTCATTAATCTACATGTCATTCCTACGTATTATTACTACCTGTACAATATACATGTTGAATGTACTTTTAATTAGGCCTAAAGTAATCGGGATTTTGAGGATGTCACTCCCCGTTATCAGACGTGCATCGACAGGGTTGCAAAACATTATGGGCGTGTCAAACAAACTCGGAAAAATCGACTCGTCGCATATGCAATACCACAAGGTATCAGTTCTCGACAAGTAGCATTAAATGATAGAACACCAGCTTTTCACAAACCCAGAATAGATTAGCAACATGTTAATTTGTGCCCAAAAGTATGTGAACACGCTTCCCCCTCATCTTTATGCGGTGGAGTTTTTCTGAAGGGAGTTCATTCTGCTGAGCGTCTTTAATATAGACCGTTGATCGGTTGCCGTATTGGTAAAAAAAAACAAACAACACGACACAAAAAAATGCAACACTTCCCCGTGTTAATGATGTCAGGGTGGAGTGGGACTTTTTTTATGAACACACACCACTCATTAAGTCTCTGAACAAACTCTCAAAGGTGACGTAGATTAGTTAAAAAAGTCTTATTTTTAATGAGACGTAAAGGAAACACTTGCATGTATTTATGGAGCCGATGGAAGATGAGAGCAAAACATCGCTGCTCCAGCTCGGCATGGCTGGGTCACTTGTGGACTGGGCCAAGGTAGATTATTAGCATCTCAAAAGAAGCATTTGGGAACGCTTTACTCATCGCTATTGTTAAAACCATCCAGGTCTGCACATTTCTTCTCTCTTTAACACTCCCAGGTGTGATGAGATGCCAGGGAACGGGATTCACGTGCCGCCGTCTCCCTGTACCTCGCTCGGGTGGCGAGTCATTTATTAGCGCTCCATTATGCCGTGTAGCCAAATGTATTTCATTTGTTATGCGTGCCGGGGTGACAAAGGTGGAAATGTTCTTGCTAATTTAATGCCTATTGAGAAAGAAAATTGGATCTACTTCAGGGAGCCGGGATGAGTATCGTAACGCCCGAGCTGCCAATTTCTGCCCAAGATTAATTAAAATGAAATTTCCATGGGACCTGTCGCCCGTCTCCTGTACATATTTCTTCATAATTGGAATCACAGTCAGCCTCTGGAGGAGGAAGGGGTTTTCTGGGATGTTTCTGGGATCCAGCAGGTGATTTGCTGAGGTTTGCACTGGGGACAGTCTGATTGCCCCCCCCCCCCCCCCACCCAACACACACACAATCTAATTTCTGCAAGCAGGCGACATGAAGGCCTTACAGGATAGCTGAGGCAGAGTGAAGGAGACATTCGGCATACAGTGTTGAGCTGGGCTCATGCATATCTAACAGGCAGTAACATGAACGGGTACCAGATTACTTCATATGCTGGCACAGCATGAGCAAAACACAAGTCACAGCAACAAGCCGTTGCACTTTAAAATTCCAGACAGGTGTGCTCCTCTCACTCGGCTGGGCGCTCAGCGACAGTCTGATGATCGATTCAAACGGCAGCGCCACCAAACCCAAAGATGTGGCGCCACAGGGGCCTTTAGTTTACCACATTTATCGTTTTATTGTCAGTTTTATTATAAAAAGAATTAAAGGGCCTTCATCAGTTCAACTTAATGAACTTGTTGCCGCCGGAACTTTTATTATATTACAGCTATAATAATCCAAGTTTGTAATTTCGGTATTAAGACCGAAAACATCCGCTCATTAAAACAGAGCAGGGGAAAGCAACAGTTGATCTATTTATTTTATCTATTAAGAGGCTGCTCTGCAAACTAATTCAACGTACCACTTAATCGACTTTAAGTAAGTCTTAAAAAATGTAGCAGAAAGGCTGTGTTACAAACTACATATGTGGGATTTCATTATATTTAATATAAACTACTCAGTTGCCTTATGGGAATTGTAGAATCCAGCATTTCTAGGAGTTCTACCCACAAATTTCAGGATTTCTTGGTCTGTACTACATCAGTGTTGACCCTCTCTCTCTTGTAAAACTAAATTACTCACAATCACAACATTTACTGGATCTAGCTTCTGAAATATGAAGCTTTGCTGTTTTTTGCGGCCGCTTCGGGGATGTTGGTGTGCAAGGTGACAATAACCTTCTTGTTATTTGTATCAGTTTGCAGATGATCATTTTATGTGTGTTGCAGTCACCAAAGTAATTGCTGAGATGAAGGAGCATCGCTAAATTTAGGTCAGATGGGGCACCACGGACACATCGGTTAATAATCCCACCGTCAGCTTTCATCTTCTCTTCAAAACCGGACTTTCTTTTTCTTTTCTTTTTTTACAGCTTTTTGGGATCTAAGCATTTAACTTGCCGAGTACAAAGTTAGGGTTAGGGTAGGAATCCTGGGCAAACCTTTGAAAAAAATACTCAGGTGGTGATAATCCAGCATCGTCCTCAAAAGCAATCTTCTGATCATTTTCATGCTCATTGATGAGCAGTTGTCTCCCACCACAGAGAACGTTAAAGCAACTCATTTAAGGCGAGCACGATCCTTCCGCCTCTTCTTTTTCCAACCATTCGGTAATCCTTAGTCAAAAGATCAAGCATCTTTCTCACTTTTCAGTACCATCACTGGATGGTTTGGGTTATCTGTAAAGTCTGGTCTGTTTTTGTCTCTTTTTAGTCGGTCAAAGCCAAACTGTTTATAAGTTAAATGAAGGTTTCTGTGGGAATTAAGGGCTCTTTTGAAAGTGACTGAAAAAGCAAGTGTACGCGCACACACGGGCACACACACACACACACACACACACACACAGACACACACACACGCACACCTGTTAGAAAAGAGAGAGCGCATGAAAGGGACCGAGGGAGACGATGAGAAAGAGAGTCTCCTCAGAAGAAACTGAACTAAATAATAATGAAACAAGAGCGAGGAAACCAGAACACAAACAAAGAAATGCAGACTGTTGCAAAGATAAACTCTTTAAACAAACAACTAATTAAGGACCTACATAGAACACACATTTGTCATTGTTTCATTGTTTCTTTTTGTAGATTTCTTCTTAGCACACATTATAGCGCAAACAAAGCCATAAGCTTTAGTAAATATGTACTTTTTATGTGTTTAGGAAAAGTTAGAGATTCAGATTTTTTTATTTTTTATCTTTGCAACAGGCTTTGGAAGTATTTGCCTCTACTATGCAAAGAACCTTTTTACCCTAAGGTCCAGGATGTGTTTGCTATTTGTCAGGACCATTTGCTTTGGTTAAGGACACGTTGCTTGGAACCTTGGGTATGAATATTTAAAATGAGTGTTTTGGTATTGGAACAAATAGGTGCATGAACCCACATTAAACCCAATTAACCCCAAACATCCTCATCTTATTATTAGACAGTGTTCGTTGAGATTTCGGAAATTCTCAAGAGTTTGTGCTTTTGATTAATACAATTATTTGGAGTGTTTCAAACTGAACCAGAGACTTGAACGAGCATGTCTCAGTTGGAGACCACTGCCCAAGGATACTTTGCATTTTGAATTCAAACTATTTATCTCAATAGCAGGTCATTATTGTCTCACAATAACTGCAGTCTGCGGTTTAATAATATCCCATACCCATTGCTAAGGAAAAAACAATTCCTTTATTTACCTCAAGGCAACTTTTTATATATTTCTTTATTGAGTATTGATGAGATAAATATATTTCTCATTACATTTTGACTGATAGTGGCAATATCCAACATGAAGAAGAAATGGAAAGACAACTCAGGAGGCTGGTATCCAAATTTACAACAACAGGCATTTAGGGAAAGGGCAATAATAAATTGAACTTTGGGATCCTCTGTTTATATCCAATGGTTCCAAGGGAAATACTGTAGCTTGCCTCAGTCACAGGCATCAGGCAGAGCACCTTTGATGCTGAATTGAAGCAACAAGGAGATGGAACTGAGCAGGTTGAAATCTTCTGGGAGGGCGGCAGACTAAACACTTGGACTGTTCGCTGCCACATCAAATGTGTCCTCATTCCACAGGTTGCTTACAGAGAAAAGTTCCCGCACATACAGAAAATAATCACAAAATAATCTAATTAAATAACGCTCACAGAGGGAATTAAGTATGCGTCAACATGGGCGAGTTTCCAGAACAACACACAAACAGACTTGCAGACTGCTGCCTGAGTAAGAGACAATACCCGGTCTGTTCTGCATATTCGGGCCTCTTATATAACCAACCATCGTGAATTATGTAATGCACCCCATTGTTAATTTTTTATATGCATCTCTCTTTGAAGCAACTATAATTGGGCATTTATATATTTTGTGCCTTGTCTCTGAGGTATTGACGCTCTATGATATGACGTGACTTTAGTGGAAGAGAAACACGAGTCTCCAAAGCAGACTATGCAGTTATTCTCATTGCTGTGTGCTTTAAGAGCACAGGATCTCTCCGGTTAAAACTAAAGTGGAAGAGGTTTCATACCGTCTCAGGTACTGCATGTGTGACAGGCTGCTTTCTTTTTGCAGCAGTCAGAGAAAGTTTGACAGAAAAGTCTTGCAGCAGAGGAAGCTGAATTAAGTGTGTTGACTTTGTGACAGCCGTCACGACGATTTGACAGCTGTTGTTAAGCTTTGCATATTTAGAGAGCGCTACATTGAAGGCTTTAGGGCCACGGAGCAGGTGTGCTAATTTACACAACATTTAGGTTCAGTACATAATGCTCCCTTGATGCTAGATTGTCAAAGAGCACATTCATTTAGCAGAGCCATCATAGGAAGACTCACAAATACCCATTCAATGCGGCATCCTTATTTAATGTATGCAGTGAGATGTTGTCAGAACCCATAATTACAGCAAAGAATGCAAGAACGCTCTTTTAGGTAGTATGGTTAAAATATATTTTTTTTGTAATACTAAAAGGGGTAACAAAACTAAATGTTTCTATGGTATGGCTTGGTGAAAAAAGCATGCACTGCAAAAATTCTGCCTAAAAAAACAAGGAAAAAAAGTTATAAAATGAGGGAATATTACTTGAAATAAGCCAAATTATCTGCCAACAGAATAGGAAAATTTGACTTGCCAAGATTTCTTAAAACAAGTGAAATGCTCCAACATTAAAACTGCCTTGTAAGAAGAAATATCTTGTCAGTCAAAAAACAAGCATAGATTGCCTTACTTAGATTACATGTTTTGCAGTGTGGAAATGTACTGTTGATTTCACAATGAGACAACCTGTATTAAAATAGATACACTACATATAGAGCAAAATATCACCGGGCAGTCAGAGCCTAGAACCGATCAAAACAATTGATTCAAAGGAATGTATTGGACATGTTTGCAATGGCAGCTTTAGGCAATGCCTGTGTATTGATATGGCACATTCCAGCAACAAAGCAATTCAAAGCACTTCATACAATACTTTCAAAACCAGACACACACGCTTTGATTCAAAAGAAGTGAGGGCTGCAGTTTTCTGGCAGTTTGTTCCAGATATATGGTGCATAACTGAACGCTACTTCACCATGTTTAGTTTGGACCATCTCGACCATTCAGTGCATTGATTTTCTTTTAGGCAGACGTGTAAAGACACCGTTACAGTTTACTGAAGGCCTGGATACGTTTTCTCTAAACCCTGCTTCAGGTGATGGGATGGATTTGTAATGGCTTTTATGTGGCTGTTGAAATTCAGCTGTGGGTCCATGACTACACCAAGGTTTTTGGCTGGGTTTGTGGTCTTTAACACTGCTGATTAAAGTTGAACGTTGAATTTGAATTATTCCTCCTTGGCGCCAAAAACAACTAATTGCTACTGAAGACAAATTCTGGCACATTTAAACGTTGATTTGATAAATACATTTAGCCAGTGGCAGCAATTGACGGCAGTCCCCCGGTGATATGGTTATGTAAATGTGTGTGTCATCTTCATCATTATGGTAATGCATCTGGTTTCTGTTTTCAGAATCTGAGCCTGTGGAAGCATGTAGATGTTAAACAGAAGAGGCCCGAGAAGGGAGCCTAGGGGAACAAAGCATGTCATATTTATCTGCTCCGATGTATCACCCAAGAGGCCATGTCCTTTTAATTCGGATGAAGTTTAGTACTGTTACAGAAAGTCAACCCAGTTTTCCAGTCGATCTAGTTAAGTGGTCAACCATGTTGAATACAGCGGTTAGATCGAATCATATTAAGACCAGCCATGTTTCATACAGGCCTATGATTGTTCATTAGTGATGTCAAGATTAAGATTTTTTTAAGAATGACTTGAATGAATGGCTGTTTTCAGTGCCTGTAGGAACAATTTGTAAATGATCTGAAGCCGAGCAATTTGAAACATTTTAGAAAAAGCCTGCTGGTAGAATATAAAGGCAGCGGGAAGAGGATTTCAGCTGCCTTGATATTCTACCAGCTGTATTATGTCCTCCAGATTTTTTATGGTGATTGGATGAGATTGTTTCATGGTATTTTAATTGATTTCAGGTGGACAGTGGGTCAACACATTTTCACAGTTCAGAGGATCCTGACAAATGTATTATTATGTTTTTTTTGCTATGATACTAGAGAAGATGATTTGCATTTCCAGGTTTTAAATCCAATTAATTCATAAATAATTATTCTTACCATCACCGCCATCACCTGCAATATCATCAATAACCCTTTAATTGATCCACAAGCCGATTGCCAAGAGAAGGCAGGTGTTGGAGAGAAAGACGGGATGTATTTTTAATTGGCATTTTTAGTGAGACACCGTTTTGTGTTCCACTGAAAACACCACATTTATAGTAATATTTAGATCTGCTGCCCGTCAAAGATGGCAAACCAAAGTGGAGTCAGACAAATCTCCCCTTGGCTACGACTTCAGACTATTGATTATACAATACTATCTCACAGTGCACTATGACATGGATGGTTTCCCCACAGGGATCATGAAAGTTTTATCAGCGTTGGCACAAAGAGCCTAAATACAATTTTCATAATTTCTCAGCATTCATCATTCATGGTAATCATGTGAAGTCAGAAGCCTTATAATACAAACATGAATCCAGTGGCTCTCACTGGCTGCTCAGCATTCCAGGAGGTGCTCCACGATTAACCGTTCTCCCCAAAGTGCATTCTGCATGCGTGTAAGTAATGTTAAGTTGTAATAATTCATTTTGACTTTGCACATGTACATAATACGTTTGTGTTTTAATAATACATATAGCAAGATATGATTATAGAAATATTAGGGAGAATATTGATATTGTTATTGTTGTGTTATGAAGCATGGAGGTAATGTCTACTCTATGCATATGTCAATGGCAGAAGTAATGTTTTTATGAATATGTTTGTAATACTTGTATGTTTATGTTTGTTTATATGTATGCTGCATGAGAATGAAAGTTAGTTTGTTGTTTACATGTTGCCACGTGAGTTGGAAGCCGGTGGAAATCCGTGATGTTGATTGGAGCAGGAGTGTCACGTGAGACTTCCGTCGCCCAGGTGACTGGAAGTAGCTTGGGTCGCGGGATCATGACGTTTGACCCGGCTCATTACCTGTTAGCTGGCCGTAAGCCAACGAGAGCGTAGCATGCTGAACTGACCAATGGAGCTAACGTTTAGAGGAAAGGTGTGAAAGTGGATCCTGATATAACGTGTGTGCGAGATGAGATTCAGTCTCGAGACGGACGCTAGTTTACAAGACATCCCCTATCAGCAACGTTGCTTTTAGTCTGTGGCGTAACGCTCCGCTCGGCCCTACGATCGTAGCCCTAATTTACTGCTTATGCTTCTGCCATTAAATATTGTTAAAACGTAATCATCAGATTCGGATTCTCTTTTTATATCAAGCACGGGACCGCAGTTTCGACCATACTTAACAGTAACTAGAGAAACATTTAAAAAGGAGGAAGCCAGGCTTTCTCCTCACGCAGACTGGCAGTGAGACTCCTTTATCATACCATTGATCAGAAATGTGCCCGTTACTGTGAGTTGCCCTTAGACCTAATTAAATATTAAACCTTTTATTGGCTTCCTCTAAGGTATTTGTAAATACATTTCATGCCAGGGAAAGCATCAAAGATTCCAAATTCCCCCTCCTGACACAAAGTTGCGGTTATTGCTGCCCAACCCCACCCGCCCCCACCCAAACCATTTAGGTGCATTTAGAATGATGAAAGAGGCAGGAAATTGCTGGCGATGGCTTCCTTAGGGATGGATAGTATATACATCTCAGTCTATCTGTGAGAAATTATATCTTCCCCGACATATATGAGGTTATAAAATGAGACCAGGAAGTAATACCATGTATGAGGTTGCCAGGCAGTTTACAGCCACTGTAATTCCAATCATCAGATGAAAATAAAGTTTTTTAACGAAGCTGAAACACAAATATACTGGCAGTGTACAAAGAGCGCACACATATTTTTACTGCCTCGTGTCTGAGAGTCATCACAGTGGTGAGCGGAATGAGAGGCCGACAGGAAGCTCGCTCCTGAGGGCATAATAAGTCACGAACAACAGGTGACGGTACATCCGGCATGTCTGTTGGGCAGGGCGCCTTAATTGATGGTCCTGCCCGACGTGAGCGGATAAATCATGGGCAGAAGCGCCACCTATCAAGTCATAAACCCAGCCAAAACAAATGGAGGGGAGCGTGGTATAAAACATATATTGGCCTTCACTCGCTCGGTATATCCATAATTCAAAAAGGCATAAATTATACCGCCTCAGAGTCATTGCCGAGTCTGGCTGAGCCTTTTCCTTAACGGGCGGGCAGCTGAAGCGTCGTCAGAGCACACGGTGTGAAGTACACGTGGCCAAACAGCAGATGGAGCCCCTTGCATTGGCTTCATCTGCAGCCCCAGCCACGCTTTCACAGGAAACATTACATCAGTGATTTATTTTACCCCCCCCCCCCCCCCCTCTCCAGCTCTGTGTCATCACCATTGCATGCCTTTTATGTCATTATGGGTGCCGCCATGTGTATGCGCGCTCGACTTCAGGTTCCTACCAAAGTGAGGGGCACACAAAATAACTAAAGATATGCTATTAAAAAGATTCCGTTCCAAAGATCATGAGAAGCACTGCAACACATGCAAGTCATGCCAGATTGCATGTCAATCAGATGTACTTGTTAACGCCCGGTTGAACTGTATTTGTCCATCAGATCCCCTCGGGTTAGTATTTAAACTCTGACCGCTGTTCCTTTGTTTATGCGGTTAGTCTGGAGCACGTATTGTAATGCTCTCCCAAACTGTTTGACCCATGAGACTTTTTTGATTTTATTACTGATGCACTAGCGATTGTGGCGGAGAAAATATGGACTTATGTTTCCCTCATTTGTTATCACTGCGCAGGTTACTGCTGGTGTTTGACCACGTTGTTAAATTGGCATCCATCCTAATGTGACCGCATCTTTCTGGCTCTGTATTTAATTCCAAGTTTGTTCAGAGCGAGAATATCTTTTTGCCCACGAGACGTTTACATAACTTTGTTCACACGCGCAGTGCATCTCTCCGCTATCAATCGTGAATCCTAAATTCCGAGCCACGGAGAAGAGCCGGAATTGATCCTTGCCGTACTGCAATAGTGACAGAGCACTGGTACATCGATGTTTGTTAGCCTGAGGAGCACCAAGGGACATGAGCACAATGGGAGATGACATTTAAGAAAGAAAAAAAGGAAAAGAGGAAGTAGTGGAAGGAGAAGCAGTGTTGAAAGTTTCTGGTTCGGGCGCCGTGGCGTGGATGGCACTGCGCTGATTACTGCCACAGCCGAGGAAACTGAGGGGAACCCTTTGGCATTTTGAACTTTCCTTAACAAAGTCTGGATAGGGTGAGCTCGCAGCTTGTCACGTGCTCGGGAAATGTTGTGGATGCTTCCACACACCTTGCACACCTCCCAACGTTCTCTAAATAGCCTTCTTTTTACAATGTGCACACCAACACACGCACACACATACATATATTTGCCCAGGAGTAGAGCCAGGCCAGATTGCTGGGGCTGAAGACGCGTGGTGGGTTCATCAATCACAAGAGACTCCCTCTGGTCAAATCAAGTTTGTCCTGGTGTGATCAGAAGCCAATGCCAGCCAAGCAAAGACGGGCCCTTGCTGGTTGGCGGGCTCGAAGGGGGCATGCTGGGGCCTTTCCACGACATCCGGAGGCAGATCAAATCACGGAGTGGATTGATGGACGGACGATGATTAGGACAAGGCTGTGACTTGGTGAGGCCATTTGGTGCGCAGCTTCCACCGCTGACGGATTCCTCTCCTCCTCAATCTAGCCTTCAGCGAGATGAGAAACAGCAGGAGGGATGGAGAGCTCATTGTTCAACCTACATCTGCTCTCTGCAAACTCCAACGGAGAAGGAAGACGAGGCTTTCAGTCTCAATATCTTATACGGTGGAGTTACGGCACTGCGATCTTGAGCAGTTGTAAAAGGGCTTCCTGAAACAAAAGAACGCCGAATCATGTGGATGGGCTTTAAAGTCATTGAATATTATCAAGTACAGGTTGAATCATTAAAAATATGAGCAGGAATTTCCAAAGGCTTTTAGAATTTCTCACCAAATCAAACTACAGTCACATTCATGCATACCTTGAGCAACAAAGCAGCTCTCCCTTCGGTTCATTAAAATACAGAACAATGTAGGTCATACACAGCAGATCGTGCTGCTTTCCACAGAAACTGCAGGGAAGTAGGAATTCTCCCGCCTGTTTCCATGTTACAAATTCCTCTCTGCGTTCAGCTATTTGTCAAGGTCAACTATTTCATCGGCGTGGAGAAGAAATCGGGGCTATAACCATGTTTGAGCAGCAGGATTCGGGGGGAAATGAGAAAGCTGAAGTGCAGCTCACGAGTGTAATTGGTCTCCTGGCATCTTCAGACGCGGCTTGATTAACACGCCTTTGAAGCATTCCGGGCACATTTGCCAACAGAACAAAGACACAGCAGATAATGATGATCAGAAATGTCTGTTATTGACAGTCAAGGTGTTTGAACGTCTCGGACATCCGTCTTTGATGTGAATTGATAGATACGCTCAGTCCCTTAAAAGGTGCAGTTATCATCAAAAAGCCAGACGGGATTAAAATGAAACTGATAGTGTTTGGGGGGGAGGAAGAGTAACATTAATATTAAGCCTCCGTCAAGCAAGGAGACAGAGCCATTAATGCCCGTCTATACTTAATCTGGATTCTTTAAATATACACCAATGAGTGTTGATTGATAGGCTGCAGTAGTTTGGCTACTCTTGGACATACTTAAACATTTATATATTGCTTTTACCAGTGTATTCTTGTCGGTGTCCTCATAAGGGGTCTACAACAAGCAGGTCCTCACCAAAAAAATCCAACTTTGGTCGTTTCTGCAAACACTTTTAAACCTCCTGTACCTTTAAGGGGAGTAGTCAAATCGTCTGACATGAGTCATAAAATTAGGAGAGAAAACATTTTCTCACAAAACTCTTTTATTAATCATGGGTTTTGTCACAATGTCACACATTTAAATTGCTCAACTGGAATCAAGAATTCTCTCCTGAACGTGAACTAGTTATAGAGTAATTTGAGTCATGGTGCAAGTGATTGGATGCAAGTCAAAGACGCATCCAATCAGGGAAGCCTGGAGGAGAGCATTGTTTCAGCTTCACAGGGTCACACGGCTATACACATTTGTACTTAGCCTGATTCAACTCCAGCGCTCTAATGTTGGACACTGTGCAGCTCCGATGAAGCAGGTTAGGCGTTGAGTATTTCGCCCAACGATGTTTTAACCTTTGAGGTTTCAGCCATGGATATCCTCTCTCCAGAGGTATAGAAATCACACAAATTACAAGTATTTATTGCAATATTTTGACTTTAATCAAAGGATGGGTTCAGTCCACTTTGGATTTAACTGGTCATGTATCTTTGTAAATTAGTTCCAGATTAATTTCTACTATTGTCTATACATCTTCCACTGAACTAGGTGCCATCTGATGTTATCTTGGGTAGTAGATGCCCTACGCCAGGTGGCAGTGATCAGAGCAGCAATAATGATCAGAGACGAAATTAGCATTCAATTCGGCCAAACTAAATAACCTTTATTATTATCACAAATGCACCTCCACATACAAATACTGTTTTGTTTTGTCTAAACAAAGACATGTTTTTTGTTATTGTCAATTGAACACCTGTGGAATGGAAAAACTATTTGTATTCATATTCCAGCTCAAACAAGACAATACTATGCAAATTCTATTCTGGGTTGGATACTGTATCAAATTTGTGTCAAAATGTAATACAACAATGCCATTAAATTTTTTCTTTTTAACTGAAAAGCAAATTGAAGAAAAGAAGGATTTGAAGAGCGATGTCAACAATTCATATGAATCTTTCGGAGAAAGATTCTAAAAGCAAATCAACCTCGTCCACTTCAACATTCACTGTGCATGGCCGAAACAGCTGTATCCCCTTCATGTACTGCTGACGTCATACCACATTTCCAATAAAACAAGAGGCCGCTTTTGAGTTCATTCATTTAAAATGTACAGACATGTATAGATGCATGGCATATAAAGTGATCTCTAACTAACTATAGCTCTATATTGGGCACCATGATATCAAAACTACGGTCTGCACCCCGGACGAGTGAGGGTTCTTCCAGACGTATAAAAATTTTCTGATAAATTAATGAGAATAGAAAATCTTCACAGAGCGCCTTTTTACCCAAGGGTGTTGAGTCTGTGGAGGGCCGATGCAGTTAATCCAGTCGATATGGAAAGAGCTTCACTCAAGTGAGCCAATCAAATCGATTGTTTACCATGCAGAGATATGTGAGAAAAAGGACGGCATAGAGCATGCAGTCCATGAACCTGCTACTCTCTGGCTACAGGCTGGGTCTGAGGCTGTTTTTGCCTGGATTAACCAAAGCAGCGCTCCACAACTGGTCTATTTCATCTCTAGGACAGGAAGTGGAAAAGAGAATAATCGCTTTGCGGTGTGTGACTCCGTCAGCCAGAGAAGATATTGCATTCACAAGAATGGGACGAACGGACAGACGAGCGGTTTAACGGACGTACAGAAAAACGGACCGACAAACAGACCAACAAATAATGCCTCGGGCCACGGCTATAACTTGATTTGAAGGCCATAAATTTTGGTAAAGGTAGCCATTGTGTTATAAGTTAAATGTGTCCGTACGTTAAAAATGACACATAAATGCATGTTGTTGATTATATTTGAAGGACGTTGGAGTGGATTTGGAGCAATTACGGCGTTACTAGGTCCTGACGCCTCATGGAAATCTGATGATTTTCAGCAAGTAAACATTCCAAGGGTGAAACTTGATCACATTACAGACAATTTACTGTACGGGAAAGTTTCAAAATCTTCACCTTCTTTCAAAACACTTTGAATCAGATCAAGGCAGAAAAGGAGGTTAACTCCTCTTTGAGCATCATCCAGTTTAAGCCAGTTCTGTTTTGATCCCAACTCTCTCACAGTATATATCCTTGGGATTACAAGTGCTTTTCCTCGGCATGCATATTCAAACAGAACGGGGAAGAAAAAGGGTAAACAATTAAAGAGACATGGAATCTGAATACATGGAGCAATACATTGTTTGTAGAAGGGAATTAATGTTATACCATATGATATTATTGTATAGTATAAGTCACATACAATATACAAAATAGACATTAGCCCATGCTGGTATCTACATTGTGTCAATCATCCTTAAATAATTGTTTGTCCTTTACCCCCTTTGGGATACAGCGAACATTAAGTTAACGGATAAACAGTCACAATTATGACAGAATTAATGAAGCGTTTATTTATTGGCAGAGTCAGCACAAGTGCTTAATTTGTCTTACCTTCTTATTGCTTTCAATATTTTTCTAAATTAAAGTGTGGTTAAGCTGATTATGTCATGACAAACTGCCGCTCCTGGCTGCAGGTCATTAGCGTCACTGTCTAGGAGTTCACATGTGGGGTGTTAAAGTTTTTTGTTGTTCAAAGTTCAATAAATGACTTAATTTGTTGCCTTGGAGAGTTAATTAATTCGATAAAGTCATCAACACAGAGCAATCTGCTGAGCAAATTGAAATTAAATAATTTGCTACAAAACTCCTATGATGCCCTTTGCACTCTTTGGTCCATCATTGCCACTGTAATATTATCTGTATTGCTCAAATGCGTAGCTATAGGGATTTGAACCCACTGCTCAGTTTCCCTGACATTACTAGTTATTCTTAGGCCACATTTACAGATAGCCGGGTATTTACAGAAACAAATATTTCTGCCCCTCCGTTTTCCAAAATAACATTGTACACACAAGGTTGTTTTCAAAAAAGTTTCTGTTTATATGAACACGCATAAATACGCCGTCCGCTTACGTCCCATAGGATGCTCACATGACGCGAAGCATTTTTAGTCGCATACTGTGACGTTTGACAACCTAAAACTCTGTTTGACCTCGTTCACACGCAAACACTAAAACAGAGTTTTCAGAAATCTCCACTTTTTGTGTAAATGAAAGGCCAAAACACATGAAAATATATGCGGTTTCCCATCGTGTAAACGGGGTCTTAATCTCAGTAGGACCCCAGGTGAAAGCCCCCTCCCCTTCCCCCAAATCAACACGTTAATTAAACTCTGCATGTTTAATACCTGCATTAATTACCAACACCTGTGTGACCTATGCCAACTCCGCAGGCAACACCCGGTACACGCTACTACAAGCACAACTGTGTCAAAGGGGGAAAGGAAGACGTTTAGATGAGTTAGTTCCTCTGAACATGCAGTTTAATTCCGTCTGTAAAGTATCCCGGCCCACAGCATGTGTCGATGGCCATATGGTCAGATAGAGAGCTTATCATCTAGAATGTGTCCAAAAAGAAGAAGGGGAATGAGAGAAGTGAGTGAATCATCACATTCTGTTCTTTGTTGGTACAAATGACGACGGCGCTCTTGAAGCTCGGGAGTTGGTAATTCCCTAACGGAGGTCTGTTTGAGTTGGTGTTTAACTGTCCAAACACAAGTCTGAACAACCGAGATGACGGGGGAGTGAATATCAGCACACGCTCATAAAAAGGAATCCTCTTACTAATGTCTTTCTTAATTTTTAAGAAACCCCATAATGTTTGACATAACACAGTTAAGATGTCTTCTGAATCAGGGACAGCCCAGTGGCGATGTGACGCCACATGCAGGAGGATGCACTCTTCCAGTGGCCTTGACTCAAATAAAATGTCTTTACACTGAAAGGGAAAGCATTTGGGGTGGCCTTGCTGCTCTACACACTTTATCATATCCCTTTCAATATGTCATTGGGTCAATATTTTGCTTTTGGTTTTACAGTCAAGAATGCATCAACATATGAAACAATATTTTAGTCTAATCTGCTCTATCTAACGCCATTTCCAGTTTGAAACACTATCAGTTCTTAGGTAGCTTTTATGCCAGAGATCAAAGCATTGCCAGACGTCGGTTTTTACCTGACTGCATAAAAGATCAAGGCATGTAATGAGGCAACCTGAAAGGTGATAGTTCAGAAGATGAAAGTATTGGCTGCTTTGGTTATGTCAAAGAAATGTGTACTGTTGTGAAATTCAAACATTCAGATCATTCTTGGGATTCTATTAAATTGTATAATAGTCACTTTATCTCTGCTCACATCCAATACGTTGAGTAACATTTATGCATGTTATGGAATATCCTGTATGTATAAAAGACTTTCAGCAACTATTTGATGACATCTTTGATTAAAATGCATGATGAGCTAATTTGTAGTACAACATTTTTAACATTAGCTGAGTGCTCCATTGTAGGCATCAATTTAAAACTCCCACTCAGGTTACAGTCTCAACAATGCTCTGTTCATGTACGCAGGCCCAAAGTGTACACTATTAAATAAACTACAACAAACAAATAAACCACAACTCATTGTTTCAAATATATTATTGCACCAATACATTGTGAAACTAGCCAAACTGAATCAATTAATTATATTTTCATAATGTCAAGATCCTTAAAAAAATAAATAAAAATGTAATCGAAAAACTATTCAAACACATATCTCATGTCCCATTGTATTTCATACATTTCCTGTTAATTTAATTGTGTTATTTAAAAAGAAAATGACATTTCACTTTTTATGTCATTATGGTTTCCATTCCATTATCCGAACCGCTTATCCATATTTAGTGTCGCCCTGGAGCCGATCCACATTTACACCTACCGACAGCTTAGAGTCCAATCAACCTGAGCTGCATGTCTTTGGCCTGTGGGCTGAAGCCGGAGAACCCAGAGGGAACCCTCGCTAGCACCAGGAGAACATGCACACTCCACACAGAAGGACCGCCCAGACCAGGAACCGAACGCGACGTTTGCCCGTTATTAACGTTAATGCCCCTTTAAAATAAAAACACATTTTGGATTTCATTCCTATATTAATTGAGTTTCAAAAAAATCTTCTTTTATTATTTCTCAATTTATTAGTTAAGCGGCGAACAACAATGCACTATGTAAATCTCTATTTCATCATCTCTTGTTCATTCATTAAATTTTGATTATTTGGAGCTCCATAGTCAAGGAGGTGAATAGCATGAAGCATTAAAATAAGATACATTTACATTTAAAACATAATCAGAGAGCTTCTTGAACTTTAATCTGACCCAGACAGCAATCAACTAATCTAGTTATTATCATTGACCCCTGTGAGAATGGGAGGCATTGCAATCACGCTGGCACCACACAGTGATTTAATTCCACTGTTTCATCAATACTGTGAACTATAGAAAAACTGAAATAAATCTATTGGTCATGTCGTCAGTCACGGCGAGCGCAACAAGACAGCTCGCCCCCCCCGGGGGGGACATTAGCGCTTCATTTTCACTTAACCCTCTTTGGCTGGGTTGTTGAGGCATGATCGGACATGCAGCTGTTCTGTTGAGCACCATACAGCTGTCACTCATATGTCAAAAACTGCCAAAAGCATTGGGAAACTGTCTTGTTAGCTATTGATCGCCACATAAGTCATCATTATAATTCAGTAAAAAACAGCCGTTTTTATTTAAACATCTTTGCTGCTTCCTCTCAGGCCATATTGTTAAACATGATCATTCATAATAGAAAAATAATAATGTTGATCCTAACAAACAGAAGTGTAGTCAATAGCGTCCATGACATGACATTTTATGATGAGAACAATAAAAAACTAACATTTTCGCATAAATGGTCCTTCTCACATATCTTATAGCTGAAGAAAAGGTAATTCAGTGGTTAAGTTGACCTCACCTCAGTGTTTGTGAACAATTATGACAAATTACGCAATTATTCATTTCCATCACAGCGGGGTTTGAATTTCACTCTAATAATGCTCACACCCTTATGACTTATTCTGTGAAGGGCGCAGGCGAAAACTCAAAATATACATTACTGTCAAGAGTCTGAGCACCCACACTGCTTTCTCCAGCTTGTTGGAAAAGAATAGCTCAATTGAGGAGGGCCATCTGGAGGAGGCATTACAGCTAAGACTATACCAACAACAATAGACTATACCAATCTCATCTAGCATACAAGGTTGTCTAGTAAGAAGAAGACCGAAAGATATTCACTTCATTGATATTATCACCCGTTTCATGTGGCGTATTTACGACATTATATTGTTATGCTTCTGTAATATTGTTTTCTTCTATAATGTATCATCTTTGTATAAGCAGAGATGACTGATGACTCCTATAGGTCAGCGAGATGACGGGCTACAAATGCATCTTTGTCACAATGATACAATTATTTAAATAATGGCATTAAAGATGCAATGAAAGACAAGAAAAATGTGTCAAAAGAATGAGATCTGGCACATTTGATCATCAAGGAAATATGTTCCAAACAAAAACAGCACAGCACTTGAGTGTAGTGACAGGCTTTTAAGCTTTTCCTCTCAACTTCGAACATTTTGAGTCTATTTATTCCCTGCACATTTTCTCCCCATTTCCTTTTTCCAGCACAACATTGTTTTAAGAACACTTCAAACTCTTGATGCAAACTTGTATTTGACACAAAATGCAGGGTTCAGAGAGCTATCCACTAAATAAAGGACAAAGAGGTTGTGCATCGATATACCAGGAGAGATCACAGCTGGACAAGAATGTTTGGATTTTCTCAGCTGACTTCATCTCTCACCTCCTTCTGTTTACCGCTCTCCACTCTATCGACACACAGTAATAGTCGTTCCTTTCTTTAGAAAAGTGTGTAATGACTGTGGAGGCCATCAGTGATCAGAGCATTGCTATATGAAATAGTGTCACTCCTGGAAATAATACATGAAAAATGGGCATTGTGAGATGACAGTGAAACACTTTAAACTGTTATCTGACATTGTCAGATATTGATTTCAATTTTAACGTCTCCGACTGATGACACCTGATGCTGCTGCTGACAGCCTCAAATGCCAGAGGTATATATACATATAAATAAATATATAAAAATATATAAATACATATAAATAAATATAAATATATATAAATAAATATAAATGTGTATATATGTATAAATATATATATATATATATATATATATATATATATATGTGTGTATATATATATGTGTGTATATATATGGTATACTGTAGGTTTCCCTCAGTTTCCAGACTTTATGCTAAGTGGTTTCTGTCTATAATACATGTTTTCTCATCAACTCACGACAAGGAAGCGAACCCTATTTCCAAACCGCGTGTCACGAATTCCCCATCTTCCTAGTTAAATTCATCCTGCTTACATGTTTAATTAACTCGCCTGTCATTCCAGATCCTGTCATCCTCAGCTGATTGTCCCTCATTCCCTTCACCTGGTCCTCACACCCTGCTCACCTGCCCTTGACCACCTCGTTAGTCCCTAATTCCCTTCACCTGGTCCTCACGCCCATCTCACCCTTTCCAGCGAATTCCTAGTACTAGTCCTAATCTGCCTGTTACGACCCTGTTTGCCTGTTAACCCGATTTGACATTTTTGCCTGCCCCTTTTGGATTTGTTGCCCTGTTTGACTGACCACCCTGTTTTGACCTTACCTGAAACATTAAAGGGGACATATATGACACACAGTTGATATGGTTCCTTTGGGTCTTAATGTAACATTTGTAACATATTTTGGTCAAAATATCACAATAATTATTTGAAACAGCACCCTTTTTACCCTGTCAAAAACACCTCACCGCAGATTAACCTGTTTTAAGTGCCTGTTCCTTTAAATGCTAATGAGCCAGCCCCTGCATTCCTGTGTTTGTCGTGCTTTTGGGTTCCAGTACCTGTAACCATTACACCGTGGATCAATTCCTACAAATAACGGATTTATATTTGCTCAATGAATAGTCTTTTGTCATATATTATTAAGTAAAACATTGTGATATAGTGTTGAATTCTCCTCAGCTATACTCAAATTATTTTTACAATTATGGGACAGAAAGGCTACACGGAGGCATGAAAAAAAGTGAATATTAAATTAAGTCTGCAGCCTCGATCCGTAGTCTCCACTGTTGTCTATTTTTGCTCCATTTCTAATAAAAATATAGAACGCTGTGATATGACAACATCGAGTCAGTAAACATGCTTCTCATTCCTGTTCATTCACTGTGAAGATTTGCCACTTCTCCTCCGTCGCACGTTAACATTGAACGTTTAACCATGCTTACCAGGCTTTTTCATATTAGATGTTACTCAAATTCAAATAATACCACGCCATAATAAGATTTAGGGACCCTTTTTTCCACATTTGGGGAGCTTGCGGAAAAGCATGAAACGGAAAACAATATAAAAAAGCCTGCTTGCAATTATGCACAACTCAAGTTCTGATGATAACAATGAGACAAAGCAAAGCCCACAAGGGGGAAAGCAGTGTGGTGAATAACGATGCAGTGATAATGTTATGATTCTTCGCAGTTACAATGAAAGGGTGAAGGAATACTGAACATTATGCAAAGCTAAATTCACAAGTATCAATCTGTTGATTCTCAATATTGTAATTAGATCCAGTTGATGAGTATTAGAGGCTATGATAAAAAAAACTAATGTGGTCTTTTTATACACGGTGTTACCATTTCATGTGTGCGTTCGGCTGCCGTCAGCGTGGTTTCAAAACCGGAATTATCTTGCAGCTTCAAAGCAGATGGAGAGCAAAGCTTTTCACCCTTGTGTGCCAACTTTTTGATAAGCACAAAGAGACATCTTAACCACTTGTCAGTCAGCGATCGTAGCGGCGGGCCAGGAGACGGGCAGGCCCACAAAACAAACAACAGACACTCCTCCATCTAACCTATCTTGGAATAAGTGGAGAAAAGCAGCGAGGAAGCAATAACTGCTAAACCTGCTCCGCCAGCCAATTCGGCGTCAAGACACCCAAATGATTTTGCGCATGTGGAGGCTTGGCCCAGCCAAGTGTAAATAAGCATTTCCATGCTCAGCACTGGGTGTGTAACATGGTGTCAGGTAGCCACAATCAATGCAGCGAGGCAGAGGGAGCAATCAGCCAACCTTCGCCTCGCTGAGATGGAGGGCCGCCGCCGTCGCCACCGCCGCCACCGCCACCGCCACCGCCGCCACCGTCGCACACACAAACACCCAATCACCACGGGACAGTGATTGATGTCTCATCCGGCTTCCAAATCTATCATCCTGACCAAGTGGCTGTCCAAATGTCGCCTGACAGACGGTTAAACACAGCTTAATATGCATCACCCTGGCAAATAGTTCATCAATTCTTTATTATGTGGGCCGGGGTTGAGTAAGCCATTGTCCAAACCTGTATTAATACACTCGGTGCTTTATGTCCCCCGGTTAAGTAATGCTGTGTTCCATTCACTTAAATCATTGTGAGAAATAATGACTGCATTATAGAAGACACAAATTAAAAATTAGATTTTGCACCTTGATGCTAAAAATCCACAAGGTGATTTCTGGGCCCAAACACTTCATTAGCAAAATGCCAAGTACGACTCTACTTCCGAACGTGGTGAGGTAACAGTTTACTTTATTCTTAGATCTGTGAAATCACATTGCGTCTTGCCAGTGTCATTTATGCTACCTCACCTCACCCTTTAAAGTTTGCCGAGAGACTGTGAATAATACAGGCAGCTACTGTCTTCTCGCCAGGATTGTTCAAGTCCCTCTGGGATTCCTTAGTAGCTTATACTTCTGCTCAGTTTCGCAAAGATCTATTTCGTGGCAAATAAGTACGGAGGAGCTCACATCGAGTCCGCTGACATAATTATTTAATGCACTTTGGCGTCCTGGCAACAGTTTTTGAAACTTATAGATGCCGGTGCCCTTGCTGCAAACCGCACCGTGACTTATGGACGGTATGTTTCTGGGAAAAAAAAGTTGTGAATGATGAATGGCAATGCGACATAAGTCACATTCGTTACAAGTGAAAAGGACCCAAGGAGCAAGCTGCATCACTTGGTTTTTCTACCCACATGGGGCGTTCTGTTTATCATCCAACATCTTGACAAGTTGTTCCTCATTGCCGCACACAAGTGTCCTCCTCGACCGCTCGCCCCCTTCCTACGCTGGCTGGGGAAGTCACGGGAAAAGGGGGAGGAGAGGTGCCTTCACGGCGAGGGTTATTTTTCTTCCTTGATCCCCGTCTGATAAGTGTATTTGTTCTTTTGTGTCTGGGGCTACTCTTAATCACGAGGAGGTGGAACACAGGACGAATTTAGAGGAGCTGCTGATAAGGAAAGCTTCTGTTTAACAGTTTTTCTTACATGCGGGGTTACGGACCAAAAGGCAATTTGGCCACAGGAAAGGCAGATAAAAAGGGTATAGCGCATTAATGCAGATGTATTCTGAGCACTGCAGACAATACCAAAGCTATTCAGTGAAATTATCTCTTCGCTCGGATTCCGGTTTGAGGGGAAATTGATAGTATTTTTTTTTTTAATCGCACTCTCCGTGCCTACATAAACTACATTGTCAATCCTGACACCATTTTCGTGGCGCTATCCTAGAGATAATTGCATCTAGTCATGTAATGGACACATCAAGTAGCGTCAATCTACGAGGTATATATACTGAAATGGAGAAAATCACAAATGATGACGATCATCCTTTTTCAAGCGCAGTATCCATGACAGGTGTGCAGTGGACACTAATTTAGCATTTCAAAGCCTCTCCACTGTTCACGTCCGACTTTATACCTGTAATCGCCTCTCGCAAATATATTTTTAGCCTCTTGGATTCTACCGCCTCCACTGGCTGCATCCCCCCCCGGGAAATAACCATTCCCGGTGCTGACATCTACGGTGTGTTCTCTATAGATCAAACGCGCCTGGTGCCGGATTGCCGAAGCCCTCAGGGTCCACGTTGCCAAACGCATCGACTGTCTTTGTTAATGCCTGCTGGTCAACCATCAATAACTCCTGAAGGGGTTTTACTCCTCGATGACGTGCCACATCGAAAAGTACCAAGTTAGAAAGGAAGCATCACTTCATCTGCAAGTGAGATTGTGAGAAGCTTGAAATCAGGCCCCTTCTTTTGCCGGAGATGAGATTTAGGCTTCCTGCCTCGGTTTTGAAGCTCTCCGTCTTCTTCCTTCCCACTCTCATCCTTTAAAAACCCCAATTAGGAGAAAAGTATTTGTGTGTGTGGGCTTCTGCTCAGTTCAAACAAAGCCCTAATCATAGAGCATCACTGGCATTGTGAATAAAGCAGCACTTGGCAGAAAGGGAAAACATTGGCCTGGATTCTAAGGAAAAGTTTGTTCCACTTTCTCTCCACTTTTTCACTGGTCTCACAGTACTTTGTGTTTGTTGCACCAATATCAGAGATCAGCACATTTGTTTAATGTGGGAATTAACTTTCATCCTGTCACACTCAATTTAACATAGCACAGAGCAACTTGTTTTTTTTTGGGGAGGGATGTAGACAGGAAGGGAGGGGAGGGGAGGGGAGGAGCCGATTGGTGCCGTTTCACAGAGAGACAACAAAAATAGATATGACATTCTCTTTGCCAGCAGCCATTCGAACAACAGATTCCTGCAACATTAGTTTACCAAGGAAGCCATCTCAAGCTGCATGAGGCTGAAATGAGGGACACATTTAGGCTTTTTCATTCAAAGATCAGAGACAATGTCTGCCTCTATATGCCTCTTGGTCTTGGTAGCAACTCTATGCTCCTAAAAAATATGAAAATGCCATCTGTTCATGTGTGCAGGTGTGTTTGTGATCAATACAAATTGTTAAGAACAAAACATCCAAAGTATGACACATTTTCTGCTCTATTTTTATATTAGTCACTTATTGATTCTGGAAGTGAAATTTCCTTTAAAAGGTCAGACTATTGTTCAACAATTTTGTTCATATGAAGAGCGTTTATGTTTACGTCGCCGCGATGAAGAGAAGCTAGTTAGTGTTTGCGTTGTAATCCTTTCATATAGCGGAGCAGCTTTACGCCCCTTAGCCAGGCTGATCTCCCAGCTGACTCACAATGTGTCCCTATGGGTTTAATTATCCCTAAGTGTGGAGAAGGATAGAAAAATGCCAGATTTTATGCATTGTGACCAGCGTCAATGCGATTCATACTCTAAATGAGACAGAGATAAGGGAGCATGCTTCATGGTACGGATGTGTGTTAAGGATTGCCTTCTCCTACTTGATTGATTTATGAGGCTTCCTAAATGTCATTGAGAAATACAGTCTTTTGTATATATGACAAGACGAGGCATCTGGGTTTCTTACCCCCTTCATCAATATTCAAAGGCACAAATTGTCAGCGTGGCCTTAATAAATGTAATAACATGCCTTTTTACCATCCCAAGCGAGCGCTGCGGAAGATTACAATGAAAGATGAAACGGTGTTTGTATAACAACACCTTTATTATTCATATGTTTCATTTTGAAGTGGCCTCCTCATTAATCTAGGCTAATTATGGCAGTAACACTTTGGAGACTGGATAGCGAAAACATGCTTGGAGAGCGTCTCAAAGACACTCGAAACGACTACAGAGGCTGTGAGATTCACAGCGAGCTGCCCCAGTTACCAGAGACGCGTGTTTGTGCGTGCGTATGGATCTCATACACGCGTTTACGCCGCACCCAGATGCTCATCGCTGCATCCTAAATGCTTAATAGGAGAAATGTGTCACTTTACGTGCATATTATCAGTCGCAATACTGTCACTTTGACGGTGAGAAGATAACTTTGGTAACTTTTATTTTCCCCTCAGTAGTCACGTCAGCGTCAAGAGAGCACTCGAGACATGATTAAAACATCACAACAAGTGGAATGATTTGCTTCAATACACTGTATGCAGATCAGGATGAGTAACAGCAAGAAACTAACTGGCAAATGGTCCCGTCAAGTTCGAGAGCAAGACAACGATATGTTTATATTATAATAAATACAGTATATATACAGCTGTTTTAATATTAATATTAATAATAATATAGTCTACGGCAGTGGCTGAACCAGGCGTAATTGTATCCCAGGGGTATATCTGCAGATCCCATGGGCGAAGAGGAAAGATTGGGAAGGAGCTCAAGTTAGAATTTATGCTTGGATTAGAAAATGATACCTGCTTATTGAACAGGATGTATTTTGATTAAAAAGCCATTGGAAACGTGTTTGCAATCTAGCAGTGTCTTCTAAATGGTTAACTAAACGTTATTGATGAATAGTTGGAAAAGCTTATTCATAAATAGTTAAAATAGATATCCGTAGTTAAATGGAACTGATATAGTGGCACACACACACACACACACACACACACACACACACACACACACACACACACACACACACACACACACACACACACACACACACACACACACACACACACACACACACACACACACACACACACACACACACACACACACACACACACACACACACTGTCTCTGTCCTGATGGTCTCAGTCCTGTATAATGCATAAAGTTGGCGATTTGAGGGTAGGGACAGGTTCATGTGGTTAATTAGAACATATTTTATTCATATATTAAAACTAGAGTCAAAAGATAAAAAGGACTATTACGTGACTAAAACCAGTTTAACTGCAAAAGGCTAAGACTAAATCTAAAATAGTTCATTACTACTGACCTTCACGCACTGTGGCATACAGCTTATTAATTACACATTAGTATTTTATCCGTACTCAGTATCAGACAAATTCAAAGTTAACGTTATTATTATCAGGAGTGCATGGCGAGTAAATGCACCTGTTCAAAATAAGGTCCGTCTTATGGGTTGAGTCTGGTGTTGTTCACTCGCTTTTAGGAAGTCTGAATGTGCGGCAAAGGGGAGAATGACGTAGCGTGCTTCCGTAGGAGTGGTGTGAGGCCGAGCTGCAGGGGCCAACAAGCACAACGACAAAGGACTTCTTGAATCTGTCAAGAGCGGGACCGAATACGTGTGAGAAAAGACTCAACGAGATTTTGGAAGTCGTAATGCATATTTTTCCTCCTTTTGCATTTGGAATGTTTGCTTTCTTGCAGTAAAGGTCCAAATTGCTATATATTTTAAGATATATTTTCAGGTTTATTTACATAAACTGAAATAATAATGCTAAATGATAATACAGCTTTGTGCTAAATAGAATATACATGTATGCCTGTCTAATTTAATAATAATATGAAGACTTGATAATTAAACTCCCCACGGCATTTGGTATTGAAAAGAGTTAAATAGTTGAAATACCTAAAATCAATTAAGTTAAATAACTGATGGAAATCAGTTTTGATGATGCCGTTTGGAACATGATGGGATGCTGATGATGGATGATACGTTTGTCTTTGGAAATTACTACTACAGTATAAAAATACAAAAATACTTTGTATACAAAGTATTTTTGTCATTTTTGTCGAACAGTCATGAATAATACTTTGGTGCTATTTGAGCACTAAAACACTAACATGCTACCCTAAATATTAAGATTTCTGGACTAAACACATTGTGGACCACATTGTTAATACCTTTAATTAGACTAGTGGTAATTGTGCCATCCAGAGTTCACCTCAGAAACAATATGTACATTATTCGTCACAGTGAGACATGCTGCCAGATACTTGCTCTTTGAAAGCAAGTTAGAAAATGTAATCAGGTTGTTTGTGATCCAGTTTGCACATTAGCTATTGATATCACGAGCCTTGTGCATTTACATGGCATGGTAAGGCTAATTATATTATAATACTAATTACATTCCTAAGGGTCGCATAAAATTGTTTGCTGTCATTTCCATAGCAAACTAACATCCAAGGGGCACGATGTGCATAATTAGCTTTCTAAATGAGATGCGTGAGTATTGAATTACACTGCACTTATCCTGTCTGTTTCTCTGCGCCTCTTTGTTCATCCACATTGATTGGAATAATGCAAGCTGGCGACCGGGTGTGCTTCCTAAATAAGCAAATCGCCCATACAGAAATAAGTTGTGATTGTATGTTAATCCACGGGGCGTAAACAGGGTCTCGTTGGCGCTCATATCCAAAGCGGAGGCCTTTATCATTCTGGTTCTGCTGTATGACACTTCTGGGTTGCGTCCCAGTGGAGAACCTCGCTGAAACTGGGTCAAATGTTACATCGGCTGCTGAATCAAGAACGGAGTCGGAAAGCCTCACAAGGAGGCTTGACGCTCTAAAAAAAAAAAAAAAAAGGTATGGTGGTCACAGCATGGGGACGATTTCATCATACCGTATGGAGTGATTTGACATTCAAAAGCAGATTGGTAAATGTGAACATCCACATAAGTACTGCTTGTTAGCCACATTCTAAATCATAAAAAACACATTTTGCAGTGCGATGCATTCGTATACCCTTTGAGTGCAATGTTGTTAAGATATATAAGCATATTACCGCTGCAGTGAGCTTTAGCGATCTTTCAAAATAATGTAATTTCAAGGTAGTTATCCTCCCAGTAAACGACCATCCGTGCAGTGATTTGCATGATCCCGGGATTTGCTTTTGGAGATCGGTACACACTGAACTTGATGATAATATTCAAATATGTGCACATAATGTTAGAATGTGCGGTGCAAGTCACCTCCAGATGTAACACCTCTGAGGCTCCATCTCGACAGTGTCATGATGTAAATTGGTCCCCGATGCCGTGTCTCTTTTGCCTCCCGGTGCCCGTTATTCTGGGCTCCGATATGGAGCGGGAGTTTTGCTGCTGAGTCTTTTCCCCAGAAAGCTACCAGGCTTTTTTAACGTGATACACGTGAAGCATTTTCATGTACTTTTTTCTAGGTTTTCCATCGCAAATGTATCAACACATCCATGTTTCTAGTTTAAACTGGTGGAGTGACATGCTACTCATCAAACGCAGCAGGGAAAGCAGTCATTAAAAAGCAGCTCTGACAGGCTGCAGGATGTTCCAATAACATTACAACATTTCGTGATGAGTGCTACCCCAGTACTCCAGTAGTAGTGGAAGCTGATTCCTGAAGTTAGTTCAGAGGTGGGGTTGATTAGTGTAGTTCCGCTTTAGTCTAGGAATAATGTATTTGAAGATGATAGGATTATTACTTTTACTTATTTGGGCATTGCTAGAGTTTATGAGCACCACATTGTCTTCAGATAACCTTTCATTTCACTGCTGCTCTTTGCTGCTGCTGCAAAGGTGCACAGCTCTCCTCCCCCAGCCGGGGTAAAGACAGATCTGGGTCTGGAGTCTGATCTGGTTTCTGGTGGACCTGCATGATATCACAGGATTTGCCTGATTTCATATGGAATTCCGACTCAGTGCACAAGCATTAAGAATTTCTCCATAGAAGTAGCCAATATTCTCGCTGATGGGCTTGTTACCCTGCTGTCTGGACATGGCAGGAATATCCGAGAGAGCCCGGTAATTATATAACTGGGAAAAAAGTGGGGAAAAAACAAGTGCCAGTACTCCCCTTATTCACACGTTGGCTTGTGTATCGATCGGCATCAGCAATATCTTCTTACTTAGTCATTATTTTGTAAAGCTTGTTACACTGTGTGACTCATAATTTGGTATTTTATTGTTCAATTATTGAACAATGAGATACTTGCAATACTACTTGTAATACTTGCAATTTCACTTGATAGACCTGTATTATAACATTTTTCCATCAGAAAACATTTATATGAAATGAATTATTATCTAAATATATTTCTTCCACAAGAACAAAATGAGAACTGTAATGAGAAATTAGGCTACCTCACCCTCATTCCCAACCCCCTTTTGGTCCAGATGCTCTCCACATAGTTTTCATGTTCTTGCATTAGGATTCTCCCAGAGAACCTGACAGAAAAGAGTACCATTGTAAAAAGTGCCAAATAAATAATTCTTATATATATCCATCTATATATATTTAAACAGCTTGGAATCCTTAGGCCAAACGGTAATACCTTTGCCTACATCGGGTGAAACAGCCCAATACGTGAGGTTGATGGTAAACCACGATTGGTGATTAATTACAGAGTGAGAGATACGGAGCACTTTCCAGAAAGGTACCCAGAACCACAGTCGGAGACGGATCGGAGAGTCAAGTAATTCCAGTAACTGACACAACCAACGTATTAACTAGCCCTTATCTTAGCAGGGAAAAGTGTATTTGGAGCATCAGCTCAGTAGATATAGCAAATGGCTTCATGGGTCCACAGCAGTAAAGGACTAAACCATGCAGGAGAGACTGTATGAGGCAGGACCTCATCGGGTTATTCGAATCAGTCTCTCAGCGGACATAGGATAATGTTATTGAAGATGTACTCACATAAGCATATGTTCAAAAGAGGGGATTAGTTGAATATTGCTCTTAAAATAATTCATTTTTCTTGAGGACTGCTTTTAGGAAGTAAATGCCATGATTTCAATGTCATAATTGGAGGAATATACTTAACAGTCCCACAAATCTTGGCATGCATTATGCATTCAGAGTTGAGTCACGTTTATTCTCGACATCATCACGCATATTGTTAAGTCTAGAATAACTCTTCCAATAACTTTTTCCAAAAGGAATAATCCTTAGGCCGTACACCTTGCGACTCAGTGTGTCGATAGAATACAATAATAGACCAATTCAGGTGTCGAGTGCTGCATACATCTTCACATTCACACGTCAAAGTGGAAAGTTGACTTCTGGAATCACAGAGGCACATTTTTGGAATTATCATGCAGCACGGAGTGATGTAAAATAAGAGCATGCGCTTTTCATATAGTGTGACTTTTATCAATGTTCTCTGAAGTACTTTTTGACGCTTCCCATAAACAACAGCTGGGGTAAAAAATAGCATTTTTCCCTGCGTATCACAGAGGCTGATTCTCACAGAAAGAAAACATGTCTTCAGTTGTCAAGCTGCTCTGTGAGCCTTCCAAAGGAGCTGCAGACAAACACACTTCAAAATAGGGGGTGAAAAAAACAACCTTTCAAGCAACACTTTTCTGTGCCTTTTTCCTGATTCATAACCAGTGAGCCCTAACAGCGCTGACCCTTTTGTCCGCTCCAGCATCACTCCTCAGATGCAACTTTAATTCTTTTGCTCTTTCTCCTCCCGATTGTGAGGCGTCGGAATTCTGGCCAGAACGAGAGAGGGCATATGACACGCAACAACATTGGGCCATCTCCGAATCGCCAACAAGCCGACAGATGGATGGCATGCACCATTACTGTGAGGTAATGGGGCAGGAGTTCAGATTCTGCATACATGCAGACTCCTAGGCTCTGCGTTGTGCATGGTAAGCATGTGTGTGGAATAAGATGCATTTAAAACTATTGACCAAGGAAAGGAAGTTTATAGTTGGTAGCAGTAGTGGAGGAAACAGACTCTTACCATCAGTAAAAGTCCCAAAACATCAAGTGTTGGATTATCTTGGAGAAGGCCACCAGCTTTAACAAAGCATCAGCCTGATGGCAATTTCCACTCCATCATGGAGCTCGATTTCCAAAATGTGCCAGACTATTTGATATTTATCGTGGAATTGGCAAGTGATGTTAGCTTCTGTTCTAAAATGTACCACAGCCAAGACCCTGCATTACTCATGCACCCACAGTATGGTAGACTTTGGCCTATTAATTTATTTCCAGGAAATGAGTAATCGCTCTGCCATTCTTTGTGGCCAGTGGGGCATTTACCTTTTGATTTGTTGATCATGTAGAAACTCCAAAGTTCATAAAATGTAAGTCTTTGCTAACTTTATCTTAACATTAATATTAATAGTAGTGGTGGAACAGCATGAATATAACATCTCAGTTAATAAAGCAAGTTAAGTGTTGTTTTATTTGGGAATGAATTGCCATAACGACTGATGATGTCAGGAGGCATTTGTCTTCCCTCTGAGCTCTGAATGTATATCATGAAGCCTCGTCCTCAGATGACCTTATATTAGCAGATTTCTGCTGTCCGTCACACGTCATCTGCATTAGTCATGTGAAGATGGCTGCTCCCTTTCATCCTCTCTCTCTCTCCCTCTTGAAATGTAATCAATGCAGACTTACACCCACAGTCTTGCAGACGACAAATGATTAGCAATCATTTTGTTTAGGCTGCTGCCGGGGGAAATCTTACTCTCAGGGTTAATATCCTATATGACACGAGGTAAGCTGAGGAGGAGGGATCTCTGTGCTTATCTGCCGATCAGCACTTTGGGTTTATCCCTCTTCTGGTGATTGATATTAAGTAAGTTGCTGCCGAGGTGAGAGGTTCACTGTAATTATAGGCACATTATTTTGTCAGGAAAGTCACTTCTTTCTGTGATGCATATCAATGAGAGAGCCGAGAGCTCCTCCTAATCAACCACTGCGCTAAGCCAGATCGCTAAAGTTTCTGCCGTCAGGCTTTTGGCCATCAAAGATACCCTTCTCAACATGCTTCACATCCCATGTCGAGGGAAAGGAAAGCACAACATGGTGTTAAATGTGGGTTACATGTCAGTCCAATTTTATAATTATTTTGCTATTTACAAAACTATTGAACTGAAATTCTTAAATTAAATAGAGCTCATAAGGTCTCCTCAAAATTATAGAGAAAGTCGAAATAAAACAAGTTTCGAGGTCAAGGTCCTCTCCAGATAGCCGTAGTAAATTGGTCTTTCCAATGAACAGAAGGACAACAATCATCAAATAGGTCAGTTAACATCTGCTGGCTGCTCTTGGTATCAAAGCAAACTGCTCCATACAACTTTTTCCACACTTATTTAACCCTTGTATGGTATTAATTTTTTTGTTACTCAGAAGGTGTATTTTTGGGCTTTTAATTCAACACAATCAAATAATTTGATGTTAAAATACTGATCAGATGTTTTCTTCATCCCAATTACGAGCAATATAAACAGCAAATATGGTTAATATTTCCCTTTAATTTTGTTGTAACACATTATGAATTAAAGTGCTAGTGGTTTTTTTGTAGTCGTTGATCAAATCAAGAAAACTAATTTCAAACAAGATATGAGTGGACAATATTCAACACATTTACAAATGAAGCAAGGTGGTTCATAACTATTGACTTATTTATTTGAATTTGTATTGAATTTCATTCACTCTGGGTTCAATGCCATCCAGATGACAAAGGCGTTGTACGCCGAGATGTCCAGCATGTCAAAGACAAATCCCCAGTGACCAGCGTAGGGTCCTCCTCTTGCAACTGTAGGCAGACACCAGCTCGTCCAAGTTGTCTCCTCCTTTTGAGGCATTGTAGTCCATAATTATCTCTGGTTTATGATGCTCCAGGCCACAGATTCTCCCATCCCAGTGTAGTGTACTCATTAGTACCACATTTTTGGTTTTCTTTGGCACATATGATACCAGGGATGTGTCAGCCGTGTAAACAAACTTGGACGAGTTGACATGCCTGTTCTTTGTAGGCAGAAATTGAGGTGGGACTTCAGACCTGTTTTTTCTCATCGTTCCAACCATGGTCAGTTTCCTCTTTAGGAGCTCCTGTCCCAGCTTGTACGATGTACAAAAAATGGTCACATGTGATGTCATGTCCACTGACACACATACTTAGCTTACATACTTAGATTAGCATACTTAGCTTACAGCAGGCCCACAAACACACACACACACACACACACACACACACACACACACACACACACACACACACACACACACACACTTACAGCGTCTGTCCTCCTCATGTCTGGGCCTTCTGTAAGTGTGTATGTAACACACTTACAGAAGGCCCAGACAAGAGGAGGACAGACTGAAGGTACACAGGACCAACAATTTCCATACTTTTATTAGCCCGGGTCCAGTGGACCCGAACACCCTGTATGTAATACAAATGTGTAGGGGGGGGTTACGGTGGGCTGTCGATGAAAATGTTGTCTGATATATGTTCTTCGCAGAAAATGAGCCAAGGCCAATAAGTCTGAGTTTGAAAAAATAATGAATCATATTATTTTTGTTTTGATGAAAAATTAAAACGGGTCCCACAGACCCGAATACCATACAAGGGTTAAATGACTGCTTCTGGTTTGTTTATAAGAGCCAACAAGGGCATTTTTAATCAAAGGAGGCGGTTTGAAGGTCCTGAGAAACTTTCACAGTTTAATTAACGGTGAGCTGAAATTATATACACACTCTGAGATAAACAACCACAACAATTGTTTTGGCATCTGCATTTGTGTCTGACTGCTGCTTTACCAGAAGCTGACCCTGCTCTACTTTAATGTTAAACACAATGTTTGATACAGTGAGGGAAAAAGTCAATAATTATAATGGAAAGCCCCTGAGAGATGGTAGAGACCATTAATAATGGGTATAATCTCCCCACTGGCTACTCTATTTGACAGATTATTTCCCCGTGTTGAATGAAATGAAAGAGAAGCGTTTTGACGGATAGGAAGAAGCAAGTCGATGCACCTTGTTTAAGAATAATAACGTTGGTTATCTTGCTTATTCCATGTGACAGCTTCACGTCATTGTAGTTTCTTTTGTACATAACTCTTTCTCCATCGCCTGCCCTTCTGATGTGTGTAATTAAAGACCAGTTTCCACCAGACATTGTTGTTCACATAAACAGCAATAGTGTACATGCATGTAATGTGATAAACAACAACTTGAAAAGAGAACAGAGAAAGCAAAAGGCATGGAGAACTTTTGCAACGGTTGGCTCGACATCTTTAAACACTGTGAACAGAGACCATCGTCTACAGTTTCTACATAACACAGGAAATAAAAAGCAGGTATGTCAGCAAGAAAAGGACCAACTCCGTAGAGTCCAGGTGGGAGCGATGCGGAGAAGAGGGCAGATGCTAAGAAAAGAGATGGCGGTGGAAACTGTTAATGAATGGGTATTGGAAACTCTGGGCGGACGCTGCGTTGAAATGCTTACTCATTTGTGATTAATGACTACTAGGCTGCGGTAATAGGTACCACTGGGACCTCAGACACCGGCACCTTTTTATAGAATAGCCCCAAAAGGAAAAAAAAAAGATGAAGTCCCCATTAGAGTGCTTCTTCAAGGCAAAAAAAAAAAAAAAAGGTCTCTTTGCGGCCCAGGGAGCTACAGTCATATCATAGTGTAGCTTTTCTCCACACAGCAAAAGTGTTTTGTCAAATCAACTGAAAAATGAAACACCTGACTTTTTCATTGCTCAGCAACTCTTAAGTTGTTGCAAGTGTGGACAGTTGCATTTTTTCTACTGTTTGTTTATAGAGAATGTCATTAAAATGTGTTTTTTTGTACTTATCAACGATGTTGTGATAATGGCATCTCAAACCTTTTAAGATTTGTTTACTTTGAAGGTAAAACATGGCTTTAAAGACAGATAATCCAAGAAAATGTATTTTAATTGCACTACCCTCATGGTAAAAATGGTTTTATAAACAGATCCAGTATGTTTGAATGAAGATAAATATGAGAGAGGCGTGAGGGAACACATGCAAAACTAAATCACTATGAAAGGCAAAGTAAGTGTGTTTGTAAAGTGCATTTCAACAACACGACAATTCAAAGTGCTTCACATAAAACCATTAAAAGCATCAAAACAATGCGTAAAAAAGGGTCCTTTCTAAATCACTAATGAACATGGTCCAGTTAACACACTGATTCGGAAACCAACACTTGTATGTGCATGACCGCGACTGATGCTGTGGCCAATAAATTATTCATGTGTCTTTTGTTCTACACATTACCTAATCCTCAGAGTAAAGAACAGAGTGCATCTCAGGTTCCTGTTACAATCCATTTGACTTTAAAACAACTTTGACAGTGTGTGTGTGTGTGTGTGTGTGTGTGTGTGTGTGTGTCTGTGTCTGTGTGTGTGTGTGTGTGTGTACCATGCACTGCTAGGGCCACAGAGGAACATCATAGCTTGACAGCTTTGTCCCAAAAAACATTAATCTCTGCACATTCAGAAAACACTTTTGTGAAATACATAAATTCACAAAATTAATCTTACTGTGTTCCACATGCAGTCAGGCACAACAATTCAGAAATTAATTAATCACCCCAACACAATTGCCTTTTTTTGTGCATTTTTCAAGTTTATTTCGAACCAATTATGTGCAAGCAAGGTTGGTTAGGGAGAGAATATTTGTTATTGGTAAAACGATTACCACAGGCTGTTTTGTTGCTTTTGTTTGTTCAAGTGCTGGAACTGGGGCAATTTAAGCTTCATTTTTAAGTTTGTAATAGATGGTTAAGATTCCAATTTAGTTTCAATTTGTCTCATCTCTATGGTACTGTCGGTTACTGAATTGTAAATGTTCTTCTTTATGTTGATTCACTTTAAAAAAATAAAACTCTCAACAATGTGCACTTTTATCAGTAAAAACAATTTTACTAGTCAGCACCGCAGGGCAGCGTGGACATTCTTACAGCACAGTTTGAGAACCGAACAGCAGTTATCAAACGCAAATAACGTGCGAGCTACTCACATTTTACATATATTAAAAGTAGTACAACTTCACTTATTACTTTGTATCAAAAGCAATGAACTATTAAGAAAGCTATTAAATCAACAGGAAAGTCAGGCAGGCCTCGTTGACCTATGAATGAATGTGCTTGACTAATATCGTATGTGTTGTCCACTGTTGCTTTATGCTCAATTAAAAACTTCTCCATCAGTTCATTAAATCCCTGCAGCATCTGAAGGCAGCAGGACACAGATGTTGATAAATCTGCAGCCTCTGAAAAGTGCCACGCCAGATGTGCTCAGCTGTATGTGGGAGAGTTAACTGACTCGCTGGGCGCCCTAACGACTTGCCCCTACTCTGCGTCTGATTGGCTGAACTTCTACAGGCCAGGTCCAGAAGGAGAGCGCTCTTTCCTTTAAGCAATTTCTTTATCCTGAATAATTTCTGAGCATTTTTGAGTCGAGAAATCTAAATAGTAGATTTTAAATATTGTTTTTTTGACCAAAATCCATGCCGTATCAAAAAGGAGTGGGAGGGATATTACTGCTTCATTTCAATCCAGGTCCAGTTTTCATAGCTGTCAGCATTGTTTCAGTTATGTTCACACTTATATATATATATATATATATATATATATATATATATATATATATATATATATATATGACTTTATGTGGAGATGAAACGGGAAGCTAAGCAATTCTGATTATACATTAATTGTATAGGTCTGGTTGGTCGAATTTCAACCACGTCGGTCTAAAATTGATGATGTTAGAAATGACCATTTTAGTAATATTCTTACTTTTTACCTTTGTTTCATCTTCCAATTTCTACTACTACTACTACTACTACTACTACTACTACTACTACTACTACTACTACTACTACTACTACTACTACTACTACTGCTTTTTACTCTTTAAACACTTCTTCTTATTCTATCAAGGGGAGTTAGAGGTTTGTGAGGTAAAACATCTATTTGAAATCAACGTGAATATTTTTTTAGAGGACAGCCAATGAAAACATATAACTTCTCATTGGGAATCAATAAAATATCTTGTTATTTGCAGTTTTCACCTCAAACAATTTCCTGATATTGATGTTCTCATTCAGGTAATCTTCACATTGGAATGACACTTATGTCTAAAATGAAATTTAAAGATCTTCCTGTAAATGTTTCTGTCAGACGTGATAACAATACATCATATGGACCTATTTGGAGTCACCCAGCTACATCCTCTCTTTCTCAGTTTATTCTATATGACATAATCCCCCTTTGTCCCCGTTCAACACGGAAAGCCAACCTGTTCACAAGCCTCTTTGAAAACGTCTCTTTCATGGGGTCTGTACAGGAGAGCATAAAAAGATTTGGCTCTGAGATTAATTGAAGAGGGACCTTTAGAGGGAATGAGAGAGGGACAGTGCGATTGTCCCAAATTCTAGCCCTATAATAGTGTCTTGGCTTCAGGGATCCCTTTGGAGGTGTCTCTAAGCCTCAAACAATGATAAAGAAATAACCTTGCGGTAGCCCACGCTGACACTGGGCCCACCCAGCACAGATTGCTACCATTGTGCTACAGAGGCAATCTTAATTAGTTTTGACGTTACTATCCTGCCGATTGATCCAGGCCTGAGCATTATCTCTTGAGATCTCGATTTCTGAAGAGAACTTGCAGTTTGAGGTTTTCAGACCATGACCAATCAACGCCTTTTGGGGAATTCTACCTCACTGGTTGATGGGTAAGCTGTGTGTAACCTGTTTGTGTCTCTGGTGGTCTTTCCAAAACTAAATTCTCACATTTTGATCGGAAGAAACAAACCAGATTGCAACAGAGGTTCCCAAAGTAGTCATGATAAATCCTGTTATCAGCTGACCAAAAATGTAAAACTCGTATTTGATTGTGGGGGCGTTACAGTGAATCGGAATTTGCGTTGCCCTGCTTCCGTTTCATTCTCATTTCAACAAATTCTCCAACAGTGTCAACCGATTTCAAGGTGGTCGTGAAAGGAATCCAGGCCATAAGTCAAGCCGGCATGCGACGCCACACCTGCATTATTCCATCTTCACTGAAGCCATCCCTCACACGCTCTAAGGTCCTGTCATACATTCTTTATGATGGCCTGATAACCAGGCACAGGATTGTTCAGGAATTCAGGCTTGGAGGGGAAGGGCGAGACAAATGCAATGCTGTCAATATATCACAGGAGACAGGAACAGATTTGATGATCGAGGCCTGACAGAAAGAGGTTTAAGCGGCAGCATCAGCAACCTGTTTGTGTCTGACGTGATCCTGACGGATAAGCAATCTGCCTTCGACATCACCTCAACCCTGACAGAACGTGATTCAGCTCCAGCTAGACTTGAAAGGATGTCTTTCTCCAAGTAGATTGGGAACAACCCAAAATCAATTCAAAAGCCACTGTTAAAGGAAACTATTTGCTGAGACCCTTTTTCCTGAAAATCTGTAAATTGCATGTTTTTTTTTGTCCGCACGCCAGGAGGTGTTTCATATTAACATAGCAGCGTTTACATATTCTGTGTGCAGTATATCACGGTATTCATACAACGGACCACTCTGGTGTTTCTTCGGAGCATCACAATATCAGTCATCCGGACAGGGAGGAGGCGTCAGCAGAGGTCCCGGAGGACGGCGAGTGCTCGCCTTACGACACACCCACACAAGGTAGTCCGGCGTACTATCTCTTCCTTTCAGCTAACTGAAGAAGGCATCCGCAGCAGCTGCAGCCTGGCTAATGGCAGCTGTATGCTAATGTCCTCCTCTGAGTCAGCAAACGCAGCAGAGTTCATGGCCGGCCGCCACGGCGTTCTATCTCCTGTGTCTTTCAAGACGAGGAAGAAATCATCGTGGAGGGGAGATGGCAGAAGCAAAGATGGATTTCACTTTGTTTCAAATAATTTTCTGCACAGGCTTGCGGGAGCGTTTCCTGCAGATTGACGGGAAGGATTATCAAACCGCTTTTGTTGCTATTCAGCAGAAATAAATGTTCAGACATACATTACATACAAATACAAATGCTGCAGTTAGCAAGTTCAACTAATTTCTTCACAATAAAAATAATTTCTTGATTTCTTGATCCGAGTCCACAGTGACCGTAACCGTCAAATCCAAATCAGTTACTTCAAATTTAAAGAACTATTGCCTTAAACCAAGGCTGTTTGTTAAAAAAAAGCTAATTTAAGGGTAGTACAATCTCTCAACAACAGACTTATATTGAAAGTTATATTGAATTTACTGAAGAGAACAGACCGATATGATCTGGGTCACTTGAGAATTGTTAGTTCATTGTTCATTGTTAAAACATTGTCAGATCCAACGATAGAAAGTTTTTTTTAAAAGCATCAGAGTTAATGCAAGAGGAGCAGCGATATTTAAAAAAAATGTTTCACCTATTCTTCTGTGTCAAAGCATGGCGCCTACATTACCCACAATGCACCAGTAAAGCTGGAAATTCCACTGCCTTGAGTTTTAAATGGGACCCGATGCTAAATTATTAAAGAACAACGTTTTAGTAAGATTCAACGTTGTATATTTTTTGAGCAGAGATACATTTAATGAAGTGTAGACAACTTAAAGATAACTCAACAACCTGTGAGTAACTTTATCAATACACTTGTTCAACAAGCAGACAAGTGGTACTTCAATTGTCTCTGTCTGCCGTCTCTTATCCACCACCGTTACGTGTAAACAAGCACAGTTCAGCTCATAGAGAATTGAAACAAACAAGCTAAAAAGCACAGGCTTAATCTGATCTTGAAGCTATTTTTGCCAAAATCCCTCTAAAACAGGTGGAGCTGAGAGGAAACATATCCGCCCTTTGCCTTGTTTTCCTCCATTAAGCTTCGAGAATGTAATCAAAGTCTGTTTTTGGCAAACTCTTGTAAAAATGTCCAAAGCAGCCCTTTCCACTCCATTGGCAAACCCTCCCCAAAAGTATAAAGAAGAGTAGTAATACTGATACAATCAAAACAATACCCATCCCTAGTTTCGATTCCATGTGTGCAGCCATTATAAGCGGTGAGCACAAACACACGTAGCTCCATCTCATTAAACAGACACACACTGCCTCCTGTCACAGATTGCACTACACCAGCACTTTTTCTGCTAGTTTATTCGGAGAACATAACGGTAATCCACCATAAATAAAACCTGCATTCAAGGCATTTACTTCCCTTTATCAGCGCTCTACCAACTGAACACAACCGATGCATTCCTTCTTCCAACAGTGACAGCTGCCGTGATAATAAGTTAAACATTATTCATAGACAAAATCTAATTGCGCACATTATGTGGTGAAATGGACTCATGCAGCAGAGGAAGAGATGGAGTTGCTCTCACTTGAGGATGAAACGCTGCTCCTGCATATACTGTACTTCATGATCAAGGGGTCTCATTTTCTATCACACACTTAACTGTATTTCCTCCTCACAACCCTGACAACCTCATACACACACACACACACACACACACACACATTCCCCTTATGTTCCTCATCCTATACTTTCTCCAAATGTAAGGAAACTATGTAAAACAACCACAACATGGTAAGCTCATTAATCAGCAGTCCACACATAATGTATCTGGTCCCTGGTATAGTCTGTGTGCTTCATGCATCTACATGCACACACACACACACACACACACACACACACACACACACACACACACACACACACACACACACACACACACACACACACACACACACACACACACACACACACACACACACACACACACACACACACACACACACACACACACACACACACACACACACACACACACACACACACACGCACACACACACACACACAATGCAATATGTAAATGCAGACAGATGCTCCTGCATAACATTTGGAAGTCGTTCTTTAAAATTGAACTGAAAAAGGAGCTCTCTCTTTAAAGCAGGTGCAGCGACTCCTGTCAGTGTGTGCCTGAGAGAGTTTAGTGGTATCATGCTAAGGGAGGGAAAGGTTGCTCTTAATGGCCTCCAGAAGTAGTGGATGAGGAAATGGCTTCCTTGTTTTTGAAGTGCCTTCAGGCTCCCTGGCATTTCTCTGCAGGCTCCGAGACGTCAGGGAGTCCGACCCTTGAGCTCCATTCCTGTGCCTGACAAGAAGATGACATCATGTCAAAAAACAGACGGTGCCCGGATTTTCTCGAAAAGTCCAGCGGTGGAATCCACGGGACGGCACAGCGATTCCTCACTTTCTCAGGAAGCGTCAGCGTGGCACGGTCGTCGTGAATCTGTTTGCTCGGTTCGGAGGGCTTTCTGAGAGGAAGTTCACGCCAGGATTCAAGCATCCCCAATCCGTGTGGGCTCTCGTCATTGTTGCACTTTGTTGCCAAAGTATCTAAACAGCCAAATACAGTGCAGACATGATGCGTCTTTCGACAGCATTTTTGTTTACTCTTTGTTTTGATGTTTGAATAAACCAATTAGTTTTGCAGAGATAATGTCATTGTTATTGAGCTCCTTCATGTTTATGCTAATTACAAATCTATAAATCTTTACAAACGGCTTTAGCTAGTGATGGAATTAATTGCAAGCTATTCTGCTGGCTCTCCCCTTCATTCCTCCTCTGGTTGGTTGACGTCTTATGGATTTAATGTTGTTCATGATGGATTTGGTTTGGCAGATTTTGTGAAAGAGAAACGCAGAAGAGAATTTTTTTTTCTCATGAAACTAAATTGAATGCATCTATTTTTCATTATCGCCGACACCTTGCAGTTGTTTTTTGCATGTAAAAGGGTGCATTATTCAATCATGAAGCAGCTAAATATAAACAGATTACAGTTTCAGTTCACAGAGGGAACTGTCAGTGTAAGCAAGTTTTAAAATGTATCTCTTGTGCAATCGTTTCATCTCAGTCCACAATAGATATATAATAAAAAGGGTCGCCGACTCTTCAGTAAATCCTTTTATTTTGATTTTGAAAGTAGCGTTTCAAATATGATGCGGCCTCTTTCACACATAATCAGTATGTTAATAGATAATTTCACCTCCAGTAGTGAGAATCAAGTCATTATTTTAAAACAATCCCTCAAGTCAACAGGATAAGATCATGTGGGCGATTTACATTTTGAGAAAACACTAGTTTTAATATTTTACTAAAGAAATGGCAGATTTGAAGAGAGTTTATTTGCGACTGGCAGTTTTGCAGCTTTATTCCACTTTTAGTACTCAATATCAAAAGCTGCAGGGCACCACTGGCAGCTATTATACATTCCATTATCTTCCGATATTACCGTATCATAGATATATTGATATGAACGTATAATGTATGTCTTCCAGTTAGAAAAAACAAAATGTCAGTCCATAAAAACAACATATTTTTGGTCCACATAAATCCAGTATGTCTGGCTCTACCGCTTTAGTTTGAAGATGCATCAGTCAAAGGCCACTTCTTCCCCTTAAGACTTTTCAGTGCATAAGAGGATCACATAGCTGCTGCTCATGAGATATGGCATATGTACAGCATCTCACCTTTCCCTCGCTGTGGGAAGTATTTTTCCTTGAAGCTCAGACTCCAACTCTGCAGCGACCTCGTCATTGACCGTCCACCCTAAGGGGTCAACGCCTCCAACGTTTCAAAGCCGCGGCTATATCAAGCGAATGCTAAAAGTAAGGTTGGTTTCAACTGTGCAGTGATTTGATTGAAGAACCAATGGATGCAGTAGTAAAAGAGTCGATAATGGACTGGGTGAAGTGAAAACTATTCACTGCTAGAGCAACAACACAATGCCTCGTGTCTAAGAGAGATGATTCACATGCACTCACTTTAATATCTGATTCTTTTGAATGCAGTAAGACACATGCATTTTTTCCATTTATAATTATGTTTAGTATGACAACTCGAGCATTACACACAAATGCTTCTATTTTTGTCGCTATATTCCACAATAAAAGTTACTGTCCTTTACCGAACTGAAAACTCTGCTTCGGATTTTTTTACTTTAAGTGCAATTTTTCTTTGTATTGTATTTCTTTTTAGTATTCAAGGAGGGCAAGAAATATGCACATTAACCCGACACATCGCAAAGCAATGTTGCATGAAGGATTAACAGAATCACACAGCACAAAATACTGCAACATTCACAGTTGCGCTTTCATGAAAGGTTTTAAAGTGTTATCCTGTTATACGATCACGTAAGCAGTCCCTGGGATTACGGCTAATCAGCTAGTCAAAATGTTCTTACACCTATCATAAATCCACATTTGCTTAAATAGTTGGCGGTTTACTGCAACAATTGTCCTCTAATCTCCATTTACTCTTGTGCTGAATCCTAAATGGGATTGCATTTACCCAGCGCCACAAAGGGCTGTTGGACTGCTCTCCGCCTAACAATAGGAGGAGGACAAACAGGCTGATGATCTGACATGTACGAGTGCAGATTGCACATGAGATCAGGATCAAGGGTGGATGATGGCCCTGCTCAGTTAGGGGTCAGCGGCACAGCCATTAAGGGCAGACATGAGGTAAGCAAAGGCAAAAAAAAAAAGGTGAGCACGCTCATTATGATTTAAGTAGATATCCACACAATCCATTAGAGTTAAAATAGCCACATTCTTCATACGGCTCTAAAACACATTTTGGGTTGTTGGACCATGTTATTAGAGCCATGCTGAGCAGTGTGCACCATTATAATGCAAAGCCTCAAGTGTTCACGCTGAGTAATATTGGCTTAACAATTAGTCATGTCAAACAATTATCCACTTACGTCACTGCTTAGCAATTTCTCTTTTGGGGGAGCAGTCAATTATTGAATTAGCTCCATTTGAGCGAGCTTAATTCTGCGTTTTATGCAGCAGTGAACATGACAGTCAGAGTGAATAATACCCCAAAGTCTTCCCATCCCCTGGCAACAAGCACATTCTGTGCCTGACGATACATACAGTAACAAGGACATGTCTGCATATTATGACAATGCGGGTTTACAAGCCTCCTCTAATGTGTCACTCATTAGCAGTGCAGCTGGGGAAAAAGAAAATCCAACTTTATGTAGGGCATCATCACAAGTGCCTGTTTCTCTAAGAAAAGCTGGGACTGTGCATACGCAGGTCATTTCTCCCAATGCCATTTTCAGACTTTCTGGAGTCAAATAGGGAGCAATCACACCTTTCCAGGTATATCTACTGCGTGTGCATGTGTAACAAGGACAGTAGGTACACAGAGACCCTCTCTTACACTACACACATACACACACTTTGCACACTATCCATATATATATATATATATATATATATATATATATATATATATATATATATAATTTAATTTTACAGTGCTTTATTTATATTTACTTTTACATATATGTTGTGTATATGCTGTGTATATATACATATATATTTTATTTTATGTTATTTTGTATTTTATATTTCACTTTGCACACTTTACTTTATACACTGTCACTTTCTTTCTTTCTTATACTTATATTTTATTGTGTTTAGTTTTATCTGGCTGCTTCTGTTGTCACCAAATTTCCCCTTGGGGATTAATAAAGTATATTTCATTCATTCATTACATAGTTTTTCCTTACATAGGTCATCACACCTGGTGAAAGTCACACTGTCCATCTATCTCAAGCATCTCGCAGTACACAGGGATGCCCTGATGGTTGAGATAGATGGACTGTCAATATCATCATCGGCTAAGTAAAGCTGCTGAGAGCGGAGCACAACTTCAACTCCAGCAGCTACTGCATCACATTTAATTAGGAGGTCATTACGGTCAAAGCATGTTGGGTTACACGGGTATTGATTTGATATCAGGGGGGAAACATCGTAGTGCCTCGCCGTATACCAGCCACACCCCAGGCTCATAAGGTGAAAAATATTTAAGATGCCACGCTGGCCTGTTCCATTAGTGTCTTGTATATAACATATATTGTCGCCGCTAAATGGTGGAGGCAGACGAGCCGTGGCGCAGAATGGAATAGCAATACACTTTCCATTAACATGGTCCTCATAAATCCTCTTATTTCATTGTGCAAAAAGCGTATATGTGGTGCAATCAATGGCGTAACAGGATTACTCCAACTGTTATATATGTGGCCTATCAGGTTTTGGTTGAAGTCATGATAAAACCGGGCTATTTAAATTAATCTTGCAACTCTTATTACATCTGCTAAGAGGATTCAGAGTTTGTACCCGCATGCAACAAACATGTTGAATTCTTTAACTTCCACTTTGCTTTCCTCTGATAATCTCAGATAAAGCACCTGAGAGGTTATTGGTGTATACACCGATGGCCTCTTTCACCTCTCTGGCCACTGAGAAGTACAGTAAGTCATCTGTGAACAGTGATTTGTCTTCATCATCAGCCTTCTGTAACAGACAAGCTGGATGCACTCGTGTGACGCCTGGCACAAGAAAAAACCCAACAGCCGAGTATTATCATGCATTAAGATGGATTGTCGAACGACAGCAAAAACAGAAAGCAGCATCTATCTCTTTATGAATAACCTTGCTCGTTTCAAATTGCTGTGGGTTCGAGGGACAGTTTGGATGTGTGAGAGCCGATATATATATGGACACACAAATCTGTCCGTAGCCATGAGGGTGCTCATGCTTAGTTCTTTATAACAAGAGCCGTTGTCTTGACAAAAAAAGTGGTCACACTGGTAAAATTTAAGATCCATCCATCTTTATGACAGTCCGTATTAACCAACACATGAGTGTGTTGCTCGGGGGCTTGCTTTGAACACACAACCCGTGCATTGTAACCATACTTAGTTGTCTTCACAGCTTCATCCTAAAATTGATTTCCTGGGCTTAAAGAAGCCTAAAAGCTTACAAGATTGGACCATCACACATACTCTCTCCTTCATGTAATACCACAATACCTTAAAAAAAACACCTTTGACTGCCTTCCAAATGGGAAAAGGCCAGGAGAGGCTGACCAGACAGCCACATACAGTGTATTCTGAGAAGTCACTTGTGATGCAAGTAGTCATTGGAGCATCTACTAAGAAAGACCGAGTCTCGCATAGCCTGGACTATCTCCACAGCGCTGTGTCAGCCCAAAGGAAAGTGTGGCTTCACACTTTATCATTCTGCTATGTGGGGACAACCAAAAAAAGAAGCTCTAGCTTGTTTGAATTTCTTTAAAACAATGCCAATTTTTCTTTGAGGACACTAAGCACACGATGGAGCAACGGTGCCACGGCGAAATAGAAAGTGGAAGGGGAGGAGAATGCCACAAAGAATACATCCCGCAGCCTATACCCGGTAAGTGAGACAAACTAAGGCCCAGAACACATCAACCTTCATCCGAGTGGGGATACTGACGTTCTCATCTGCACAGAGACTGAATAATCCCATCACACAGCCCAACCCAATTGCAACAAGAGTGGTCGATGCAGCCCAAAGAAAACACCTGCCACGGTAAAGTGGGAGAAGATGGCCACAGCAGTCATAACAGCTTCTCAGTTTGTCATCTGGTCATTCACATTCAACTGATTCAACTGACCTCCACAGCATGTCGTCAGTCCCATTTATGAAAAAGACTATTTTAAGTGAGGGGAACACACAATGTTTTAGCTCGTTATTTGCTAGCCTGGCGATGGAATCCTGGATGTATCGAGTGGAGCCAATCCCCTGTGTTGGCCGAGTGGATCATGGGATAAGCCCTTAATTACTCTCAGGGACAGTTCATTGGCATTATGAGCTGTGTACACACACACACACACACACACACACACACACAGATTAAGAACTCCCTGTGCTAAGAGGATGAAGATGCATCCTAAACAGTCACTCCTGAGCACACACTATATATATATATATATATATATATATATATAAATATTTATATATATATATATATATATATATATATATATATATTTGACAGCATGCCTCACATTACTACATCAGATACTGTTACAGGAATACAAAATCATACCATAAACTTGTCTTTAAATTAATAGAATACATAATATTGGTCTGTGCCCAGGATTTAAAGAACTCATGAGAAATCAGATTGGTAGCTTGTTAAAATGAATACGGCAAATCCACCTGCTTGAAGAAATATGTTCAAATGTACAAATCAAACTTTTGCTTTATATAAACAAGATGCAAGGAAAGAAAGACCAGTGCTTTCTACAGCCGGCAATGATTAAAAGTCAGTGAACAAGGTGTAAAAAGATTGTGTTTCCATTGTTTGCTATAATTATTCATCTCCCAGTTGAAAGTGTGCACACATGCACAACTGTACAGATGTTTGGGAGGAGTTTACATTTGCAAACCGTGAACGTAGTCGCTGAGTGGACAAAAACATGGACACACGAGTACATTAAATGCTTGCTCCTTTATTTATAAGGTACGTGTCATCGGAACTGAACCAGCACCTGAAATATCAACGAACCCCCTAAATGATGAGACAAATAAAGAGAAGGCTTGCGTTCGATGGCCCGTTCAAGGTCACAGTATCATCCTCTGAGGATTTTAAACTGGTGCTCTCCAACTTCTTGGCTAGGTTCATTTCCCAGCGACGCACGCGGCCATGTCGACGGCCTTCACTCATCAGTGCCCTCAGAAAATCTTCCATCACCTGCTCATGCGGATCAGCAACAGTACAATCAATAACATGTCTGAGGGAGGTGCTACATGTTTACCACACTGCAAAAATAAATAATAAAATCCATCATGTATTGTTTAGGCTGCCTTTTCGGTTTGTAATTGTGCACAAAATGTATGATGTTATTACTGATAATGTTTAGATGGATGGCTGCAGCTCAAATATGACATATATATATATATATATATATATATTACATACTGTCTATACATTCCATTGCTTAATTACAATGCAGCATATGCATGAGGAATAGCATAATAGGCCGTGGTGCCAGGCACTGCGATAGTGCAGTAATGAGCTCCCTTCAGCTAATCCAGTAACTTCTACATGGAATGTGTTTGAAGCTTACATGCAAATTCATGGGGTTTTTTCTCTTCTTGAATTCCTGAAGAACACTATGCTGGTTTGAGTCGGTCACCTCAGGGTTGTGAGACATGAGTAATACAGTTATTGGAATCTATTATTTAGATCTTATGATGCAAATATCGCTTATACTAGCCTGTAAGTGTAACACATGTCGGCAATGATCCCTTCGCAGTGTCCATATTACGCTTAAGTCGAGAGTTTAGACCTGATCCCTAAGTAAAGAGAGCACTGATCAGAAAAATATCATTGAAATAATTAGAAATGTGTCTAATAGAGACAACATGAAGCTGATATACAAGCATCTACAAAGAGCTGAGGTCAAGAAAAATATCAATGCATGCCAGTTTTCTTGGTACCTCACGGCTCATCTGGCAACAAACAACACATCCTTCTCCCGAGATAACCACTTGATTACTCCCTAATGCGAACACTATTCAGGATACTCAGGAACTGAGTGGATACTTGCAGGCCTGCTGAACACTCGCAGCCTTTAGCTGGCATCATTTAAGTGCTCACTGTGCGCAAGATGGTGTAAGGCCCTGAAATTAATAAAGCGGCTCCATGTGACATAACATTTTACAAAGGGCCGAGGAATTTCCTGTGGCTCGTGACGCCGGGCTCCTTCATGCCGATTTTTTTTTTAAAGAGACTGCAGTTTCTTGATTGCTGTCTGTTCAGCGAGTGAACTTTTTTTTTGTAAACTCAACATTCCATGGCAGGATGTACAAACCCACAGTGATGGCTAGTGCACCACTTACATGTCCTTTCCTTTTGGCCAACTCCTTCCATGAATTCTTACAACTTCCTGAAAGTATGGAAAAGGAATAGAAACATCTTCCTGAAGAGCCTTGACGATCAGTGGGACCGCTCTGAGTCCTCGTGGAGTAGAAGGAGCATCAAAGTGTCAGAGTCTGTGACGGTGGACATTGGGATTAGACTCATCCCTCACACTCACTCATACCTGCGGGCTATTTTGGGGATCCAACTCAACGAGTTTAAAATCCGCTTTTTTTGAAGGGGAAAGAAAAACATTCCTTCCAGATAAAATACAGATAATAAAATACCTCAACTAGAACGGGCACTCGGTAGAGAGCAAACCTTCGCATATCACAAGATTGAGCATTGAATTATGAAAATGTTGGCATTAATTGCATGCCAATTGCATATAAATTGACCGCTATAGTAAAAAGAAGATGTTGACCTTTTCATGACCTTGACCTTGACCTTTGACCCGATCAATCCCAAAATCTAATCAAATGGTCTCCGGATAATAACCAATCATCCCCCCAAATTTCATGTGATTCAGTTTAATACTTTTTTACTTATGCGAATAACACGCACGCACGCATACAAATACGCGGCGATCAAAACACAACCTTTCGCATTTTCAATGCAACGGTAATAATAATAACAATTATATATGCCATATCACTGAGCTTGTTGCCCCTTACTGCACGAAGAAAGGAAATAAAGATGCTGAATTCTGCCTGTTAGCAGGATGTGCTGCGCTGGAGTGACCCAGTATGAGGTAACATACGATACTCACATTGATGTGACACGTACACCTAGTCTGACTGTGTCCCACTTTAATACTGCATGGATGCAGAATGGTGATGTTTCCTTCTTCTAAAAGTTTGTAAAGGAGCACTGTGACTGTTTGTGTGTGGGCAAAGCCCTGCATCTGTTCTGAGGCATGTTTCTAGACCCCGGTGCTCGTGCATTGGGGGGAAGAAGAGAGGGGAGATTGAAATGTAAGGAGCTGCCGCGGTGGCGCCACAGTGATCTGAGGGGTGCCATGGAGACGCCTGTCATGGGAGGGTGGGGAGACGAGGGGGGGGGGGGGCTGGGGAGAGGGGGAGGAGGAGGAGAAGAGGCCTGTGATGTTGACGTGTCTCTGTCTGCAGAGGCTCACAATCTGCTAAAGTCAAACTCCTCTGATGAGTGTTTTCTGTGTGTGCAGACCTATGAGTGTGTGTGTGTGTGTGTGTGTGTGCTCTATGTGCATGAGCGTGTTTGTGTACAAGTTGCGCTCACTGCGTAGGTGTGTGGCTGCTCTTTGTAGGTGCACTTTCATTTGAATATATCCAAAGAAGATGCTGCCTGCAGCACAGTGACAGGTTAAAAAGACAATTTGACCCAATTAGGACTATAAAGTGGAATTCTCATTTACAAGCCACGAGTACAAGTAGATGCAGTCACTGAATCATAATACAAAGGCATATTATTCTTCAACCGATGGACTGACGGATTACAAAAAGACTTAAATAAAACATGAATAAATCTACTATATAGGATGTGTATCAACAAGTCTACTGGTTTGCCAAAGGATTTGAATTGACGGTGCTGTGTATCATCCATAGTTGGCCCGTGATCAACATTACCCAATGCACTCGTAAACCTAATAGACAACGTTCAGAGAAAAGAGTTTGAACCTTTTGAAAAAGAGAATCAAGAAAACTTGTCATGAATGGAATCTCTTTATTAAGCGTGTGCATAACAATGTAGTTACTTTCCTAAACACCACAAATGTATCTTTGTTCTCACTACCATTAGACATGTCCACTCTAATGTTGCCTGTTGGTCCTGACATGTTGATTCATGCAGCATCTTGTGACCGCTGCTCTCACAGTTCGGGTACATATGATCTGGTTTCTTGTGAGCCCTTCTAGTATGGTCCATTGAAAAGTATTTCATGAATGACCACAATGTCTAACATGCAACATAATCATGCTCTTTCAGTCATGATTTAGTCCAGCACTACCTGTGCCCTGAGTGTTCTCTGAACTCTTGATTTGTGGTGCGATGTCCTACTTCCTAACTCCCATCCAATCTCGCCCATATTGCTAAATCAATATGTGCACTGACGAATGCTCACTATGACAGATTGTAGGTGACAAAAAACAACTCAAACATTTGCTGCCTGTCCATTTAACAATCCATTTGTATAAAGAGGATGAGGTGATGGTGCCGGGCTCAGGGACACTATCCCTATTTCAATTACAGGAGAACTCTCCAAGGATGAGGTTGAAATAGAGTTCAGGTCCAGAGATACACAGCCTTCACTAACAGGATAGTATTCAATTAATTTGCTGTGGGTGGCATTTATGTTGGATGGGTTACAATCACTACACCTCAATTTGCATAATAAACATAATTTTATTCTTGCTAATGTTTAAATTAAAAATAGGAACTCCAGACCATGTTATGATTTGACCCCACCAGACACATGCGAATGGGGGCCAGGTTTGCATGATCTGAGGGCCAATGGCCCCTCCCCCACTTACTACGACCCCAATACATCAGGCGTCCTTGCTCGGACCTTCCTTAAGAATCTCTATTAGCGTAAACTTCAGGACAAAAATCTCCATATATGATTTTGAAGTGTTGTGGCAATGGAAAAGAACAAATTGTAACGGATAATGTGTGATAGTCAGCAGGACGAGGGAATCATTAGCGAGATACTGCGTTATTTTTAAATGTCTGACTCATCCCTATTTACTTGTACCAGCTGTCCTGTATGACAAGAAGCTGAATATTTAAATGTAGTCGCGGTTTACCTCTCCTCGCTTGGTTTGTCTTACACTGCAGTATATTATGGCGACACTCGTAACGGTCTACGTAGTTTCTCCAAAAGGAACAGTCTCTAATGGCATATTTATAAGTGTATGACGGCATCGGGGATGACGCACAAGCCAGCTTTTAACTGGAATTTCAAGTATCTTGCTTGAAGAATTAAAAAAACCTACATCAGACGCACTTAACTGGAAGCTCAGATCAGAGAGCAGCAAAGAAACGTGGACGTCATATTGACACGGCAATTAGAAGAGTCATGTAACACCTCCAGTAATATTACCAGACTTAATTGCACAGCTAAAATAGAATGATGGCTGGATCAATACAGTAAACCTTAGAGGGAGAGGGAGAGTGTGTAGGTGTGTGTGTGTGTGTGTGTGTTTGTGTGAAAAGCAAGGCTGCGCTTCATTGTTTAGGAGTCTATCTGTGGAAAGAATAAAGGTGGGAGAGAGAGGGGAAAGGGGGGAGTGTCCCAAAGGATACCATCATTTCATAGCACAGCGCCCGGTGATACCTCCTGGGCTGGAACTAATTGGTGCGAGATTAACTTTCCAGGGGGATATAATGACCCCGGGCGCTCCCACACATCTTTGGATCCGTGGCATAGGAAAGGGCCGGTTCCGGGGTCCCATCCTGAAAGTGATTATTTGGTCCTGCAGTGTCTAGAGAAAAATAGCAAGCTTCTGAAAACACGGCCATATCGGTTCAGGAGAACGTGGGCTGTCGAACAACTACTGTGTGTGTGTGTGTGTGTGTGTGTGTGTGTGTGTGTGTGTGTGTGTGTGTGTGTGTGTGTGTGTGTGTGTGTGTGTGTGTGTGTGTATGTTTTTTTATGTCATCCGGAACAGCTATAGGAGAACGGACCGAATCAACGCTTCGGGCCTCTAGTTTGTGGAAAGTATAGCAAATGGCACCGTCCTGCAGAGCAAAAGCGAGGACAAATTGGTGTTCTTCCATAGCTGCGAATACACTTTCAGAAAGTGCTTACGTGGCACTGTTTTAGGTCACATTAGTCCCTCAAACAGCTGCTTGTTTTTCTCGCGCCCACTCTCACTTTCGCCACTCGATCACGACAACCTAAGGGCAGCGGTGGTCACTTTCAAATGTTAAACTATTGGTCGGTGTCGGACGGGCTTGTTGTTGACATGTTGATCTCTGCCTCCTTCGATCCAGCTTCCGTGTGATTATTGGATGACGGCTTGTTTTGGCAGGATGAGCCAAGCTCAGCCACGCCGCTGTTTGTTCTCTCCAAAGTTGTGTCGATTCACATTGTAGCGCTGATCATTTCACCTTGATGAGATAGCCACACTGTTGTTTTTAAAGTTGCCTTCTCTGATGCTGTTCTAAAGCTTTTGACTCATAATGAAATATAGTTATCTGCATGAAGGTATTCAGCTGCATCAATGGACCCGGGGTCTTACTTGTCAGACAAAGCATATGCAAAAACAATTATATCCCAGCTCTATTTGTTTTGAAACAAATGTATGCTGATTTTAAAGGCACTCTTCCTCCTCACTTTGGCACATACTCTCTTGAGTCTTTCCCTTTTCAACATGGACATTAATGGAAGCACACGCATAATTGCTGTCCCCTTTTTCACACCGTTACTGCTCCTCTTCAGCATGTTCCCTAAAGGCGATCAATTGTCAGTTTTACCCAAGATGCTCCTGCATATAATGGGCCTTTTGATGGGAAGCGTAGTGGCTCTTGAAGAAGAAGAACAAATCTTCCAGGGAAAGCAGTCGTCTTCTGCTAACCATTTGAATTTAAGTCAGATGTCCCAGTTATCAGAGCAGACTTGACAAGGTGTTGCTACCGCAACTCATTTCACTTGTCACCGCCGGGTGGACTGACACATGGAGGGAAGAGGGCATTTTTACTAGTGAGTGGCACACAGTGGTGGAAACCATTTCCCAAGGTAACCAGACTATCTGTGGGACATATTCCCTTTGAGGATGTGTCCATTTTCATAATGCTTCACCAGCTTCTCACTATCAGAACAGTTACTGTGTTTGACAGCCCATCTTTGTATTGGTTCAAATGTGTCGATGCCTCATGGAAAACACTAAACCTGCAGTCACCTGAGGTCAGTGTTATGAATGAACCGGCACAAGGCAACGCAATAATAATGCACTTCAGTATTCTGTTGCTCGATTGTCTAAGTACATGTATCCATCTGATTATAAATCAGACATCCAACTGTTTGTGCACAATAAAGTGACTCTATACATTTACAAGACCATGGAAGCATTGCAATAAATAAAGTAGAAACAGATAATTTTATATGCTCTTACTGCAAAGTTAAGTCACTTAGAGAACATTGTATTTTTCCTCCTGCATGAGGGGTAGACACAAATAGCTCTCTGCACAATGGTTTATTATTAGTGCAGCACAAATAAAGACTGCATGCTCGAGCAACTAGGAGGCTACTAATTGTAGTTATGTGAATAACTACAATAAGGCGTCTTAAAGGAGCTGTGTAACAACACTACGGAGTAGGTTTCTTCCCCAAGCACCAAAGGATGAGTTTACAAAAAAGGATATTTGGTAATATCTTGTATTGTCTTTGCAGACTGTGCCTCTAAATCAGTTGTCACAGGTTATGTGTGCAGCTTTCATTTCTGCTAAAACATTCCCCCCCCCTCTCAATTCCCTATTGACCAAAGTTAAGGGGTGACCAACCCGTGTTCAACCCGAGTGCCGGGAGCGTTCCAAAGCCAGAGCAGATCACTCCCAAATCAACTGCCACCCCATCATAACAATAGGCCATAACACAGCAAATTGAGCATTTTCTTTTAATCAAAAATCGATGGAACTAATTTCTGCATCGGTAATTTCTCCTCAAAGCAAAGAAAAGCAAACAGACTTTGTAAAACAATTATTCTTTATAATACAGGATTCAACTTGTAATGGGGCTCAGTGGGTTGCATGAATATTTATTTAAATCCATAATTTATGAGTTTGTGGTAGAGAAGGGGAATTGGTATATTGTGTGTCCAAACTAACCACAACACACATTATACTTTGCTGACAAATATTGCTGCTGCACAAAAGAAATGATACACCTTGTATAAAGTATTAGCATACAGTAGATTGATCTGTGTATTACATCATATAGGACTGTTTAATCAATTCATGAATTCTAGCTGTTTTCAATCTGGAAACATTTAACATCTTGGTTTGTCCTTGCAAAACCTGGACACAGTGGATTAAAACCATGTGCTGATTAAGACCCGATGCATTGGAAACCTAAATTATGTCGAGGTAATAGCGATAGTGACAAGTGAAGGATATGTTTCCTGAAGAGAAAAAAGATCAAAACATATTGTGTTGAATTTACCAGGAACCCCCTAGATACTAATGTATTCTTCATCAACACTTCACAGTCATCCCTAACATGATATAGTTACAATAAACTAACTGAACTTATTTAGGAAAACTTCGGGTAAGGCTGCAGACACACACTGATGAATCTTTAAAATCACCCAGCCTAAAATTCAGTTATGCAAAGGGAGCTTTTGGGAGTGGGCTGAAGTATGATGTCATAACAAGCAAATTCACAACAGTGATGCTTTAGAAAAAAGTCAATTATTCTGAATGAACTACATTTACAGGTCTTGACATTGAGAAATGAGGGGAAGATGATACTTGTGTGTTTGTGTGAGACTGTGTTGATACACTATGGGAGGACACAATACATACCCATAGACTTGTGAATAATTCACAAGCTTAACAGGCGGAGGTCGTTAGGCCTTGTTTTAATAATACCTCCCCAAACCCCAGAAGGAGGCAGTATGAAAGAATGACAGGCACCTCTACACTTTCCCTTTGTACTGTGCGTTGAGACAAAGCTGACTCAGCAAAGAACAAACAAGTCATTTACTGGTTTTCATGAAGATATATGTACTCCCAGTTTGGTAATGTTTTTTTTTAAACAGTTAAGAACAAAGTAAAAGTAAAGATGTTCTGAAAGGCTTTAAATTGGGGGGGCTAACACTAGTTTGTGCACTTCAGCCAGTCTTTCTGCTGATAACTTAATCACTTGAATATGGATACTTTTATACACTCATTACTGACTTTATATTATAAAAAAGAACTCATGTAGACTTTGAGTGGGAATCAACTACATTCCTACATATAGCTCTCAATGTCCCAGCCACTGATTGCTATTAAATCAACGGAAGTTTCGGGAGAGGTTTGTGACTCATGATCAATTACTCACCCCCCCCCCCCCACACACACACACACACACAAGTACTTCTTAAGGAAGCCCAGGAAAAAAATGAGGATCCTGTAAGTCATAATTATGATTTACTTTCTGATAATAACGACATTCTATCTATATATTTCGACTTACTATCACATAATGAGATAATATCTCTTTACTTTTACTTACTATTTCATAATAATGAGACACTTTCTCTTTATTTCGACTTGCTATTGCATAATAATGAAATACTATCTCTTTATTTCGACTTACTATTGCATAATGAGATAATATCTCTTTATTTCAACTTTCTATTGCATAATAATGAGATACTATCTCTTTCTTTCGACTTACTATTGTATAATAATGAGATTCTATCTGATTATTTCGACTTACTATCACATAATGAGATAATATCTCTTTAGTTAGACTTACTATCGCATAATAATAATGAGATACTATCTGATTATTTCGACTTGGTATCCGGGGCGTAACAGAGCCGAGAAGGGGATCTGTTAGCAGATGCACTGCGATCCTGGCTTTATACCCGGTGTTAACGCCAATATAATAATACATGAATAAAAGAACGTGCGGCGTCACTTGGTTTTAGTGGAACTCTCGGCTTCCAAATGAAACATGTCAACTTCAGTACCTCTAATTCAGAGGGTGTTACATATGTATCGGCACAGAGTAGTAGGAGAAGTGCACTCATAGGAGTTTGATTTTAAACATTTTCTGCACAAATCTACACAGATTTCCTGCACCTTGTATTATAAAGAATTGATCACTGATATACTGGGATAGACAACATATCAGAAATCTCTCAGTATAACACAATATGATTCAATATCAGCAGCAATTACAGCCTCCAAAGTGATCATAAATATGACACCCAATCAGCCACCAGCTCAGGTGGCGCTCATCCTGCTGACACCACACCAATCAAAACCTGCAACAAACAGGGACACCTAGGGTATGGGAGGAGGAGGAAGAGGAGGGTCGTCACACCAAATTCAATAATTTGTTACATCCAACTAGACATTTTCCTGACACCAATACATCAACAGCAGATGTATGGGGGGACTGCATGATGTAAAGGGCTATCTTAATGTCAAAAAGAGCCATGAAAAGAGGTCACATTGCAAAAATGAACCCAACTCAATGTCACATCCGAAGAAAGTGAGAGCGCTTGAATGCTCACCAAGGGATCAGATGCTGTGTGATAAAATATGTATCACACAGCGTCAATACTTTCATACTCTGGCAAATATATGTATCGAATGTATTTCATGCCTCAAGTTTCATCATCAAATAAACAGTGGGCTGTACGTCCACTCCCACCATTACTGTGTATTGCATGGGACAGAAACAGATCTGGCGGCCGTTGGGAGTTATGGTCAATATGTCATTGGTGCATCCTGTGGCGGCAACTTAAAAACCCATATCACCGTATCAACATATTTTGTTTGGGATTTTAATGGACCGGATCTCAATGTGCAGCAAGGGAGGAGGAGGATGTCCAGTTTGAGGAACTGAAATCTCTGCTCTTTGCAGATGATGTGGTTCTTTTGGCTTAATCAGGTTGTGACCTTGAGCAGGCACTGGGTTGATTCTCATCTGCTCTGGAAAGCCTCAGGGTTACATTACATTTCATTTAGCTGCCGCTTTTATGCAAAGCGACTTACATTCATACACCGTAGACCCCGCTACAGGGAGCAAGTCGGGCTAAGTGTCTTGCTTAAGGACGCATCGATCGGCTAGCGGAGCCGGGGATTGGACCGCCGATCCTCTGATTGAAAGACAGACCTGCTGAGCACTGACCCACAGGGTTCCCCAGAGAGGGCTAGAGAACATTTCTGGATAGCGGTACCTCTGGAATCCCTTTCCTAGCCGAACACACCCTCGACCCAGCCCTGGATATGCAGATGAAGAAAGATGTTTGGATGAAAATCATGACTCATGCCCACCATAGCCTATATTAATCATTGATATTTCTTGTTTACTCAGACTAACAGCCAACATATACTTTGGCCTCAATGTTTATAATTGTCCTTTAATAATTTAATTTGTATTATCATCAATAATGATTTTAGTTAACAATGCCAACAGTAACATGTATTTATCCGAGCGCCTGCTAGATATTCGATAAGATAGGGTAGAGGGAGTGTGCAGGCTTCTATCGAACTTTGTGCTTGAAGGGAGCTGCAGTTAAAAATAGCCACAAGCTGAACACACAGGTTTCCTCCTACTTCACACCAAAACTATGGCATAGAACTGCGTACAATATCTGTGAAGACAGATCAACCGGCACTGGTGGGAATGCAGTATAGCGATGCTGTATACGTTTGGCTTTGTGTAGTGCACCTGCTGTGCTTGGCTGAATTTTGAGGTTTCTGCTCCCGACTTTGGCACAGATTTCCTCAGAAATCTTTATGCTGCGAGCAAGAACACACATTTAAGCCGGGTCATCAAGCAATTATGATTTGTCATGAAATAGCAAGATCATTCTTCTCACTTTGATGCACTTCCAGTAATCGCTGAAACCGTCAAACAGAATGAAAACCCCCAAAATGTCAGGATGTTGTTGTGAGGTGAGGCTCAGGCACAGAGAAACAGGCTGGACTCAATATGAATAACAAAAAAATCTCTTTAATGAGACAAAAGTTCCAGAAAATCATGAAGTCCAAAAGGGGGCAGGCAGAGAATCGGGGGTCAGGGCAGGCAGGGTCAATATCCAGGGCACACGGAAGACGGCACTAAAGACCCAGAACTATAGACAACAATCACAGAAACAATATTTACAGTGAATAATTTGAGTAAACTCATGAGCAAGAACAGCTGATGTGGTGACGTCATCAAGTTAGCTGCTGTTCCAATCGCAGAAAGACCTTTCTCCCGTCCTCCCGTCCTTCGGAGTCTGGACTTCGAAGCCAAGACTCCGAAGACCAGACTCCAAAAGAACACAAGTCTGTACTCGGTGTTCTTTGAATTGAGAAACGGCTATAGAAGAAGAGTGAAAGCAGAAGCATTTCATTTGTCACATACTATGCACTTTGTGTGGGTGTCTTCCCGGTGTTTCCTGTTGGTTTATTCACTTCACCTATTCTCAGCCACTCCCCGGCCTCTGTTGCGTGGGTGTCTTCTGATTGTCATTCTCTTCACCTCACCTGCTTTCCATGTGTTTGTCTCCTAACTATTCATTCCCTACAACTGTGGTTACCCCTCACATCTATACTACCCTGCTTTCCCTTGTCATTTGCCAGATTGTCTTTCTTTCCTGCTACAAGCCCTGTGTGTATCGCCTGCGACCAATGGTACTTTGTATTGTTTTTCCGTAAGTGTTTTGTCTCGTTGCTCCCGAGTGTTGGTCTACTTTGTTGAGTAAATACCTCCTGTCCATTCCTCTGCCTCTGAGTCTTTTTGCCTTACCACCACAGCTTGTGACACCATCGCTATCCAGAGTAGCACGGTCGTTAGCATCTATGCACATTAGCTGGGAGTACTTTCACATTTATACTACAAAAGACAATTGGATGAGAGAAAAATACCAACTTGTAGCAGGGCAGCAAAGCGAGGGGGACATCCAACAATTTGGGTGTCAATCTGGCAGAAATTGGCATCCCACTGCATCAAATTCGTCTGATAATGTGTCTGGTGTTTATTTTACTACTCTACCGGTTATAATAATGACAACCAACCATGCAAGAGATAGTTTCGTTTTTGGTTATTGTCAAATTAGTGTTTTACAGCATAAAGCACTGCATCACAAGTGGGTATCCAAGACTGTGGAAATAAAGAGCCGAGGTATAACGTGGACTTAGGAGAGCATTTTTGTACGGAGCAATTTCTTACATTTTGATTTCCCCACAATTTACTTATGATTGCATTAATTGCAGTTTTTACTTCGACACACGTTAATGTCACACTATGAAACAACCAACAGGAACTTTGTCCGTTACTTTTTGAATAACATGTACCCAGCATCACAACCCACACAGTATAAACTGTCATCACCTCTGCAGATGACTATTAAACCCAAGTAATGCACTCAGAAATAGAAAATAACAACTGTTATCCTAAGTTCACTGGTACTTCATCACAATGGTACAGAAGAGGGAACAAGTATTCTTCCACTCTTCTACTTGAGAAAATTACATTAAAACAGTCACATTACCGTGTTAGTTGTTTTATCCTGGGTAACAACAAGTATGGATAACACAGAAATAAACACAGTATAGTATTTGAACAATTAGCTTATTAGCAGAACCAATCACAGACAAACATGATTGTATTCATTCACAAGTTTGTGCAAATATACTATATATTTGTATGTGTATCAGTAGAGGAAAGAGATACTAATCACTCTGCTCTATTAATCCATTAATGTCCACCAGTTTCTATGGTCCAGTGTTCTCCAACTCTTCCCCAAGTAACCCGATATTGAGGTCAAGTGGTCTTCTCAAAGAGTGCTGAACATATGTACACAGTAATATACACCTGGTGTGTGTGAATGAGAGAGATGGGTGGGAGATGTTGACTATTTGTCAAAGTCAAGAAGGATCCTTCAACAGCTGAATTTGAAGGATGCTATCCCGCCTAATCACTTTTCCAATGTTGAGGATCCTTGGAATTCTATTGAGGACCGAGTTCTTTCTTCAGATTTTCAAGGATGCATGTGTGTATCCTAACGAACATGATGCATATCCAGACTCTCGGTTTGGAAAAGGAGAAATATGCTATTAAATCTGGTATTAATTACATTATTATAATGTTGGTACATAGATGTTCATTGTATTCTTCAATGACAGAAGGAAGCCTTAAATCAATGTCAAGACACAGGGGGGAAATATGTGAGGGATAACAATCTGAGATGAAGTCACTATTGTTTGAGTAAGGTGGCAGGCCAAAGAAGGCTAACAAAGAGTTGCAGTTAAAAGCAGTTTGTTCTCACATGTGTCGGGAAAACCAGACGGTGCGAAGGCAAAGACAGGGATCGTTGAGTAGGCTCAATGAGAAGACAACGAAGACGAGACGAAGGGCTAACACACTCAACACTACGTTTAGCTTACAGCTGACGTGTCCCTTTGATTTTTCCAGGCTGCATGAATGAACGAAATGTATCTGGAGATTTCAGAGCTTCCCCCCAAAAAGCAAGATAACCAGATGAATACTTTGATCTATTCGAATAGGCAAATATTTCCCTTCGCACTATTCACGTCATTTACGCCATGCCAAGATATCTTACAAATTCTACAAGATTAAAGCGAAGTTTCAATGACTTACACCAACTTTCTTGTTGTCATGTCTAGTCATGTGATTGGTTGAAAATAAGGACATTATCTGATTGGCTACAGATAGATCTATGTTGAAAAAAACGCATTTGCAATTCGAGCCATGACAGTGTCTCAAAAACCCATAGACAAATGTGTAGCGATTCAAAAACAAATGCAGTGCGATTGACAAACAAACAAATTGTAATTTATTTATGTATGCACTGTAATGTATTTGTGTTTGCATTTGTGAGTCTCTCTGTGTGCATTTGCAATTTTTGAGACTGATCTGATCCCATAGTCGACCCTTTGTTCTCTAGAACGAGGACATACGGTATTTGTTATTAATGCATGTTGGTCTGTAGATGTTCATTGATTGATGACAATAACAAGCCTTATTTTTAGCGACTTAGTGCCCAGGGGGAAATAGGTGAGGCAGGAAAAATATTGAGAGCTGTGTGGCAGGCGCCAAAGAAAGGCTTTAGTTATTTTCAAATGATCTACCAAAATCTGTTTCTGAAGAAATTTGAGGCAAGAAATTGCCAATCCAGTTGCTGAGTCCCCAATATTAGATCTACATGGCCAATTTTAAAGTTTGTTCCAACTTTTCTCTGCTCTGTCGTTGTTCACTGAGCTATTAGCGCCGGAAATGGCACAGAGAGATAGCTGGGTCAGGCCAGAATATTTTCACATACCTTTGTTTGTCGAGTTTGTGTGTTTCAACGAGGTACAATTGTAGTGTTTTTCAATTGGGTCTGGTGGCTTTGGGGTTTATAAATTAAAATAAAAAAGGAATGCAATTCATATTTTTATAATGAATTGTAATGTACTGAATTATTCTAGATAAAGTTAAATAAAACAACATATTCATTTGGTCATGCTAGACTGGTCCAATGTTTGCTCTACGGAGGAAGAAGTCTTGCCTGGCCTCTGCAGGAGCAGACTTAGAAGACTTAGAAAGCATCCTTGACTTTAAAAACACCCATAGCCATGTTGTACCACTCTGCTTTGCTTTTCTCTCCTCTGCTCCCCCTTCATTTACACACACACACACACACACACACACACACACACACACACACACACACACACACACACACACACACACACACACCCGCACACACATAGACACAAAACCCCATACATCAAACCATGCATTTATGCCAAGCAATTGAATTCTTATTGGATATAAATCTGAACAGTGACAAATGAGGCCCCTGTCTGCATCTTCGCCTTATGAACTGACATGTATCTCTCATGACTGATACCTTTAATTAGCACAGCAGTCTGGAAGATCCATGACTCTCTGTCTTTCACCTCTAGAGCCGAGACACATTTACTGAGTGGAGTCGCAGTTAAGGACCATTTTGTTGCCAAGTTAACCGCAGCCTCAGGGCACTATAAGACCTTCTATTTAAAGGAAATTATGAAAGGTTTAAGGTCGAGCAATCTTAAAAGTTGAACACATGCAGTGAATATATCCCAGCATTTAAGAATGTGAACACATTTGTATTCATATCCTACAGATAAACGTAAAAAGTACATAGAAGTTAAACAAAAAATTGTTCACGAAAGTCTAAATGTAGATTTTTGAACAGTTGGGCTTTACATACACAACTAGAATGGGCACTCGGTAGAGCGCATACCTTCGCATATCACAAGATTGAATTATGAACAATTTGGCACTAGTTTCACGCAAATCGGATGCTAATTAACCGAGATATCGCAAATTTACGTTTTTCTCCTTTTCGTGACCTTGACCTTGACCTTTGACCCAATCACTCCCCAAAATCTAATCGATTGTTCCTTGGGTCATGACCAATCATCCCACCAAGTTTCATAAGAATCGGCTCAGTTTTGTCTGATTTAGACGAATAACACGTTTTTCACCTTTTCGTGACCTTGACCTTGACCTTTGACCCAATAACTTCCAAAAACTAATCGATTGTTCCTTGGGTCATGACCAATCATCCCACCAAGTTTCATAAGAATCGGCTGAGTTTTGTCTGATTTAGACGAATAACAAACGGACGGACGGACGGACATATTCACAAATAAATACACGCCGGCCAAAAAATTACCTTCAGCATTTTCAATGCGAAGGTAATAATGTACGGGGGTCAATTGTGTCTTAAGCATAGCCTTTGGCAAGCAATTTAAATTGGCAAGCAATAATCGGAAGAAAATAAATAAAAAAGTGGATCAACAGAAAATGAATGGCCAATTATTTTGGTAATCAATAATCTCAGGCCTTGTTTCTTGGAAAGATTAGTAATGCTTGTGCTTAAAGTAAAAATGTCTAAAATGAAAAATGTTAGCGATTTGGGATTCTGACGGTAAAGAGCTTTCTGCATATTATTTGTGTTGGCTTTCCTTTTTTTGTGTGATTTGGAGAGACTGCAGTAGAGGACTCTTGGGTGGCCTCAAAGAGGTTCTTTGGAATAATTTAGTGGCTTGTGGGGGGGACACATCACACGCAGGCTTTTCAGTAAGAGCTTGCAATTGGTGTCATCAATGGTGAAAACAATAAACTGGAATGTGTCCTTAGAGGATCTCCTAAACCCAACAGACATTTCTGCTTAACAAAAATTGAAGATTGGGAGGCTGTTCAGTCCATCTACATGGTTCAGGTCACTGGGGAAGTAAGTAAGCTCCATTGGGCAAAGGAAGCAGTTTGAGGAGATTCTTCCTAAACTATTGCAGACTTTGGCTACTGTTGAGCTGTCATTGTTGATAAGTCTCTTCAATGTTGCATTGTTTTTAAGAACAGTGCCCCCGGATTGGCAAACTTCATTGGACTTTGACCATTTGCAGTATCACAGCATCTGTGATTCAAGATGTAAATCATTGGTCAATTCCTAAACCAGATGAAAACTGAACATTTCAAAGTGGATGTGTTTCGGTATCGAAGGGTCTTGTTCACGAGAAGGTAAAAGGGATCGTAAGCTTGGCAGATGCTTAGGAGCTTCCTTGGCATCACCCCACACTTTGTATCAGATTGTGGTGGGAAGGAAACAGTTGCACTATGAAGGGATGCTCCTGCTTGAGCCGTCAGACTTCTCACATATGGTTAGAAGCTCAGGTGCTGACCAAAATAATTAGATCACGTATATAGAGTGAGGTTTCACGATAGGTGAGCTGGTCTCACCTTACGTGTTAAAGTAACACATGGGTATTGCCATCTCTCTGTTTATTAAGACGTGCTAATTTAGTACCTTCCGCCACTGAAGAAGCTTTCCTTTGTGTCCCTTTTTCAGTTTGGAGTTGATCCAGATGTGACCCAATGGAAATCACCCTCTTGTAGACTTAGGACAGCTGGACAAGGTTGCATGGCAAAAGGAAATACGGGCTGTTCTGTTTGCCCTTTAGCCACTACCACCCTGACTAGAAGAAGACCAACATATCTGCCCCTGCTTGTGTACAGGTCATCAACAATCATTACTGCCTTTATGTGATCCAATTATTGTTGAAACCGGTAGTTTGGGCACCACATAGGACAGAGAGAGGTCAATCCAAAGTGTAAACTATTGGGATATGAGTTTTGGAAAGGATTTGGGAGTTTTGAACAGTATGGAAAGAAAAGTGGGACTGTTAAAACATCTGTGATTACTTTATTGGTCCGACTATTGCAACACATGGTCAACTCATTACCCTTCTGAAGACCTTCAGACGGTCGCTGACAGTCAGAGTAAAAGAGAGACACAATCAACCTCTGATAACTCTTCCTCTCTCCCTTCCTTCGTTTCTTACTCTTCCATCCCTAATCGTCCTCTCTCTCCTTTCCTGTCTCCGCTCCCTTTCTACCTTCCACTTCTCGAACACGCAGGGATATACACCCAAGCACCGATGCTCCTCTTATTTACGCAGGCCTTTACAGGGCCAATCGCAGCCTGACATTTTGTCTCACAGTTCAGTGCCTACTATTCCCAAAGGGATCTATTAAGTTATGGTACTCAGCGAGCCAGTTGAAAAGGAGAGCCAAGCTTCCGAGTGGATTAGTTAATCAATAATATGGGGAAGCATTAAAATAGATGCATTCGTACGTTGATACAGAACAGGGTCGGGCAGCCGTCTGGCTTTCACAATTCCCTGAGGTATTGATTGCGACAAATGGTGGGTGGACACTTTTTCCAGGTAATTGTTGCATACTAAGCGGTGGTATTTACGCAAGTCAGCTCTAAAAACAGGCATCAAGGCCCAGTCACACCGGGGAAACGCACGGCCGCCGCACGGCCGCCGCACGGCCGCCGCATAATTGAGATCTGTGCGTCGCTGTTCGTCCAAGTTTTGGGAAAAGATAACAATAACCCAGCGAGTTGACAGCGAATGCACAGCGTATTGGACGCATACAGAACGTATACAGGGCGCATGCAGAACGCATATGTTCAAATAATCCAACGAATACACAGCGCGTTGCTAGCTCGTGGAACGCATGCAGCACGCACGCACCGCGCATGCGCACCGAACGTGCAACGCACAGCCAGCGAATAGCAGCGTCTGTATAAAAAAGCGGCTGCTCATGTTGCTTGTCGTAGTGCTTATTGAATGTGACAACTGCAAGACTTCAAGATGCCAAAACGAAGGATCCAGACGTCCAAGAAGAAGACTCCTGCTCCTGATACTATGCCTAGTGGTAGTGGTATAGGCAACGAAATGTCCAGCCTGGACCCCGCTACTTTTAGAGATGCTTCACGCTCTCCACCCTCATCTCGGGGCTCCCCTCCTCCCTCACGCTCAGTAGACAGCCATGTATTCGTTGGTCGCGCAGGTATCGACTGTCACCAAGGACAAGAAGGACTTTAAGGACTTTTTGATAGACCTCAGCCAACGAACATACAACGAATACCCAGCGCGTGCTCTGCGTGTGCCTGGCGTTGGTCCAGCGTGCTCTGCGTGTGTCTGGCGTCCTTCTGGCGTGTACATGTATGCGTCGAGCTCTGTGCACATTTTTGTGCATGCACAAAAACCCCGACGCACGAAGCGTTGGCCCAGCGCGTTCGACGAACGAGTAACGAATGCTGACGCACAACGAGCGAACGACAACGCACAGTCATGTTTTCGAGCGTTGGCCGAGCGTTGGCCATGCGTTTTACCCGGTTTGACTGGGCCTTTCCATGCGTCATTTAAATTCCTGGTCTCCTCTAAAAATGCTAAAAAATACATAAAATATTTAGAAAAATACAGTTTTCATCTCCTGTTATTTCTGTCTCACTATGGCCTCTGAGGGCACACTTTTTGTTCTTGTCCTAATGCAAATGATATATATGCATAATCTATGTTCTTTAAATCTCAGGAGAGTGAAAGAGAAACTCGGCTAATTATCATCCAACTTTTCTGCATTACTGCACCACCAAACTCATTTCTATGAGGGCTAACATCTAACTGCACCTATTCTGTTCACCTCGTTCCTGTGCAAGATTATCCTGTCCCCGAAAACCCTAAGGGATGTTAAACAGCAGCTCGATTGGGACTTAAAGAGAAAGTGATACGGGTGACAGAAATATGTCTAATGTAAGAAAATAGTAGTGCTGGGGGTCATATTTTCCTAAGCAATTATATTTCATTGTTAAGTGGACAAAAGGGCCTCAATCTGGGACTTGTTCAAAATGGAGCTTGGATTAAAATGGAGGAATAAAACGTTACGAGGTGGTAGCTGACAGCAGGATTGATACAGATTGCATTGTGTATACAGGGCTATAAAAGCATGTAAGGATGCTATTAAATAGACTTGGACAAACTATCTGTAAATGGTCTCAGATGTATACCTCGTGAAATTCTTGCCTTGTGAGTGTGACCAGGAGTATAGCATCTCTACAGTTGTATTATATCGAGTTGGATATATTCATAAATTATGTAATAAAATGACTAATATGACCATGGACTCTGTGTGGACTTTAATGAAACACAGCCAGTATATCTGAAATTCAATTTTCAAAATGTGCACATGAACACATTAACTCTGCTTCCTCCCCGGAGGCTACACCCCCCCCCCCCCCCCCCGCCACCCTTTCTGGATTGTGGACTATGCCTACTACGAACTATTCATACACTCTGTCCTATTCATTGAACGTGTTTATGTAACTCTGTAATGCTTCCTTCTGTACACGGGGACATCCATTGCTTCTGTCCATCAGCGGAGAGGGATCCTCCTCTTTTGCTCTCATGAAGATGTCCTTCCTTTTTTTCCGATTTGGGAATTTAGGCATTTTTTTATTTAGGAACATTTCAAGTTCTTATTCTGTAAATACTATTAAAGACATGTGTAGCACTATAGGTAAGCCAAACATTAATAGTAAGTTTATTAAATATTAAACCAAACAGATATTTCATTACATGTTGACACATCCCAAACACATTACATTACATGTCATTTAGCAGACGCTTTAATCCAAAGCAATTTATAATAAGTGGATTTCAACCTAGAGTACAAACTAAGAACAACAAGAATACAGAAAGTAACATTTCCTTAACATAGTCAAACTTCAAAAGTACCATAACAAGATCTATTTAAGTGCCACTGAAGTGCTAATCTGTGTTTTAATCCAGATATAGTAGGAAAAGGTGTGTTTTTAGTTCCCGGCGGAAGATGTAGAGACTTTCAGCTGTCCACATCTTTCAAAAACATCTTAATAGTGGAAAATAGTTCATCTATCAAAAGCAAAGTGTCGGTGTCTTTTGGTGCTTCTCTTTGATTTTGAAAAGGATCAAAGAGATATTCCTCAGTTTGCATCACCATCCAAAGCGTCTTACGTAAGAAACAAAAGGAAGTTACATTGTTGTATCCCTAACAGTGACTGCCGTAAAATGCAATTCAGTCACAGCTTGTGTCTTTAATTGTTGTTTGTAGCACATGAAATGTTTTGGCCATGTGATGGGCTTTTTTTGTACTGGGGTCAACTGAGCACAGAACAGCGGCCATGAGCCAACCAGTGGGGCACGCTCACATGCACTAAAAGCACCCAGGGCCACTGTCATTAAAACAAGGAGAAGCTCAGATAACAACACAAACACTATCTGCTTATTATCTACTTAGGTAGACATTACTCCACTATTTATTTATATTAAAAAAGTTATTTGCTGCAATAATAATGTTCAAATTATCAAATGCAACTCCTTTTAAAACGTGTCAACAATCACTTATATTCCTGTATACGAATGTTTCATGATCAGAACTTAAATGCAGATTGCTCCATTATTGGGTTAATCATACCAACATGCCCCCCCCCCCCCAACACACACCACACACACACACCTGCATATGTTACTGGATGCTTTACCCCCATGTGTCATTTCAGTTATTTCCTCATATTTTTCTTCTCTCTTAACCCCCGTCTTTCTGTCTGCTCTCATCCTGATGCCCCTTGGAATCATCATTATGCACAATGAACCATATCATCTACAAATGTCTTTATGCTAATGCCTGCTTTCGTATGCTGCTCTAATTAAGGCTGGTATTGTGACATCGGCGACCTAACAACCCATGGAGTTTACTCGGTAGGCAAAGAAATTAGTAAAATAATCCATAAACATTGTTGTTAAGAGTGGAAATGTTATTACTGTTTCCCTTTGGACCACAAGCTTGGGAAAAAAACTAAGACCGGATTGATTGGCTGCCACTGCATTAATTTAATCGTGCCACCCAATGGGATAATAGGTAAGTTATTTAGTCAGACTTGGTCTCTGGTTGGATAACAAATTTAGCAATATTTCCTCTTCGCATTGGGGTTTAAGTTTGTAGTTTGACAAAAAATGGGCCTTTGGGAACAAGCCTAAACTTCGACCTGATGTTTGTACAATATAGCCAAGTGAGCCAGCTTCCTGCTTGTATTATTTTGGACTGAACCCAGTGGAAATTACTTTCAAGAAGCATGGTTTTCTATCTGGCCCTCAGGTTATTGTATTTTTATTTACTTTTTCATTTGTGAAAAAATATCCATGCTATTCACCAAAGGCCTATTGGCCCCAAGTTTAGATGAAATTAGAAATCTATAATTTAGTTCACACACACACACACACACCCACACACACACACACACACACACACACACACACACACACACACACAGACACACACACACACACACACACACACACACACACACACACACACACACACACACACACACACACACACACACACACACACACACACACACACACACACACACACACACACACACACACACACACACACACACACACACACACACACACACACACACACACACACACACACACACACACACACACACACACACACACACACACACACACACACACGAGAAAACAAGTAAGGGAGTGGAGACGACAAAAAAAGGGAGATTTCATTTCTTATGCCTCAGCCGATTACACTGCTCATGGCACAGTAAAGTTTAAAAAAAAAAACATAACGTTGAATAATTAACTATAAATGCATGACAATATCTTCTTTTTGGTATCCATTCATATTTTTTTTAAAGCAAAGGAGTTTAAAAGTAAACTAAAGAGCAAGAGTTTGTCATGTAGATACAAGTTTGATGTTTGATCTTCTGTTATTTGATGTATTTCACCAATATAATTGCTGTATGAGCCCATACACAAGCCACAACTTTCTTCCTCAAGCCTCTGTCAGTTGATACAGTCACTTCAAAGATCCAACTTTGTGGGGTATTATTGGATTTTTGATGGGAGTGGAGGGTGGGCTGGAAAAAGATATTGCTCAAGAGTTTTCACCAACACTCAGAACAATATCATCAGATATTAAACATGGGGAGAAATCACTACCTTTGAAGAGTGGTAAAGGGAGAATGAACAAAGGCAGGAAAACACAAGATCTATTATCTCAGATGTTGACAGAAAAAAATAATATATATGAAAATGGCTCTGGGCGCCAGGCCTTTTAACCACATTAAAACATTGACAGGTTTAGTGCTCGAGCGGGCGCTTCATTGCCTGACACAAATAAATAGAGGGTATGTTTTCATGGCAAATGTCAGATTATGAACCATATTATTGAGTGGTCAATTTTGAAGTCAGGTGATATTTGGTAGATGCTCAATTGTGAGAGTTGCATGAAGGGAATATAGGGAATCAGCGTCAATATCAGTCATGGGATGTTTCTGGGATGTGGTACATCTACCGGTGAGCTGACATTTGCAGGGCCGTGTGCAGAAAGAAAACAAGTGTTGCAGAGTGCAGCAGAGTAAATGCATGTTCACTGTCTCTGGAATCGGAGGACAGACATGGGTAAACATGCAAAGATTGCTTTCCAAAGAACTGACTCGTGTTGACTCAGATTGACAGTGTGACACAATGCAATACTTTTGCCATGAACATGGTTAGTATTCGATTCATTACCTGGCTTTGACTACAGATGATGGCACAGTTTAATGTGAACGTACTTCTAGAAGGCCATTCATCCTGGTGATATCTGTCTCGTATATTTTCATACGTTAACTCCGGTTATTTTGACAGGTAGCGTGAGAGGATCTTTTCTACTCTCTTGTCATGTGTGAGACAGATTTTTTTCTCCCGTCATGCTCTGATTCAAAATAAAGAAAGGAACACCGAGAGATGCGCTGGATACATTCATCCTAGTTTGTTATCTTAAAGTTTTGCAAAAAAGCTAAAATAATTAAAATACCACGAAGACAAATGCTTTCTTGTTTTCTAATCACTATAAAAAAATATATACGTTAGTTAAATCAAGGAAATTAGTAGTAATCTTAAAAATGTCATGCAATTTTCTATTGTCCATATATTTTATAAATGTAGGATTGTGCTAATAATGACAAACAGACACTGCAATATATTCTTAGCTCTAGCAAAAATGCAAATGAAAAGCGATGTGTGTATTTTTCATGACAATCTATCAAATCTGGAACCCTGAGTTTCTCATACTATTCAAAACAATGTGATAGCCATCGTGAGATTTATTAAATTCATGTTCATGTTGCTACAATTTCTTGGTTGTTATAGGGACCAATAAAAGTCAGAAATTACTGAAAGTACCTTTTAAAGTCTTTACATATCAACATCTAGTTAAATATCCAGAATCACTAGACGACCTGTTCAGTGACAAGTAAAGACTGTTAATAATCCATGCTATGCTTCTCATGAATGATTTTCAGAGATAAAAGGGATTTCAATACATTTGAACAGTCAACACATCAAACCAAAAAAACGTAAACCTCCACCGGATTCCAGCCATCTTTAAACGCTGTTGGTTGCTCTTGCTTATAAGCAAGGTTTGTTCATTCAAAACAAACCCTGGGTTCTCAACTATAACTTTTCTTAAAAATAAAATGCATTACCTAAACAAGCTTCTAATATTAAAGTAAACCCTTGTGCTATCCTTGTGCTAGAGACTAACCACATCCAAGTCAGCATTGCCCATTTATGGCCGGAATCCATTTTGGAAAAGACGACACTACCGTGAAATTGATTTTAATTATTTTATCAAAGTCAAAGTTGAAAACCTTACATCTTAATTTTGATAATTGCACTGGTTTGTGGTAATCTAATCTGTTCACACATCCTATGAACTATTGTTTTAGGTAATCTTCATCATTTAAAAATAATAATCAGGAGTTTAGTTTAATTGTAGCTAAGTCACATTTATCTTGCAGTCATTTACCGTCCTCCGCCGTGGTTTTTGTCCTCATTCTTTTCTTTCCTCTGATCACAGAGGGCGGTGCTTACACACACACACTATACACACACTCTACACACACACACACATTCGCTTGGTGCGGAAGCAGCAACCTTCAGCGCCAAAGTGCCAAAAATGGCAGTTTCTCAAACGGCCACTTGAGGCTGGCTCCAAAAGCAAGTCCTTCCCCATGGACCCCGTGTTGAAACGACCAACTGCCCAGCAGTAATAAACCTGTTTACAGCTTGGGACATGAACAGGGTTTGCTCTCTATAGCATACAACCCAAAATGTGTTCATGTGTACATGGTTCACCCAAATACATTATATAAAAGATTACATACATATATATATATATATATATATATATATATATATATATATATATATATATATATATATATATATATATATATATATTTGAAATCATTACATGCAATATGTATGCAGTTAAGACTGGAAAATAAGAAACGGAAGACAAACTTGTGAATCCTCAAAGGCTTTTTTTTATTCTGCATTTTGAAAACCAATCTTGGTCTTCACTGATTGACCGCAACCTCAACTTCTCATGTTTACATCTAAAATAAACTATTACAAAGACAATATTCCTGGAATCCATTTCATATTTTTAACATATTTGCGGAAGAGCTTTTAAATTATTCAGCTTTAAAATGTTTTGGTGTACAGACAGTATCATGTTTCACGGTTCTCCCTTTGAATGGATCTGTTCTCATCAGCCCAGTGCACAACACTCGCCATCAACACATTGCCCGGAAAGTTCAATATGAAGTATGAGATATTGAAAAGAAGCTACTTCAAACTGGACATCTTCATGGTGATGATTAAGAGTTTTTGTGCATTCAGATGCACTACTTAAATGCCCAAGCACAATTACCTGGATGTTACTGAAAGGTGCCACACAGTGAGCCAAGGAGCCACTTCAGGAAGCCTTGTCGGCCATCTGCCGTGGGCACACCTAAGAACCAGCGCTGACAGGCAATTAATAAGAGAGCCTCTCGCTGTGGTGGCACGCCTCTGTGGCATATGTCACTTTGATGACACTGGCTTCTCTGGCATCTTCTTATTAATCAAACTAATCATCTAGAAATGGTAGTGTTGCGTTCTCTCACTCAAGTGAGTCACTTTACGCCCTAGGTCTTCTTTTGGAGGAGTGGGCGCTTTTTGTAAACAATGTTATCGCAACTCTTTTTTTATTTTAGTTTCAAGTCGTATTGGCGGAGCGCTCACTTCACATGAAAACACACAGGAGCAACATTCCATCACTTCCAGCCAACTACACAGGAAACACTTACGGCAAAACAGCAACACTGATCCTTTTTATCTACAACTTGTCTGGTGCTAAACAGCGGCAATGTCTGGGAGTGTTCGATCCTCTCTTGTCCCTGATATGGGGAGATTTTTATAGAGCAGCAATGCTTATAATTTCGAAATCTTTCATTTTGGGGATGTGCGGTAGTTTTGACGGAAATCATTGAACTGTCTGCTGTTGGTCAGAAGTCCGGCTATACGGGTCATATTTATGGGATTTTCCTTCTTCGTCAAGGTTGTAACCAACAGCCTTGTGCTGTACACAGATAGCAAACTTACAGTATTTATCTGACTCTAGTTTCCGCATCATGGAAGTAAATCAGTTTGCAGCTGATGATCTGGTGGAGGAATGGATGCAACTTGGCATTCATCCATGAGTCAGGAGGAAATGCCAGAGCCCGGGTATTAACTGTGTTAGTGCTGAGATATTCTCAAAGGTTCAGTCGGAAGAAGTCCATTAACTTGAGATCTGCAGAAGAACTTTGGTTAGTGGCGTGAGAGTTATTACACTGAAGAGATCCTGAGAGAGATCACTTAATGTGCCCGCCATCTTTGAAGGAGTTATGTCATGCTGAGGAGCTGCTAGAGATGTGAAGGGTGATGCTTGTCATAGTTAATGCCTCTTTCTGCTCTCGTACATGACAAAGACAAACTATATTTGGGCAAGAGGCTGAACATCTTACACAATCCAGGCAACGGTAGCACTATGAGACACCTGCTGGCTATCCACAGCAAGGAATCCTCCCAAAAAGCTCCTCTTAACCTGTGCGTTGAAATAAAAAAAGAGTTCAAGAAGTTTGGGAGAGTAGGTGAGATCCTCTGCAAAAAAACTGCAAAACAGGGAATATTTCAACTGATGTAATGTCTGTTTTTTCAGTGCAGCCTTTCCCAAGCAATAGCTGTCATCTAGTGTATCCATCCTTAAATATTTAGACTAAATTTACACAGTTTATTGTGACACCACTCGTGTTTTACTTTTTCCATACAAAACACCGATGGGAAAAGGGGCACATAAAGGATTTGTTGGTGAGAATTGAAGTCAGCAATTCTTAGTTAAGGGGAGTTTAGCTTTTATATTTGGTATATGAACATCAGGACAATACCCCTCTGATACTCACAGACACTCTGTCCTCTAGAACTGCATCCGACGGGATACGAGCGACTCTACCTCATACTAAACTTCAAATGCACCTATGATTTTGACTGATTATAAACATGAAACTGGATTGTGTATGAATAATAATGAAGCCATGCACTCTTCACAGCACCAGATCAAGCCCGGGTGTTGAATGGGTCGTTTCGTGAAGCGCCTGAGCTGTTTCACAGTGCGAATGAGACAACAGTTGCTTTATATTCTTTCACAACCATTTTTGGGCAAACATACATATTTATGTTATACACACATAACCAACCAGATTGGGCACATTGGTCTTTTGAATTAAACTTATGAAGAATTCATAAAATGTGTGATGCCAGACTAGCAAATAACATGAGTTTTAGTAGTACATATACACAGACACAGACATACGCACACACACACACACACACACACACACACTCACATATATATATATATATATATATATATATATATATATATATATATATATATATATATATACATATTATCAAATTGTAGGCATCATCACATTATATGGAATCAATGCCTCCAAACATCACTGGACTGCAGGTAAACCAAAAGGTCGGAACAACAATGTTATTGATACAGTAAAGCACACTCCTTTACGAGACAACACGGCTAAGTCAGTGAGCTCATGTCCAGTGGATCCATAATGCCAATAGAGCAACCGTACTGGTTCAGGGTGAAAACCAATTGAACATCGATTGTGAGCACAGTGAAACAGCTGCTGCAGCAATGGGACTTTTTGCGAGGTGAATAAATTGTTAGCGCTTTTTGGTTAATTTGCCATGTGAATTGTAATAGTTTTGATTATGTCTGTACTCCCTCAGCCATGCTGCTTCGGCAATAGCTTTTATCTCAATAACCTTTTCTGCTGATTGTAGGCTTGCAGTGAGTGTTAATCATTGATCAGTAATTGAGATATTCTCTAAATATAGATAAATGACTCATTTGGGTATGAATTGACTTCAGCTTGAACAAAGCTATTCAAAATAGCATTTCAGCCTTGACAGCTGTAAAAATAAAGAGGGGCAAAAATGCAAAAGATTCCAAAACGCTTTAAACTGATGTAATGTAATGATCTCAACAGCTGAGCTGCTTGATATCTACCATTTTTCTGGCAAGAGAAAAAGGTTGTAAAATGTTCAAATGCAGATGTCCTCATCCCTCTTAAACACTTTAAGGACAGGGCTGAGTGGACGAAAATAAAATGCTCCTCTTTCCTCCGTAAAGATGGGATGAAAGGGAAAATGGCTTCTAAAAGGTTTGAGCTAGTTGCGTAGACCCACAGATGACTGACACGTGACAGCGTGGTCCTGGAGGTAAGGGAGGACTTCTCATGCTGCTCAGGCGTCACAGGTGCTCATTTTGGATTCACAGAACACAACGAGTGGATGCAATTTGAACTTCAAAGCATTTAGTGTAAATTATCAGATATTAGTCGATTAAGTGGACAGATAATGGGAGGAGGATGACTTTCATGAAACATCATGCGGAAACTCAAAGTTAAAATGGATTGAGTTATCATTTAGTTCTGGCTAAGTCGCTTGTTAAATTGAATGTATTGTATCCATAAAAGTCATCAGTGGGAATTTTTGGCTCATAACTAATGCAAAGTTCGAAGCCTGTATTTTCGTTAGCATTTTTTTGACATGAGTAGAATACATGTTACTTCAAGGATGTAACGGAAAAGTAAAGTTAGAGTTATATTGGGAAGGCCACTAAGGGTGGAATACATCCGATTTATGTAAGGGCAGTCCTGTAAATGGAAAGTCCGTTATTGTAGATTAAATTGAGAAGACAAAATACAGTCAACAAATTCCCGTTTGTTTCATCCTGTAAAGAGTTAGCAGGTAAACGGAAGTAACCATACTTAGTAGTCCAACAGGACTGTGTGATTGCATGTATTTGACTGGCCAACAGTGCAACACTGCAGATGTTGTGCCAGGTTATTTGGTGCCGGGGCACTTTGCGCTGGAACCCAATTCTGCTGGTTGTCTCATTTAAATAATTAAGTAGGCTGATGCTAGTCCAAATACAGCGTTAGTATATAGCTCAGTAAACGCACCGGCCTTTTCGCCTCCACTAAGGCCGTCTCGTGCATTTCTCGATACTTTTATGATGACCTTCCAACGAACAAATTAAGATTAATTTGATCATCATGCATTATTGCACCATCGTATTAGTGGCAGACTCTGGGAACAGAAACACTGTTAATTCCTAATCCAATAATTATGTTGTATCGTATAAATGTGGCCGCCTCGAGCTGGGCATTATTCTGATAAGAGGGTGGGAGGGTGTGGAGTCATGTAGTCATTCACATGACAGAGGCTGCCACCTGAGTTCCTCGTTTGTGTAAACATTCCTGGCAATAAACGGTTTCTGATTCTGATTGTAATTCTGATGAGAACCTCCATTTCTCCATGGGCTGTGGAGTTTTTTACATATTGAGACATTTAGCCAGGAGAGGAGATAGGAGCTTAGCGGTTGATATTGACACACACATAGACACACACACACACACACACACATACATACACTTCTACTGGTAGAGTTAGATAGTCCGTGATGTCTGGCTGGTCCTGGAAGCCAACAGTGGAAGACTCGATGCCAAAGCAGAAGACACTCTGCTAATATACGTCTGAAAATAAAGCGCGGGTTGAAAGAGAGATGTCAGCCACAGCTGCCTAACGAACGCCTCATCCGCTGAAGAAAAGTGGATGAGAAATGGTGTCGACACTTTCTTTTATAAAGGTGGCCCTCATAGCATGACACAAGCTCATTTCATCCATTTTCACTTGAGGCATTTACAACGTTAATTATATTATTTGAAGACACAAATCAACTGGACTGCTTAAACAGGCTGTATGGCCACATCATTGGGTTGGGGAATACCTTGCACAGTGAAGCTTGGTTCAAATGACAAAGCATGTAAACATGTGTTGGCAAGGCCTATGAGCGAACCCAGCTCATTAAGTCACTGCCAACAATGCTTGGTCAACTGTGACTTCTCAATGTGCAAATGTCAGAAAATAACTGGGCTGGAAAACACTATCTGTATCAGTCCCTTCTCACCGGTGAGCTCACAGAAGGGGTTAATATGCATCAAGCAGCCCTTAATGAGTCAAAGAGACGGAGGGAAACCAGGGAGGGATTAATATGTGACAGCAACCAAGACTCTGCTTATCTAATTGGTGTAGATGTGTGCCATCAACCCAGAAAAGCTTTGTTTAATTTGCAGCATAACTGACAATGTCTTCAGGACGTCAATATCCCAAGATTAATCATGACAGTGTTAGCTATAGATATTCTATAGGGTCCGACGGATGAAGATGCATATCTTATCTTTGATGTGATGAGCATTTACAAGTCAGCAAGCCGGAGACAGCAGTTGCACATCTTCACGTTTAAAGTTGTGACTACTGTACGGTTGCTGCACAGATGTGGTCCGGCCTCCATGAAGCTGATGTTCAAGCGCGAGGACATGGGCTTTTGAATGATTTTGTCACTGTTCTCCGTCACATTTAGTTTCAGCCTCAGGAGGTGTGACCTCTGAGAGGGTGCTTCAGTCCAGTATAATTATTTGTGACAGGCGAGTTCATGTTGGTGTTTGTCCCCCAAACTCAGCTGTCAGCGCGACATTTTTTGTTGCAAACGGACATGTTGGTGAAAACAGAGAAGAACATGGGAGGGATTTGTACGGCTGCTTTGGCATTGGAACATTGCAAACCAATCTCTACACCTTTCTTATCATTCTCACCTCAAGCAAGGCCAGCCTGAGCAATATAAAGACAACTAATGACGGCAGCACAGGGAAGAGTTCGGACTGCCATGTTGGCGTTGCTCCCTCTCACCCTCTAGCTTTCTTATTCCATCTCATAGTGTTGTACTATGCATCAACACATAATCAAAAAAAGTTCTCCATAAATCGGAGCACACTGTACATTGGAGTGTGACATGTTGAAAATGGACAAATGCATGAAGCAAGAAAAAATATGCAAATGACGGCTGTCCTTTAATCCAGCAGTGATCACAAGAGGCACTAAAAAACTGTGAACTGCACCTCTTGAAATGGGTATGAGCATGATAATGTTCCAAATAATTTCTGTCTCCCAGAATAATATGATGACTCATAACTATCACCTTACTTCTGTGTGATCCAAACTGAATATCAGATACAAAGCACTGAGCTAGCTTCACCCACTCAACTTTTATTTATATTGCATACTTGGCAGAAGTCCAGCCATGTAGTTGTGCCCAATCCACTGCGGAGCCAAAATAATACTCAAACAGTGGAATCCCGTCGCTTTCATCCTCAGTAGGTTTCACTGCCTTCAGAGTCCCTTTCATTATGGTTATACATATAGTCAGACTGGAAGACTGATCATTATGATGATGTGTGATCTCTAAAAAAAACAATTAATTTGTGGCACACTTTGCATTTTGCACACTATCTATATATATTTTATTTAATTTTACAGTGCTGTATTACATATATGTTGTGTATATATACATATATATTTTATTTTATTTTGTATTTTATATTTCACTTTGCACACTTTACTTTATGCAGTCACTTTCTTTCTTTCTTATACTTATATTTTATTGTGTTTAGTTTATTGGCGCTGCTACTGTTGCCAACACATTTCCCCTTGGGGATTAATAAAGTATATTTCATTCATTCATTCATTCATCATTTTTCATATAATTGTATAATGTGTAAACACAAGGTTCACCAATGTTAACTTATTTTATGATACATTGCATTTAATAATAATAATAATAATAATAATAATAATAACTTTATTTATATTGCACTTTTAAAAACAAGGTTTACAAAGTGCTCTACAGATAAACAAAGCATAAACACAACTTAAATGGCGGCAAACTAAAAAGACCATACCATAAAAGCATTGCATACAACTAAAACCAAACAAATAGGCAATTTAAAATAAAAAGATAAAAGGACGACATCACTTAAAAGCAGTTCTATAAAAATGGGTTTTGAGAAGTGATTTAAAAGAAGTTATTGATTCTGCCAGCCTTATTTATTTAAGCTCACAGTTATGTGGACATTGGAACATGTTAAGAGCTGTGAACTTAGTATCTCATTCAATAAATGCAAAACAGCTTCAAAACATATTGCCAGCACGGTGTGATACTTGTGCCTCCTCTTCAGCCTTAGCCAATCACTGGAACTGGTAAAGAGCTAAAATCACAATCAACAGGTGCCAACAGCGAATCTTGAGAAGCGTAGGTTGTCATGTGTGTAGCCACCGAGAGAGAGGACCCAAACACTGCCAACGGTGCAAAGAAACTTTTTTTTTTATAACCGTGCAAAGAGATTAAAATTCTTCTCTAAATCGAGGTAAGACACAAAAAAACGCTCTATAACAGGCGATCAGCAGGGATCGAAACAGGACACACAGACACTGGGGAAGGATACAAACGTGGTTTAAATACACACATTCGACACTAGAGGAAACAATCAGGGACATCACAAGGACAGGAAGTGAGGACACGAAAAGACAAGGACTTCAAAATAAAACAGGTAACAAGACAGAAAAACCCAAGATCCTGACACAGGTAATGAATTGTTAAGGTCATTACACATTTACAAAAGGTCAAGAACACTTATGCTGTGCAGCTCTCCTGCATAGAGAGCACAACCTTAGGCGATCAATAGATCGCCCCTTAGCCAATGGATAATCTGACACTCTGCCAGGTTATACAATAGCATTTTAGTTATTAGTTCACATAGCAGAGGGTTAAACGATTTGTAGATGTATGTAAAGAATCCAGATGATCCTTGTCGGCATGTTCATTCACAATTATATTTCCATGCACAGATTAAAATGTAGAAGAATAAAGTCTTAAAAACGACTTAATGTTCGCTCGAGATCAATTCTATAGCAACATAGTGTGTGTGTGTGTGTGTGTGAGTGTGTGAATAAGATGTGTCAGAAATGTGTTAAAAAGTTATTTCAAAGCGTAGCTTTCTTTCAACATCTATAGGTCATCAATTTCCTGACAGGAAGGACAGTGTTTAAGAGAGAAGAGTTGGAGGCAAGTGTCCTCTGTAAACTGTGATGAATCAAAACCGAGAAGACTTGGCAAGCTCGCTGCTGACCCTCGTCACCTTAGCAGCGTCCTCAGCACCAATCTGCCATCTCAAAGTCAGAACAGCTGCAGCTTCTTTCCCGCACTAAGAATCTCTACTAAAATATTGTTTTTGTGTATTGTTCCATTTGTGTCTGACCAAAAGAGTTGCTGTATTTTCTTCTCAAAGTAACATTTTTATTAATTAAACAACAATATTGCTGATACTTATCCATTTGTTTAAGTCTGATTTATAATTACTTCACTTAGAATACTTACACTAGCGTAGATACGTCTTTCACAGCCACACGTGCATGATTAGCGAGTGATGCTTCCCCAATCTTAGTTAATACACAAGCCATCGTGTGCGACGTCACCCTGACCAGTGGTGTTTAATTACAAAGACCACGTCTGAAAAACGACTGAACAGCCACAGAACAAACTCCCGTAAACTAAAAAGAGGGAATAGGGATCGTCCATTTGGCAACGCTGTCATTCTGCTGCAGAATCTGCTGAAAGACCCGTTTAAGGCACCTCTGGGCAGCTGCACAGAAGATGATGGATGGAGGATGTGTAAGGAAGTGCAGTCCAGTGACAGTGTCAGTTCAGTGTCTCATTTACCCACAGGGACTGTCTCAGTGGACAGCTGATCATGAACTCAAAGGTTGTCCCAAACCAGAACAATTATCAGGTCCAAACGGAGCTCTGTGCAACATTAATGCATGTCCTACTGTTTACCCTTGCTGCACAGAGCTCACACCATTCTTTCTCTGAAGTGATTTAAGAATGTGTGAGAAAAAGGAATGATAAGAATGAGAATCAGAAACCGTTTGTTGCCAGGAATGTATTACACAAACGAGGAATTTTAAGGACGAATCAACGAATGGGGCAAGCACAATAGTAATTGTATTTAACTTAATGGTGATGGGTAAAAACCCAGCGGTGTCACATGCTCACAGGCAACAGTGGCATCCCAAATTGGCAAACTTGTGCAATGCATTCATCTCACTAGTGTAGATCTACACTAGTGAGATGAATGCATTGCACACGTTAGTCCTTGCAAGTGGTGATAAAAGTGAGCCAGACCACCAGCACAGTCTCCCTGATCCTTCCAGCTGCATACTACATCTGAAGGCTGCCAGCAGCAACATCTGACATGCAGCATGTCACAAGTGTGAAGCCAACGTCTCCACCAAAAGTATCCATGCATGCACATTGCATCTAAAGGAAAGCATGCATTTTTAATCCAAAGACACCAATTCTGCCGCCAACATTAACGTATGTTTGCATAAAGAAAATATATAAAATGCACAGAACCACCAAAAACATTAACAGTTTCAGCAGCCCTACTTTAAATGGTGCCTCCATGCCAGTTTCTGGGTAAACACATACACAAAGTTATTTAAATCCAGATGTGATTAGACTGAGGAACCTCAGACCCATCTTGGTTGATCAGTGTTCTCGTCCTGCCGTGGCAAACATCTCTTTGCATTTTTAAAACTACAGATGACTCGCCTTGTTTGGTCCTATGCATTAATGAAAGGACGTTTCCAGAGCACCGTGGATTCCTTCTTCGATCAAGGTGCTTCTCAGCTGGAGTCCGACACACTGCCCCGTGAATAATTTGAAAATAACGCACACCTGGAAACTGCCAGTGGCCCAATTAGCAGCTCAAAATCTCTGCTTGATGCCACAAACAATTTCATGTGATCAAACACCTGATATTGAGCGCGCTGTAATTACGCCCTATGTGGGAAAATGTTTCCGAAACGCCCGGGACAATTATTGGACAATTATTGTAACTGGCAATTCTGTGATAAATGTTTAAAAAAACCATTCAACAGCAACTGCACTAGAATAAACTGGTCCCATACTGAATGTAGTCAATCTCAATGACTGTTTAAATGTAGGCTAAATTAGGCTACTTTAAATGTAGCCTAATGTGTTTCTTTATTATGATTGAGTCTTTTTTATTTCTAAATTACAGTCTATAAATACATCCCCTTGCATATTCTAGGCCAGTGGTTCTCAATCTTTTTTCACACCTTTGTTCGACTATGTGCGGTCCAACTACGGTCCAACTACTGTCCGATTGACACCCCTGGATTACTCGATCCGATGCGGTTGAAAATCCGACCGTCGCGGCATGTAGCGGTGAATTGGACTAGGAACCAGACTTTGCGTCTTTGCCCATGCACACGCAAGCGCAACGAGTATCGCCACGAGCATCGCAACGAGTTGCAGGGCTCTCAAGTGTCACACATTTCGGTCTTAACTCACGCACTCCCGCCAAATATCGTATTTCTTCACGCTGAAAACAACTCTCGGCTATTTAATGTTTTAATGTGCCGCAGCGACAACATGAGCTGGCCCCGCCGCTCTCCCCGTGGGGAAAACAAACGCTTCCTGGAGTTGTGCTGTCACGTGGCGCTTATCAGCCAATCAAAAAAAGAAATGTGCTACACAACAGGAGTTGTAATGAAAACAGTGCCACCTGTCGTATCGGAGGTGACATGTTTTCAGCCAATGATTCAAATTACTCACTGCCATGTACAATGGGATAATAGCAGACCCCCCCCCCCCCCACAAAGATAGCAAAGTCTGACTAAAGCAATATTCGAATTATACCATCATGTAAACGCACTGACTGTGAGCGCGCGTCACGCTAAATGAGGCGCGCGCCTACAACGGAGCTCTAGCGGCGCGAGGAGAGGAGAGTTGGAGACGGGGTGTGTGTGCTGGTGAGAGGCTCACCCGTGTGTGTGTCCGTGTTTCAGCAGCGTTGCTGCTAAGAGCCGCAGTGACAGACGGGTTCGTGAGTGCCACGTTGGGTCAAACCATCCTGATATGGTGGGAGGGGGGACTCTGGGTTTTTAGGTTAATTAAATTAAATTGCCTACTTAATATACAATTCAGTTTATGAACTTACACTTGTGTTGTATTAAATATTTATTAAATAACTATTTTTAAAGGATTTTTTAATGGATGCTAATTTTAAATAGATTTTAAAAAAATCTCACGTACCCCTTGGAGTGCCTTCACGTACCCCCAGGGGTACGCGGACCCCTATTTGAGAACCACTTTTCTAGGCTACGCTGACCTAATGAATATAGACTTCATCACAAACGTAAACTAATTTAAAAACTATTAAAACAGTTTATTCCCCACATTACATATCTTGCGTTTTTATTATATGAATAAAATTAACTTTGTATGTCCTCTACACCCCTGGCGGAGAATAACAATATTCATTGTGTCCTGAGAAAACTTCTCAAACCACTCCAACCAGCAGCATTCACTAATCTACATCTCCAATGTCTGTCGATATACACCTGGTGAGCTCCAGATACTTACGATCGAAGAATTTTCAAGAAACACATGCATTATGTAAATGAACAACATTATAATTGCCTCATAGTCCCAATCCATCCGACCTTTCAATGCATACATTTCAACTTGTAAGAGAAAAGCACAGGTGTTACTGTTACTAACGATGATGATTCTATTCAAGAGTCCCATGTGACAGTGACAGCATGCACATCCTGAAACTCAAACTTTAAAAGGGAACACAGGCTTTCCCGTATTATGAAATGTCAAAATGTCCTCTGTGAAAAAGGCCAACACTGCATAAACGTTAACCTCAGTTTAACTCCCGAAAAAAAAAAAAACGCTATCGTTGTGAACCAGTAACTACATAGCCTAGCAGACATAACAGCCTGACTGTATAACATCACAAACATCAGCATTTTTACAATGTGGGCATCAAAGCATCCAGCAGCATCCACCTCATAACTGACAGAAGTTGGTATCCAAACTCACACCTGTTCAATTAATACAGACAAGAACAAGCAGGAACATTTTGCTTGGAATTTCACGTAAGCAATTTTTCCATCGCAGCGTAATTGGTGACGTAAAGCAGGCCTGAATTCCCTGTTGTCATGGTGAGTCATTTGGACACTTTGAGACATTCATATGCGAGTCACACCTGCTGTGAAAAGTAAAACCTCAGTGGGTATACCAACATATCTCCAAGTTTTATTCTGAACCTTAAAACACTCCACTTATGTCAATGGCACAATAAATAGAGGGGGAAAACAGGTGTACAACATGGAAACACGTGTACGACATGAGACAGTAACAAGACGAGAGTGGCTGAGGATAGGTGCAGGGAATTAAACAATCAAGGAGACAGGAGACCGAGAAGACACAATAGACACAGAGTAGACACAAAAGACACAAAATAGACAGAGTAGACACAACATAGACAGAGTAGACAGAGTAAACACAGAACAGGACCTTACAGAAATTGCCTCGAGAATTGTATACACTGTACTTTATTAATGAAACAATGTGTACGTAATCCATTCTACGTTTTTTTTTTAACCATTGTATATTCTGTTGCATAGGCTCAATACAAACTACATTTCCCTTCTACCTATACTGTAAAGTTGGAAAGTGAGCTGCCAGCTATTCAGAGCCATGTGTCCACGCTGCCAGGTGCAGACATTACATAATTATAATTGCAGAAGCAGTGGGGACAGCAGATGCTATTTTCTTTCCAACATTAATATTACGATTGTTGAAAAGATCAGAATGAGAATGTCGGCCTTCGGCTCCTCCATTGAAGTTGTCCCCTGGCGGCTCCAATCGCATTGGTGGGGAATGTGAAGAAGAAAAGGAAAAACCCTGTGTCAGCTGCTCCTGGAGCTGGCCCCCTTGCGGCTGGCCCGAGAAGTGCAGCTTTGAGCGCAGCATCCCTGCCAATCCCTGTCCCTCTCTCCCTCCCTCCCTCTCTCTCTCTCCATCTCTCTCTCTCTCTCTCTCTCTCTCCACAGCCGTCGCTGGGAGCCATGAGTGTGTGCGAGCGTGTGTGTGCGTGTAAGTGTGTGTGTGTAAGTGTGTGTGTGAGAGCGCTGTTGTGATCTGACAGCACGCCAGGGCTGCGTTTCCTACGAAAAGCTCAGCGCTCTCTCAGTTTTCCGCCCGTCTTATTGCCGCTTTCATTGTCTTTGTCGACAGTGATAAAGAGAGCAGGTACCATCTGTCCATTCCGACAATTTATTACGAGTTGCCCTTTTTTTTTGTTTGCTGCTCTTCGCAGATGTTATGTCCACACTTTTTTTTGTGGGTGGTGTTGGGGTGGGGGTGGGGACGAGGGAGGGGGGGGGACTCCCAGTTCTAATGGAATTTGTTGTGGCTGTTTTGGTCTCTTCTCTCTTTCAGTTTCAACCGCGGGCCTGTTTTTGGAATAAGACAAGCATTGCTGTTTTCTGACTTTGAGAGAAGGAAGAAGGGACACTCCTCTGGAATTTCCTAAGGAATTTATTCGGACAGCTCCGGTAAGTGGACATTTTGGCTATTAAAAAAAACACACAAAAACAGCTTCATGGTTTGGAATGCATGCCGCTAATAAAACCATCATGAATTCACTTTTAATGAACAAAAATACTAATGAAACAAGCGTATCCTTCATGTTCCCATTCTTCTATTTTAATTACAGTTACCGGGGCTTTGCATTCTACCGCCTGGTGTATATAGTAAGTAGTATAGACTTCTTTTAATGCATCTTTTATTCGTCATTGTCCAGTTGAAAGCTGCCCGCCGTGTTTTTTAATGTGTGGAATTAAAGTGTCGATCTGGTGTCTTCTCCAAGTTACGTGTCGTGCCGCGATGTGAGCAGGTGCCCAGGGCGCATATTTTTGCATATCTTGAAGCTGCGTTATGGATCATGTCGCGCTCGACATGCGCCGGTCCGCCGCTCGCGGTCACACTCCAGACGGTGGCGAGATGTGTACTGATATGTTTTTTAAACGTCATCATTTATAACACTTTGCTCACGACACGGGGACATCTTTGCCCCGGACCGACATGGTCTGCCCCGCTTTCAAATAATGAGGATGCACGTGCACGGGCGCGCGCGCGCGCACGCTGGCGTTTCTCAGCTATTCTGTGCGTTAGTTGTGGGACGTGCTGAGAAAAGTTTCCGTCCTGACAACTGACATTTTGAACGGTTTGTCTTTGGAGTTTATGCGCACGCGTGTACGCGCGTGCGTGCGTGCGTGCCTGCTTCCTGACTCAGGTGATGGAGACGGTGGGCGGGCTGTGACTCACTCGCTTTACCTATTTCGCTGCTGTTATCTGACGGGCGTTGATGTCCGATTTCGCTGGTGATTGACAGCAGATCATGCGCAGTAGTCTCAGCAGAGGACCGTGTTTTCTCCATCGGTGCCAGGTATATTTGGAAGTAGCCAAACAGCATGGTGTGCATGTACTATGTACAGCCCTTCATCTGTGTTAAGGAGTATTTGTCAGATTTATGCTGACAAGTGAATCACACATTGCCAATTACCCGCAATTTCCAGTCATACTTTGAAGCCTGAGAAAGATAGGAAAAAGCCTCTAAAAAGACAGGTAAATGAACTGAAAAGTGTGTGTTCCTCAGTATGTTTGGAGCAAGCCCGGCCGAGGAGAGGCGACCGCAAATGAGGCCAAGGCCGGCTCACACAGCCAGAGCGATGTGTCTTTCCTGGCATGAGTAGACTGACGGAGCGCTAAGTGAGCATGGCCATTGAGGAGATGGTAATAGCATTACGCTCTGCCAGTCATGAGGCAGCATTTCAAGGAGAGCTAAATGGACAGGGAACTATGACATGAAGGCAATGATCATTTAACAACCAACAACCCTTTAGCTATTTGGTCTTGCGATGATAATTGTTGTGGGTTAAAGTTGTTTTGTGATGTGGGGTCAGTTGCTGAGAGGTGGGGTCCTTTTCGGATGCGATTTGGCATTGCTTCACTAATGTCACCCTGGGGTTTGAGATGTGTTGATGCTGAGCTTATTAGGGATGCTTCTATCTATCTATCTATCTATCTATCTATCTATCTATCTATCTATCTATGCTTATGAGTTTCTTGCTACAGAAACACTGTGGACATCCTACACAAATACAGCAGTCCTTGAGGCTAGTCATCCCCGTGGGTAAAGACACACCATTGGATTCTCTGCCAGTGAAATTTCTTGCAAAGCTTTCCAGGATTAGACCCAGGTCAGAACATCCCCTGCATTCCTGTACCCAGCAGCGTTCCCTTTGTCTTCCTTTTTGACTGACGCTTCCAAAATCTACTCGCCAATCAATCTCCACCGGATGGGATTTAAACACCGGCTCGACGTAGTAAGCGGGGGAGTCATCTCTGCTTTCTCACAGCTGCACGGAGCTGCACGGTGACCCGAGAGCCACGGCCAGCGGTGCCCGCCAGATAGCCGCATTTCTGCGAGTCCTCTCCTCCCAATAATTACGCCCTCACACTGGTTGATGTAGTGCGGCGGCTGTGTTGAAAACACACCCGCTTTTACTCTGCCTGCTGCACGTCCCTCGAGAGAAACACGAGTGCGCTGTAATTATGGTTTATAAACTTCATCCAGGTGACATAATCGGGGCATGGCTGAGATGGCGAGGGACTGTCACAACACCTGCTAATTAATTCACAGCTTCTGTTTTTTCGTTGCAAAGCACATTTCTTTAGATTCATGTTTATTGGACGTCGCTCCACTCTATAGAAACTAAAGTCCTCTATGTATGTAATTATTTCTCAGGACTACAGCGTGAGAGGAAAGTGAGGATCGCCTTATTTTCAGCTACAAAAAAAACATGTGAAAGCAGAACCCCGATGGAAGAGTAGCAGCTGTACTTCCTCGGTGTTCCGACGCTGAGATACACCTTGATGGCAGTCCAAGGCTTGGCAAGCCGAGTAGCCGACTCCCATGGGCCGATTTATAATGAGGATGTGTTGTCAGATAATTAGATACACCTGACGCGGGCGTTTTTAGGAAATTTGGATTCATCCCAAAATAAAATGTCTCTGCTCGCCACCGTGAAAGCCGGAAAAATATATAGATCCTGCTGTCACATTACCTCTCCTGTCATAGCGGCATGTTTAATTTATTCATCCTTGTCTTGATGCTTTCGGATGAGGCGGGCTTCATTTTGTGCTCGCTGATGCCGTAGTTGCCAAAGTTTCTCATCCCACAAAGTGTCATCTAATTGTCATTGGAAGAGAGCGGTGGGGGCGATCCCTCCTCAGACCATGCATGTTTCATAACGCCAGATGTGTCCGGTGTCCTGTGGATGAACCAGGTGTGTATTATTCACCTGAAGACAATGTGTGCGCCTTTTCATTGTCAAAACAGACAACAACCCTCCTGTTACCTTCAAATGTACTAACATCTTTTACCCTTTTTGACCACAGCAATTAAAACCTCCAGAAAATGATTAGAATTAGTATTGTTTCCCAAGTTTAAGTGTCATGTACTTTTTGTTTGTTTGTTGACTACCTAAATAGCCCTTTAAATGAATAAAAAAGTTGATATTTCTTATGTTTTACACAGCCTGGGGTCAAATTGATCGATGCGTACAGGTTGTGTTCAGGACATTGAAAACATATCATCATGTGAATTTCATGTTTTCCCAGTTGTCCCCAATAAATGAGGAAAAGTCATGAAATATGAAGCAAAAGACACAACGTTAATCATTTCTTTAGAGATGTTAAACATTGAATAGGGTAAAATTGACCCCAAAGGTAATAGGAGGGTTAAGTATTTGGAAATTTTGGCGGATGTACTGTACATGCAACTCATCAGCCATTTCCTGCAAACACTGTATACGGTTAGCGCTGAAAGATGAATTGAATTTGCTCCGACACACTTCCCTACACACACAGACACAATCTTAAATACAATGTGTTTTTCCTAGCTGTTGATTAGAAAATGCTGCGTGAGATGAAACCCGCTCACCTGTGCTGTTTGTTTATCAGGCACTCGGCTCCAGTCATAAATCAGACTCTCATTAAGTTGTTTGACAACAACTTTTGCCTTCTGCAGGAGACATCAACGCTATTAAGCCTGACGCATACGGTACATTTGGAAGCTTAACCTGAGCTGTCTGCAGAAGTTGTAGAAGATAGATCAGACGGAAACCTCGGGGTCTGAAAAGGTGAAGCCGATGCAGACCTGCCTTTTACTTGAATTCTTTCTAATAGCCAGAAGAATAAAAAATAACTTTCATTCTAAAGTTGTTTGAATAAATAATCATATTTCTCACTTGATGTATTTCCTGTATTACATCGTAAACTCTATTTGTGTCTTGGCACTTAAACCCTTTCACAGTGTGTTTTCAATTCATGTTTTTATTACCTTCGCATTGAAAATGCAGAAGGTAATGTTTTGGCTGGCGTGTATTTATTTGTGAATATATTTGTCCGTCCGTTTGTCCGTTATTCGTCTAAATCCGACAAAACTGAGCCGATTCTTATGAAACTTGGTGGGATGATTGGTCATGACCCAAGGAACAATCGATTAGTTTTTGGGAGTGATTGGGTCAAAGGTCAAGGTCACGAAAAGGTGAAAGACGTACATTTGCGATATCTTGGTTAATTGGCATCCGATTTGCGTGAAACTAGTGCCAAATTGTTCATAATTCAATCTTGTGATATGCGAAGGTATGCGCTCTACCGAGTGCCCATTCTAGTTCTTCCTGCATTAACTGCTCAGTGCTAGAGGTGAATAAACAGTAAGCTTAAGTTAAATTAATGGATTGAAGTTAATATCCTATTAGTTCAACAGAAGTGTAAAATTATTTAAATTGTTCAATTTAAAAGGTACATAAAACATTGGTCGTGTTTCAATTGCCTCAAACTCTCAACCCGGCGTCCTTTGGGACGATTAATCAGCTTTAACCAACGAATGAGAGCAGCACTATTTAACTTTCAATTCAATTCAATTCAGTTTATTTGTATAGCCCAGTTTCACAAATTACAAATTTGTCTCAGAGTGCTTTACAATCTGTACACATAGACATCCCTGACCCAAAACCTCACATCGGACCAGGAAAAACTCCCAAATAACCCTTCAGGGGGAAAAAAAGGGAAGAAACCTTCAGGAGAGCAACAGAGGAGGATCCCTCTACAGGATGGACAGATGCAATAGATGTAATGTGTACAGAAGGACATATTTAGAGTTAAAATACATTCAAGGAATCTGACAGAGTTTATCAATAGTTCATATTTAGGCATATTCCACGATGGAGAGTTTGGAGACCTCCCAAGTGGAGGAGTGGGCGGAGTCTTTGACTAAACTGTGGCTCCCTTGTGGCATTTATAGGATTACGGCAAATGCTAAAATATAGCGTGTTATTAGGCCAAGAAAAATAGTCATTAAATCTGCTCAGTACCGATTGTTGATAGTTTTCTGAATCGTACTTTAGTTGTTTTCTTAATAATCTCATTATGAGGGATGGCACGGACACTCAATGGAACCCCACACACTGAAATGACAGTCAACAGGAACCCCATCACCCATGCAAGTCAAGCTGATCTAGGTCCATTTCTCCTTTTGAAAAGGATACAAAAAGAACAAATCAAATAAAAAAAACACCTTAAAAGTAGTGACCCTAGCTCTTACCATTACAAAGCCACCGAGGAGACCATAGAGAGGAGTCCCCTCAGCCGGCTGGCCCTGACGCTCACCTCCTCTCGCAGCACACAGCCTCAGGACAGCCCCAACTAATTATAACTAAAGAAAAAGAAAATTGCATTAACTGTTGGACATCCACCACACATCTCCAAACAGGCCGCGGCCGACTCCTCCGACCACGGCCTGTTTGGCCCTTTCTCGCTCCACTATATTTCAGGATCGTGAATCGAGTGGTTCAGATTGCTATCACGTTCTCACTCGGCTCAGTGTCCGGAGCAATACTGCAGGGCATAAGCAATAATATTTATCCAATACAAATGAAATTCATACACACCACTCATGACATTTGAATGGATAATAGGACGTTGGTCCACTGTGCCGTTGCCTTGCTGAGAGTCTTCTGCATTAGCATAGACCGTGGTTGCCAGAGTCATATCAGTGAGATATTGTTGATATCATTAGTGCGCTGCTTTTATGCTCGGCTGTCTGTACCTTGAAGCCATGGCAAAGTCACCAAAAATATGTCTGTGCTCTGCAGCAGGCCATTATTCCCCGTTACCTTCACTCTCACGGCAGCAGCGGTTGCAACCCGGGCTCAGCGATGCAGGATTTTGAATTCCTCTCGGCGGCACAGGCTGCGGTGGATGTTTCCCTTCTCTGCGGGAATGTCTGCATTGTTATCGCGTGAAGAAAAGCCGTGTCCCGCACTGTGTGGTTGAACTTGGAAGCAGAAACAAAAACAAACAAACGCGGCGTTGCTTTCTGTCTGCTCTGACATGACAGGAAGTCACCAAAGTGATGGATACACGATGACGAAAGACGCAGACAACAAGAGGATGTTATGGATGTGCTGCCCGGGGCCAGAATCCATGGACACAATGCCTTGAACATCTGTGCAGTAATACACATCAACAGCTGCACCAGCCGCAGCTTCACATGTGTTCTTAAAGCTGGATAAAAAGCTATATGCCACACTCAAAAAGAAATGTGAATATTCATTTGCGACAAAAGTGCAAAGTACTACTTTTTTATATTCCGCTGGATTGTAGTGCACTGAACATGCACGCACAGCATCCTCTTTCCTCCTTACATGCGAGTGTACTGGTAGTGCTTTGGATAAAAGTGGATAATTTTTTCCTAGAGAGCAAATGCCAACGTGATCTTACATCCTGACCTTTTTTTGTAACTCACATGTACTGCAGCCAATCCAGGGTGTGGATTTATAAAAAAAACACACATGCCTTTCCCCGTGCTATTTCTCTGCTATCTGGCTACCCTGAAAGATGGAAGAGGGTACTGGAATGTTGAGTGTTGGCATTGAAGTCTGCTGGGACACGGAGGCAAAAAAGAAAACAGAAAGGAATAATGCAGGCGAGCTGGAGCCAGGGTACTCTGCACAGTTCGATGCTGCTGCCTCTAAAACCGACATGAACAAGAGAAATCAATTAGACCTACTCAGTTGCCATCCGAGGGACTTCCACCACGGGAAAGGGGAGAGTGAATCAAAGGGTTTGGGAAAGAGGAAGAAAAAAAACTATCGCAGGAAAGGAAAGTGAATTCAAATGGTAGTTTGTTGTATTCATAGTCAGATCGGCCGCCTCTGACCTCAAGATAACATTCATTCTTCCTTTCTCTATGACAGGGATGCTTAGCATTCTGGACACTTTCCTATCTCTTTTTTTTTCTTAAGAGCGATGCTTTTAGGTCAGTGATGAGAAACAGGGATGGCTTGCAAAAATGTTCACGCTGAAGCCGTAGCTCAGTTTTACCTGCCGATTCAGGAAATCTCTTTTTTTCCCCCCGCTAAAAAGCTTTTAGATTCACACTATTATGTTTATATTCATACCTTTCAGCCATTCCAGTCGTCACTTGGAGGTGACTTTGAACAGCAGTTTTTTTCACTCTCCATTATGGGCACTGGGGGTTTTGTTGGACAGTGAGGGTATTATACAGTTTTAAAAGTTATTTAAACAGGGTTTAGTTTTAGAAAACTCTTTATTTGGCTTTGTAGAAAAAAATCTCTCTGGTCCCACAAGATTATGAAACGATTCTTCATATTGAACATTAAATAATCCTACCATTGTGGTTGGATCAGTGAAGCTAGAATCCACAGCATATCATTTATTAATGCTATTTCACAGCCAGCTTAAATACAGTTAAAAATATATAGTTAGCATCACAGTAAAAATAGAGATCCAAACTTGATTGAATAGACATTTAAATATAGGGTGGATTTCTCAGCGATCATGCCAAAAATATGTTTGCACAACTGGCAGAGGGGGTCCAAACAGATAAGTGATGCTTCGTGAATTTTCCATCGAATGGAGCTGAACTCCGTACCGTAAATATTGAGGTTTTACGGGACCCAGAGGCCTCATCGACACGTTTTGATCAGACCTTACCCTGGACATTTAAATCAGGCCCCTGACCGGCTCATCGGCTCTCAGGCCGGGGAGATATAGGTTGTAATCTCCACCCATAGGAGGAAGTAGACATCCCTTAAAGGGTACCGACGTCTATGGAATTGCACGTTTTTTAAATCCTCTCCTTTTCCCTTGATGTATATCTTGCAGTTTCTTTTACTGATTTATTCTCCGAGTGGGAATTCTATTTGACAAAAAGACGTTTCTCACGGTCAGTTTTTTTAACGGTTACGATTGCATAAAGTCTGCAGCACAACGGACCGGAAAGGATTAATGAACAGGAATCCATAACTGTGCAGCTATTCGTGACTAAATCTCAGCTGTAACAATACAGTGGAATTAAAAAAAAAAAAAAAAACACGATCATGTGCGGAGAACGTAATGAGCGTTTTAACGGCACCCTCTTAGAAAGTTGTGTTCCATCTATAATCCGGCGTGTGCAGTTCACTCGGCTCCCTGACGGAGCACACGTGTAAACACGAGCGCCCCCGCCTCCCACGCAGCCCTGCTGTAGGTTTGGCGGTGGGTGCTCTGCAGATCTCTGGGCATCATGAGAGAATAACAATGAGGGGTTTGGGAGGGATCAGTTCCCCCAGCACCGAGCCACACCGGGTACGGCTTACGTAGGACCCTGGCTTCCTGAGCTCTCTGCCAGTTTAAGATGACAAGCAAATGAATGAATGAAATATACTTTATTAATTTAAGGGGAAATTTGGTGACAACAGAAGCAGCCCGATAAAACTAAACACAATAAAATATAAGTATAAGAAAGAAAGAAAGAAAGAAAGTGACAGTGCATAAAGTAAAGTGTGCAAAGTGAAATATAAAATACAAAATAACATAAAATATATATGTATATATACACAGCATATACACAACATATATGTAAATGTAAATAAAGCACTGTAAAATAAAATAAATATATCTAATATATAAATGGTACCAAGGGGTACCGCCTTGCCGGGGTGGGGGGGGATTGCATCTCCTCGTGCCTCCCCCACTGCTCCACGCTCTGCTCATACACCAGACACCCTCCTCCTGCTCATACACAAGCCTGGTTATGTGAGTCCAGGTCTCATGTGTATCCATGTGTTGGCTCCGTAGCGTCGTCGCCCGCTTTGAAGCCACCCTCATCCTCCTCTTCCACCCTTTGTTTCCCCCTTCGTATGTTCCGATGAAGAAGAAAAAAGAGGCTGGGATCTGTCATAAATCTATCCTTTCTTCTGTCTGGCTTTTCCACTTTTTATTTGTTCTAAAGGTGGGCTGCCGTGGAAATTCACTCAGCCCTGACAACCCACGGTTCTTAAAATGTCGAAACAGGGAAAAAAGCTGAAGTGTTGTCTTTCCCTGATGATACAATGTATGCATTATCATCAGTACCTTTTTTATCTTCACATCATGATGCAGTGTTTTTAATGACGGCATTCACTTTGAAGCTACTGTAGCTTGATGAGGATCTTAATTATGGTTTATAAATAGATCAAACTCTACTGAAGCCACTTTGAATTTCCACATTAATTTCTAGTTATTCGGATAAAAAAAGTGTTTGAAACAAGCACTATTCATAATCATGCAGACAAAGCTCCTTGATTTTTTTTTATCCTGGACTATATACAGGTCCCAGTCCAACTCCACTGCTGAGGCTCACTGTAATATAATGGGAACACGCTACTGATAGGATGAGGCACACCCTCCCTTGGTACAAGGTGTATTTTTAGAGGTAAAAGTGTCTCGCACACTAAATTTCACTACAGGAGGGAAACAAGTCTGCGCTGCTTTAATTTGCTACATCTAACTTTCTTAGTTGGGCCAAATGAAGCTTGTGGATACTGAAATGAAACAATAGCACCGGTTCAGTACAAAGATTAGACGATGCTGTCAACTCAACGGATGCCGATGAAAGTGGATTTTCGGAATATCATCGATGATAGAAAGGACACGACAAAGAACTGCCATGAAGGAAAGGGTAGCTTCTCAATCATGTCCTTCCCCTGAGGGACACATATTGTGTACCGTGTCTTCTGACCCAGTATTCCTGCGTATCAGAGACGTACACCATAGATAGCATTAGGACCCACTGTGTAAGGGGAACATCGATGAAAGGTGAAAATTAAATTTGCCCGAAAGAGCCTTTTAGGCAAAGTGCAATTTGAAAACACATCTTTTATTTACCCTCGGGAGTCTGATATGGGCAGTCAGGAGATGGACGATGGATCTAACCATCGTGGAAAAAGGCCGAGGAATGCGGTGCGGGGAAAGGGAAACACCTCATCTCTCTCCTAATGCGTCTCCCCTTCGATTGTCTAATTTGGTTAGGGCCGTGCGTCCGTTATCGGATCATATCAAAGGTCAGAGGCGTCCTGTAGACAAATCAATCTCCCCGTCTGAGGAGGCGCAGAGGAAGCATGGATTGAGGGAGAGACGATCCATCTAGTGGGCCCCGAATGAAGGGGTGTGGGGAGAAAGAGAAGCAGGGGGGAGAAAGATAATGGCCTCTGTTGCTCGGAGAGAAGGGGGCGAGGAAGGTGGGATTGAACTGTTGACTTGGGGAATGCGATATGCTCAGTTTAAAAAAAACATTTACATTATTGCCAGCTAGATTAGATCAATTGTTTGTGAAGACCTGGCAAATTATGTCTGACCCGACTACCCGGCTGTTCACCGATATGTTCAAAGCTGAACAATCCTGTCCTTCTGCGCCAGAACCAAGTCTCACTGTCAGAATCAAAATAATTGAGAGCTATTCTATAATTTAGGTTTGACATTTTCATTAAAAAGGCTCTCTGGTGGTCACCAGTATGACACCATTAGCTCCGTGTTTGAATAGGTGCGAAGAAGAAAAAAGCCCCGTGGCCGCTCCTCGTGATCGGCATACCATTTAGACTCCGCCGTGCAATTTGAACAGGTTGTCTTTAGCGCGTTTAGCGCCGCATGTAGCGCAAGGTCAACACCGACCCGTTCAGTTAGTCAACGGAAAAATTATTCAACAACAAACGCAATTTGTCGGAAAATGTGTCGGACCCTCGCGGCGGCGTCGCAATCTACCGAAGCCGGTGTTCTGTAATCTTTTGCTGCCTTGTCAGAATTTGCTACCGCTGCGTCAACCGATAGGTGAGTCTATCGATTCATGCTACCCTATCTGATAGGATGTTATTGTACTATCAAAATATGCTTTTCTTTCAAAGTTCAATGTTTCACTTTTCACTGTTAAAGTGTTTATCTTCAACACTAAATACCCTAATAATAAACCAGTGCTTTATTATGATAATGTGAACAAACTCATGTTTACAATAATTTGTTGACACAAAAGAAATAGTAACTGCTTATCACTAATTAATCTACGTCATTACTACATGTACAATATACATGCTGAATGTACTTTTAACTAGGGAAATATTGAGGATGGATTTTGAGGATGTCACTCCCCGTTATCAGACGTGCATCGACAGGGTTGCAAAACATTATGGGCGTGTCAAACAAACTCAGAAAATCGACTCGGCGCATGCGCAATACCACAAGGTATCGGTTCTCGACAAGTAGCATGAAATGATAGAACAGAATCGATAGAACACCGTCCTCCAAGTGGACGGTATCGTTTTTTCCTCTGAATAAATGATTAATCAACAAAGCTTGTCAAAATAATTGTTCATGACAATATCCATTTATTTGTCACATTGATGTACTGCCTTTCGGGAGGTCCGTTTCAGAGAAACGACTCTGTAGTAAAACCTCTATTCATAATTCATCACATTCCTCGATACCCCCCGTCTTCTTGGAACGCCCATTTTCAAATACTCATAATTATAGCATCGGTGCGTGAACACAGTGGTGGTGGGCAGCAGCGGGCAAAGTTTAGAGGTGAGCATACAACACCCGCAGTTTAACGCCAGCAAGATGTTTAATTTGGAAATCTCTGAGTGCGTAATTAGTTCAATTAGCCTGATCCGTGCACGGAGCAGCGCATGCCGAGCGGACCCCAGGTCCCCTCTCTGGTCCTCCCCTGCAGTAAAAAAGACGAAAATGTATTTCCTCCTGTAAAGATTACAACTCGCTGAGTAATAACTCACCGCCGCCCCCCCCCCCCCCCAGACACCATTGCGACAGTGCGGAGTGAGATAATGTTAGCTCTCGAGGAGATTCAGGGCTCCGGTGACACCGTCGCTCTGAGCTCATCGCCTCGTCGGGTTTGGGTGGCTTCGGAAAGGCGACCCGCTGAGGCGCCGGATGAGAGAGAGCACCTCTCGAGACAGATTACATGTCTGCGGACGAGCGAAGAGGCTCGCCACTTCACCTCACGCCTGAGACAAGCGGGTCATTATCTTTTCTGCTTTCGCGCTCTCGCCTGCCGGTCATGTAAATGTGGCCGGGACGAGCCGCTCGGCACCGGGCGACCCGAAGCAGGCGGGCGACAAGGCGGCTTACACATCCTGGCTAATTGCGAGGAAGTCGGTGAAACGTATCTGAGAGGAAGAGGAAGATGACGGTGCGAGTCAAAGCAGTCGAGGCCCGAGCCAAAGTGTTTTAAATGGATTACACCAGTGTGTCGTTGCGATTACACGCTCCTCGCAGGGACCGCGACAAGATGAATTGTATTTTATGGCTTTAAAGCAGATCCTTTTTCTTTCTTTTCTCCTCCTACTTGAATGCATTTTCACCCCTCTGCTTTAGCGTGGTCTGAATGTGGGATTGTCTTTGGCTTTGAACTACCTCACAAACGGTTCATCCGCTACGATTCCTGAAGGGGACTTTTTCTGTTTAGTAGCTCAGTGGCTGAGAAAACCATGTTTTGTAAATAATATTTCAGAGGCTGAAAGACTAGAAGTAGCCCTCAGTTTGCATCGCATTTCAAAACTCTCAAAATATTCTTGGCAGTGAACATCAAAGGGCCTCAGAAAATGGAAGAGATAAACACATACAGCAGATTTCTCCTCTCTACGTCTATACATTGTGGGTCTAATCATTCACACCATGTTTAATAACAATGTCTTATCTCTTATCTTTGCCTTCCCGTCAGAATAACATATTACTGCAGCCGGGTACTTTATATGGCAAGGCCAGTACAGCAGAGGAACAACTCACCAGCAACACCATTTGTTATTTGTATATTACATAGCATGTGTCATAAACCCTCACTGATAAACATTAGCAAATAGCAGTTTGCTTCAGGATTGTCCTCCAATCGCAAATTCCTCTCGACACAAAATCCCTAGATATTGGCAAGGTGTCTGGGAGGGGAGAGAGAGAGAGAGAGAGAGAGAGAGAGAGAGATAGGGAGAGAGGGAGGAGAGGAGGAGAGGGGGAGAGGAGAAGGAGAGGGAGGAAGAGAGGGAGAGGAGGAGGAGGAGGAGGAGAGGGGGAGAGAGAGAGGGAGAGAGGGAGATAGAGAGAGGGAGAGAGAGATAGGGAGAGAGGGAGGAGAGGAGGAGGAGAGGGAGGAAGAGGAGGAGGAGGAGGAGAATGGGAGAGAGAGAGGGGGAGAGAGAGAGGGGAGAGAGAGAGAGAGAGAGAGAGAGAGAATTTGGAAAGGGGGGTTAAACACTGGCAAACTTTGCCATGACCCAGAAGAACATATGTACCCCCCCCCCCCACACACACACACACACAAAGACAACTTAACTTTTCCTTTTCCAGGCCGTGAGTCACCAGCAGCCGTACCAGAGGAGCCTGCTCATAGCACCTCCTTTCTACTGCGGTGGCTGTGCGATGTTCTGTGAGTGAGACTTGTTCAGACACACTGTTTTCAGTCAGTGTGATTTGGGGGTGTATCACATCTGGTACTTCCGTATGTGTCTGCATGAATCTACTGGAGACAAACGTGTGAAGTCGTGCGCGATACGCTGAGCAGTTAACACGCGCCGCCGGAGTGCAGAGTACCGCTTCACAATAATTAAAGTATACATCTTTTTTTCACTGAAGAAGAAGAAAAATCCATTTAAATCATCGTTTTTTCCACTGTATTGATATCGTATTGAGAGTCTGCCAGTTACTAAAGCGATAAGCAACGGGGTTTGTCAGTTGGAAGCTGTTTTCTACCGCATGACCATATAATCTACACACACACCTACACTTGGGCTCACACACGCACAACCCGCCATCAAGTTTCATCCATAAATCATTCAAATGGACACTAAAGCTCGGCTACATAGTCTTGTTCTCAAATATATTTTGCTAGAATTTGGCGTTGTTCCGTTCGTTCGCGGTTCATTCGTTGAGCGACGAGCTAGCAGCGAACTTCCGACTTGTTGACACGGCAACGACAACGTAGCGCTGTTTTTTCTGTTTCACGTCAATGAGACAAATCCAAAACACTTCGTCACATTTACTCCATTTTGCAGTGACGGAGATCACAGTAGCCACAATTTTAGCAACAGGACTTCTGAAATGTGTATGTGTACAGATTGTAAAGCCCTCTGAGGCAAATTTGTAATTTGTGATTTTCGGCTGTACAACATAAACTGGATTAAATTGAATTGATAGATCCAAGCGTGTTTTTCAAATTATTATATTTATCTAGTTTGTGCCAAGAAGACACACAAAATTATGACACTTGCAAAGATACAATAAATACAATTGTGTTACTAGTACTACACCTCTCTAATCCGGTGATTGATTGCGTTTGGGCGAGCCGCTATCGTCTACGTGGCTAACCACAGGTTCACAGAGATCTGGGCCCTGAAACCATCCCTCCGTCTCTCCTCCTCGAGTGCACACATGACTTATGCTCCTGCAGAGAACACACTTACTCCTCAAGCTGATCATACCACTAGCGTCTATGAAATTTGATCAGTCTTAACAATGACCATTGTATTGAGTGCCATACAAAATTAGCCTATGTGCTGGTGGCCAGTGGGACAAAAGGCTTTTGCTGGCTTTATCACATTTTGCCCCTGCCTACTATTAATCTTGTGGACTGTATGGGATGAATTTATGCACCGAGGGATTTGTAAGGCCACGGATATGGATTACATTGTCTGACGGTATATTTGAATTGGCCCCTGAATGTAATTCCTGTGGACTGAGATTAAATTTGTCTGATAAGTGTCTGCGATAACAAACTGTGTTATTATTGCCCTTGTCAGTCTGTTGTGTGTAGCTAAATGAAGCAGCGCTCCCATAATCCTGTGCATCTACAAGAGGTCTACATCGCTGATTGAATTTCCTACGTAGAGTGGGGAGGGCTAGAAACCAATTGCCATTTTGCTTAATGTCCTCTGCAGACTCCTGACTCCCAACTTTATGTGCTTTTTTACTCTCGGTTTATTTCCTCGCTCCACCTCCTTGGCATGTGAAACTGTCACATTATGAACCATTCACCACTGTTTAACAATAAACTTCCTGGAGGGATGGGACGCCATGAAGAATCACATTTCTTCCTCCACCAATCACAGCAGAGCACTCAGCGACGTCTAATCTGCGGCTAATCTTCTACATTTCTCTCCGGCATTACATCAGATTATCGTATCGTAGCGTAATTTCTCCTAATGCTCTAAAATCATCAGCGCAGTCTTAAATCTAATCTCGACCTAAAGTGATTTAAAAAAACAAATTCTGCTCCTAATTGTAAATTATCTTCTTAAATGCCTCGTTAAGCGTCGCCTATTTCCTCCCACGAGCTGAACTCGTTTCCTTCTTCCTTGACAGTCACATTAAGAGAAGGTAATGTGCATCCTAAGCATCTGTACTCAGGAGAGGCAATTTGAAAACAATAGCAAGCTGGAAAACCTGCACCTCTGGGTGCGCCTGGCGAAAAACGCTCACACCTCGGCAATTATTTGGTTGCATTTTTGGGGGGGGATAATATCTATTTACTCCTCTCAGCCACGGTGGCACAGAGAGGACGACTGCTCCGAGCTTCTTGCGGGTTTCTGGCAGGCCGGTGTGCACAAGCAGCCATAACGATTCTCAAGCCAGGGAAGTTGAGTAAAAATAAATTAGCATTCGGCTCCAGGCTGCGGCACAATCATGGTGGAGCATCTCCACAGAGAGACACCAGCATCCACATTTAAACTCGAATGTTAATAAAAGTGTCGTTACCGTTCACCGGCGACCGTTCCTCTCCCATCTCGCGTCATCTCTGCTTCTACAGAAGCAACACATTTTTGCTCAAAAGTGGTGTCATGGCACACGAGAAAGAAAGAAAAAAAAGATCTAACATTCAACATTAAGCTTGCTACTCGCTCCAACACTGCAAAAATTCAGCCTAAAAAAACAAGGAAAAAATGTAATAAAATGGAGTGAATATTACTTGAAATAAGCCAAATTATCGGCCAACAGAACAGGAATATTTGACTTGTCAAGATTTCTTAAAACAAGTGAAATGCTCCAACATTAAAACTGTCTTGTAAGAAGAAATATCTTGTCAGTCAACAAACAAGCATAGATTGCCTTAATTTGATATATTTCATTTTAAGTAGATTTTAATTTTTGCACTGAATGACCACTGATTCATTTTTTTATAAACTGACCCTAGAGGTTAATAAACACTGCACGTTTATCACCCTCATGAAAGAGTGAGTAAGTGACAGATACAGGGGGTATGCAACAATATGTTTTTTATCAAGCATGCACAGACACCTGCTGTGGCTGGACTTACAGGGAGGGGGCAGCACTCGCTCCAGAGCGGCTGTAAACAGGTTTTCATCACTCTGTTTTTTTCAGCGCTTAGAGCTGACCCCGCTATCCATTTGGCCCTACTTTATGATTACCATAAATGCTTGGATTGCCTACATAAAAATGTGGAGTGGAGACGAGGGCTTTCGCTTCCATTAGTGGCCTCTTTTTACCGGAAGGGGCCAAGTGTGTCCCCTGGGTGAGGCCAAAACTCTCACTGTCCTCTACAGTCTGTCAAATAGACTGTAATCAAGGACTGGGCTAAGTGGAAAGCTGCAGTGCTGATAGTGATGTTCATGAAATGATTATTCATAGAAAATGCATTGAGTGTGTGTTAGAGAGGTAATAGGGGACAAGAGTGTTTCCGCACAAAGAGATCATCCTTGAAATATTAAAGCTCAATCAGTGAAAATCCCTTTTTATTGAGCCAAATTGTAGCGTATCCCCCAGTCAGAATTTGGAGTTGCACAATGGCGTGATGATATTGTATCCTGGAGATTAGCGGAGCTTTAATGGATTGCCTTCAGACAAAAAGGCATTAAACCACATGCATTTTGATCTTTTTATTTCCCCATCCACTACGGTCAACCGTTTAGGACAAACATAGCCAAACGTACATTTACAAATACACTAAAGTCGTATTAAAAAGTCAAAAGGAAATGCTAAAATGTGTGTTTTTTTAAATGCAATATAGATCACGAATGCAGGAAGCTGTCAGCTAAAGGCACATGGTCCATTGTTAGCCTAACCTCAAGCCATCCCTCAGGTCATTTAATCATTTGGGAGTATGAGACCAGTAATATCCACGATTGTGCAGAAATATCCAGGCAGCATCAAGCCGTAAAGTCTTGCTGAGGCGGTCTATAGAATAAAATTGCATTGTCTTATTCAGGGATTTAAGTTTCCATTTGATCAGATCCTGTTTGTTTAGAGAAAGCAACTTTACTGGAGATAAATCTCGGCGAGGACGAAATATATGGAAATCCAAACAATAATCTGAAGGTTGCGCCGCATATAAATGTGCAACTGACTAAAAATACATTCAAACAAACAGAAACTCTTGTGATGAGCACTGACTGTACAGAAAAAGCACATTTTCTTTGAGAGGGATTAAAATGTGAAAGCAACTCTGATAGGAACTCAGGAGGAGGCAGCTCAATAATATATGCAGAGGGGGAGGAACAATCTATTATGATCTATTATATCTATCTAGCATGATGACACAAGATCAATGTTGCCTCATATTCCCAGTGAAATTCAGAAACTAATATACTCATTAGCGTTAATGCTCCCGTGATATAAATTGAACAGGCTTTATTTTTAATAGTCCTGCTACTGTGTGTGTCGGGTGGAGAGCGGCGTTCTATGAGCTGAATCTGTCATGTGTCCTTGGGCATCAGTGGCTAACAGCAGGGTGAAATTGGATCGCTATTGTGAAAATTGTAGAGGGAATTGTGCTATACTGTAAAAATACCTTTTTTTTTGTCCTCAATTTGAATCATGGGAGTTGGATGGTAGTGTATAGGGAGAGACCTTTAACAAGCAAGAAGTACATGATACCTTCCTCACACTCTGCGTTACCACACATTTTGTTAATTATACAACAAGCTTTTTCTCCTTTTTTCACAATGCAGTCATTGAGAGGTTTTCCCTTCTGAACCATTTTCAGTAATGGTCAAAGTAATAGCTGTGGGGTTTGTTTCTTTGTATGTGGGAGTGAGTTTTTCAAAGAAAGCAGTATGCTAAGTATGTTTTTTATTCCTCAATAAACTGTCCCCTTAGAGAAGCCCAGTTACTGTATCTGCCCGAGAAATCATCAAGCTTAAACCCCATTTCCTATTAGGAGAGCTCAGCGCACTGAGCTGTTAACGCTATGCAACATCTCCAATGTTGCTCGACGTGCGTTTGATATCATTCATGTGGCATCCTAATTTCTATTTACAACACATCTGTTGTTGGAAAATGTCATCAAGATGTTTTTGCACCCTGTGATCACAGAACCAATTGTTCATTGTTAAACTATCAATCATGTAAAACACAAGATGTGGTCCAAAGGCAGTGTTGGGTGGAGGAAAAAAAAAACAGCTGGAAGGAAAAAATAAGCTAATCTGCTGAGGCTGGAAAGTTTTTCACAGCTGCTATTGGCGAAAAAGCAACAACAAAACCAGAGGCTGAGATTTAAATGGGGAAAAACAGTTTGTGGCACATTGAGCTGACTTCTAATGAGTGAATGCATTTCCCTGCATTTTTGAGATATGTACTTGTAATATAACGACGAGCCGTCGGAATGGCGGCCACTTCGGCACTTCACCCCCGTACCCGACGTGACTCACTGTACCGTTTCTTGTCAGCGTTTATAATATCTTCCATTCTTCCATTCTTTAATACTTGCTAAGCTAAGCTTGACATTTTGTGACCATTTATCAATTTAATGGACATTTCAAGGTAATTAGGCTCACAATGATGAGGCACAGACTAAAGGAAGAGCAAGGCACAGTTTTATCAAAAAGTATGATTGATCAAATTGTTCAGTTTTAACATCAGTACATGAGATAATATACAGAGAAATGAAGGAAAATAAGTTTTTGTCTTCATAATTTCTTGCCCGATTTGTCAGTATTTATCATTGAACCCATTTAACTAATTGTCAGAAACAAAAGACTCCTATTGACCAACCATCACCCTTGAAGCGACACACTGTATGAATGTATTCATTCCCATTATTACACACTTGACTTTTTATCGGGACGGACCTTTGCTTTGAGAAACTAGTGAGCGCTCGGACCCGGAACAAGACAAATGGCCCACAGTCACACCTTCTGACAGAGAAAAAGCACGTCTCTAGATTCCGCTGCCGGTTCAGTTACCCAGTGTCAGCTTCCAGATCGATATGAGCCTGCCAATGGCAATGTCTGTGTTAATGCCTCAGACCGATGCTGCATTCTCCCCCACAAAGCCGCTTTTGGCAAACCCTCCCTCTAATTACATATGCGCTCTTTGTTTTCTCTCTGTCCCCTTCTCTGCAACAAGCTTATGACAAGGGCTAAAACACTTTCATTCCCTCATCTCACGCACTACCGTGGAATTAATGAAATATTCATTCAGTTATGCCGAGCATGCCGAGTCGAAGTTGCGTGAGAGGTGTGTGCTGATGCTAGAAGGCGGGGTTGTGTGAGTGTACCCGTAACATTATTACGCACTTGTGTCTGACTCTGACCCAACAGCAGTTATGCCCGACTCAGCCACCTAGCGCCAGGGTTTGTGCAGATAAACGCAAAGGAGGGAGGATGGAGGTAGAGAAAATTAAGAACAAAAGATAGATGGAAGACGCACAAGAAGAGACGAGATGGAAACGTCAAGAAAGAGGAAGGAATATGAATTATTCAGACTAGATTATCAGTGCTATTGGGCGTTAGTACCCTCAGTTTTGAATTGCAATATGACTTATTCTTTCAGGCGCTGGTCATGTTTCATGACCCCAAAACTAGAAATGAATGCAGCGGTTGAGGTAGAAATTGGAAAATGGGAGTCGGCATAAACTGCCGCCGTTATTTTAAACCCTTAAAAATAATGACGTATTTGAAATAATCAGTTATTTAATCTGCGATAGCACCTTGTTATTAGTCTAGTCAGGTGATTGACAGGTGCTCCGCCCATTAATCAGCAGGTTGCCACACACACACACTCACCATCCCACTGTGAAACACTTTTTTGTAATTTCAGCCATTTTTGACAAACTAATCAAATATTTGTTGTCCTTTTTGTATATTAATATTCACACACATCTGTGTGCTACAGATCATACATTATTAATATCAAAAAGCAGTACGAAACAAGGTAAAAAAAACAATCACGCTGCCAACAAAGCCCTCAGCTCTCCAGCAGGCTTTGTGTTGGCCACCTCCGCTGTGAGCCTCCGTTGGTCTAGCGGAGCTGAGCCAGCAGAGAGGAACGCTCTGCCAGAGGAGCCATATTTCAATGCTTCCATATGTTTCTGCTCACCGAAATTAATTTGATTTTGAATACAAATTCTGTAAATAAAGATATTTGAATTAAAATGAAATGATTGGCGTTTAGTTTAATGCCAAGACAATCAGGTAGAGACTAAACAAAGCATTATGCCCTGCAGGTTGTGGAGCTAATGAATGTATTGTAAGTGCCAGTTATATTCTCTCAGCAGGTGGGGTTACTTCAGCTCCCTTTAGAGCTGGAGACATTTTCCTAATTAATTAGTGCATCAGCAGACCATTAATTGGCAGCTATTTTGATAGAAATGCAAAACAGTCCCTATTTCCAGCTTTTCCGTTGTGGGGATTGGCTGCTTTCAGTCTGTCTCGCGCGCTAGCTAACGGGATATCTTTGTGTTGGACTGTGAGTTGGACAAAACAAGACGTGAAGATGTCCCCTGGGACTGAAGTAATTAGCATTTTGTTCTCTATTTTCTGACACTTTAAAGACAAAATAATTAATGCACTAATCGAGGAAATGATCTGCAGATTCCAGTGCAGCACCGTAAGCAGGATAATGTATTCTAGATTAGTCCACGAGGGCCGGTGGTGTATAATTTTGAGTTATAAGTCAGTGAGAACCTTCCACAGGCTGCAGATACGCATAATGGATGGTCGTAATATAATTATGTGTTGCCATTATTTTTATGTGGCGCCTAAATGTGGGTACAATGTTTTATTAAGTTTGATTTGGGTTCATTTATCTGCCTCAATTAATTCTTAGTCTCCGAGTACCTTCTGGGCCAGTGGTTTTCAAATAGATGTTGGGAGCAATAGAACAGAGAGGGAGACGTCATAGAGTGAAACACACACACACACACACACACACACACACACACACACACACACACACACACACACGTCGATGCACTCCTACAAAACAGAACATTTTTATTCAACATACCTAGTTAATTTTACAGTAGGAAAGTACCTATACAACTTCAAAATTAATGATGACGTGATGGTGGAGTTTGAGAGACTCTTAAAGATTAAAGACGCTCTTCGTGGCTCTGCAGAGTTTGTGTACCACCTGCTGGCAACAGCTCTGCAAGTCCTTTCTTTTTTTTTTCTCCTGAGTTTCTCATTAAATATACGAATGCTTGAAGGTACTCAGCTTTTTTATCCTGCCCATCTGTATTTGAGTCCATAGGGGATGAAGTGCTAAATAAGTTATTTTTTCCGCCTCTCTCTCTTTCTCTCTCTCTGACGTCACCGCTCGCTGCTTTTCCTCACGTGGAGAGAGTTTGCTGAGAAAGCAGTACATCAGCTATCTAATCTATCTCTTCTGAATGTGTCAACACAGCATCTCACTGTACCTCAATGCCACATAAGGAAGTTCGGCATATTTCCACCGACCACTTCAACTCGCCCCTTTTACTTTCTCCCCCCCCCGATGGTGCAACCTCAGAGCCGGAGCAGCGTTGGAGAGATCAAGGGTGGGAGGATGTCGTTATAAAGGTCAATGCCACATCATTAGCTATGGTGAGTATAGGGGGGGGGGAGTGATACATAAAGAAATAGATAAATAAAAATAGGCCCAGGTAGTTAGCGGCGTAATGAGACAGCTGCGCCCATCAGCAATCGATGAGCTCCAGAGTCGGTAAACACTACCGCTTCCTTAACAGTGTTTTAATTGGATGTCAGTCATTTACGCTGCTGCTGCAATACCCCCCCCAGACTGTCTCTACGTGCTTGTGCTCACATGAGAAAGATAAAATGATGTGTGAGGTGTGTGTTTGTGTGTGTGTGTGTGAGTCTGCATCACACCTCCACCTCCCTCTGTGTTCTCAGCAAGTTTTTTTCTGTTTTTTTTCACACTCACCGAGACAGCGACACCCAGATAAACATCGGAAACAAAGTTTGGGAACAACGTCAGGTGACCAGGTAAGTGCACCAGGCCAACAGGAGGGTAGATCAAAGGAGAGCGCCACTTGAGACCCGTGCAAAACGAAGAAGTAAACCGTGACATTCGTTGTTAGTCACATGACCATATTTCGAGTTCACCTCTCCCACACTCGTGACAATCCTAACTTCCTGTGAAGTCGGAGGTTTATTTTGAAAAGACATCATTCAAACTGCACTGTCCCCGCCGTACCAATAGAGTCAGAGTCCGGGGCCGTAGGGCCACTAACCATGACTCTGTATTAGACGAGATGTGATCCAGAACGTGGCTCGTTTCAGTATCATTACCATCGTATTTCAGCTCGGGAAGGAGCTGTTTCTTTCATCTGCCGAGTGACCCACATCCATGTTATGTAATTGTGGCTGGCTAGCTGTCCTGGAAATGATAGATACTGAAAACATCAAATAAAATGTGCTGTAGCCTTTTTAGCTGGAGAAAACTGTATTCTTCTTCGAGGCATTCTGCCATCTTGCTTTTCCAACTCGGTCGCTCTCTTATTGTCTCAGGAAGAGAAACTTTACCTTTTTCCCCCGAATAGACATTTATTGTATCTATTTCTTTTCATTACAAATAGTTGTTTACCGCTCTGTACCTGTTACTAACCACATATAGAAGCTAATGTCTTCTTTGCATTTGTGGATGCAAGGTGTGCACTTGAGTGTGTATCAGTGTGTGTGTGGCAGCACTCACTAGTCATTAGCATTGATTTTCTCCAGGAAGGCCCTTTTTTCCCTGGCCTCTGTCTCTCTCTCACCTCCCCCCCAACACACATACACCTCCTCCTCTGCCTCCTCCTATTGCTCTCTGGCGTGCAAATAGCTATAATTTGGCTCTCATGGTCTTGGTCACTATGGGCTTTGCCCGCCTGCAGTGTAAAAGATGGCAGTCATCGATCGGGGCATCTGGACGCCTGCCCTGCCCCTCCCGCTGAAGGATCCCTCTGTCGATGGGAATCTCAGGTAAGTTACGAGCCCGTCGGCACGGCTTCCAATTAACTAACAGACTCAATGCCAGCCGGTGCCTCCCCCCCCGAACGTATCTGTCAGCTGTTAGCATCGATACCCACAGCCACACTTCGCTTCTACTTTGTACAAGCATCACCAACACGTACGTGTCGTCAAGTGCTGGAGCTCGAAGGAAAGAGGGTTGCTTTATGACGCTGGCGCGATGCTTTTAAAGCCCCACTTTGTAGTTTTTCCCGTGTAGCGCCCCCTTCAGGTATTTAAGGTTTACTTCAGTGTCGTAAATACCCAGTTACGATAGATCAGGTGTCGGGAACTTCTCTCTCTCGTGCCATATATTAAAAGTCATTGTAGCGGCACCATTTTTTTCAAGCTGTTATTTTGAGGTAGGAATTGTTACAGTTTCATTTTATTTATTTATTTTTTGTACAGGGACCGTACACATTAATCAATCCAGAGGGTAAATGTGTTAGCGTTAGCTAAGGCTAAATTTCAGCTTTGGCTTTAAAGCGACACTATGTAGTTTTTCCCTTGTTTAAGCTGTGATTTTAAGGTAGGAAAGGTTACATAGTGTCGCTTTAAGGTAAAAGTGAATATTTATTAAATGGAAGTAGTTTCCATATCTAAATGATCTGGATGATAATTATCGGGATATTCACGAACAAATAATTGTCTGGCCATTTTTCATGAATCATCTGATATCGTAAATGCACGTGAGACGTGATTGCTGAGCGGCGGTCGGACTCCTAACCCGTCTCACCGAGACGGGAGAACATTTCCTGCAGTCAGGAGGTGAAAGGGAAATTACTCAATGCGTTTGTCCCGGCGGAGATCAAATCCCAGTTGATGTTTCCGTGCTGCATGACAGTCATTGTTTGAAGTTTGTACTGATTAAATATTTAATATAGACATAATATATGCTGTATTGAATCAAGTTTAATTTATTTAGACACCACCTCTGTGCCAGTCAATCTTCTCTGTCTCTCCCAACATGGACTAACCATTACGATTGGCTAATACATATATCTAATTTTAACAGCATGCTCTCTTGGGAATATTTATAATGCTTTGCATATATGTATATTAGTAGTATAAAAAAAGGTTTTGATCAAAAGACGGTAATTAGTCAGGCAAAGACAATAAACAGCCGAGCAAAGAAATCAGGAAAATAAATAATAGAAAGCATCACAGCTGTGTGCCTAGAAAACTGAAACTGCGCCTGCTCAAGCTGCAATTAATATTCCGAGACCACGGCTCAACTGACACTGATTATTTCAAGTGCCATTGTTTTTTTTCTTCCACCCACCACTGAAGACGCTTAATCATCCTAATGTTTTTGAGAGAAGTGAGACGCTTGACATTTTGTTTTTATATTTCCTTCAATTTAATAGGGCCAGAGATGTTTGCAAGCTGAGCACATTAAAACCTAAAATTACTCCAATTTTCTTCCATCTCCATACACATCCCCCACACACACACACACACACACACATACACATACACACCCTCCTCCTAAATAAACCTCAAGGTCTTGTCATTTTGCCATGCAGCTGTTTATTGGCAGGTTTCCTCGCCTCCTTCTCCTTTCTCTCTCTCCTCTGTTCCTCTCACTCCCTTTCCCTCGTTCCTCTCAGGCTCTATAAGCCCACGGGGCCCAGTGGGGAAGATCTAGCAATCCGCGTAATGTGAGCATAATAACACCAACAAAACATCTCATTCCCACGTCTAATTCAGTGTAGCGGCTCGGCCGCTCTGTGTGGGATAGAGGACGATCCCCTCGGCCTTCCCCCGGCGCTGCAGCCTGTGACTGGCTTCTTCTCAAGAGGTTGTTACAGTGAGAAAGTAGAACTGATGCATGCGGCGATGCTTTGCTGTACAAACGAGACAAACCCCACAGTGGTTTTGAATTTTGAACAGTATTCTCACGGTACCGCTTCAGTTTGCGACCCTTCTAATGCAGGAATGACAGCCTGAATATGAAATCCACCTGATTTTAGAGGCGTTTTAGCTTATTGCATTATAAAAAAAAGCCAGTGGCATTGCATGCAAAGGCTTTTATGCCTTCTCTTTCTGAATTCCAACCCACAGGGTCCCTATTTCATCAGCTATATTACAGCTCTCATTACTTCAGGAGGAAGAAAAAAAAAACACAGCGGCTCACATTTTAAGCCACTGTGCTGTTTTATGAGCTTCTTTTGCTCCGAGCATTTTTATTGCATCTCTATTGTCCATTTCTCTTTCGGTGATAATATTTGAATAAAGAATTTAGATTTTAGTTTAGTTTGTTTTACTACAAAACGTTGCATTCATCAAGAGTCAATGTGTTGATAATTTTTTGGTTTGAATTAGCAATTTATAACCTGGATGTAATCATTTGCATTGTTAAAACACAAAATATGTTCTCTGACTGGACCATTAGGCATCTATAAAATATATAAATTATACATTAACCAATTCAACCCACAAGTAGCTTGTACATCAAATGATGAGATAACATCTTTAATATGAGTGTTAAATACTTTGAGGAAGAGATTTCTACGATGCACAGTGTGTAACCAAAGGCTCTGAAGCTTGTATCTTGAAGCAGTTGGAACAATACATGTGAATGTATGAATACATTGCCACAAAACAAGGGAACCCACATGAGCAGAGAGATTGTGATCAGTGCATTAATAATAGAAGGAAAGCAGGTTTATGGAAGAAAAAACCTTCACTCTGCTTGTCAATCACTCACTCTCATCAGCAAACTTGGTGAGCACCGTCTTCTGAAGAGCTCACACTTCCAAGGCCCTAATTAAATCTCAAACCCAAAGGCTAATTACCCAGCAAAAGTATAACCTTCCCTCACCTCCCAGTGTGCCTCAGTCAAATCCCTGAAAACACACACACACACACACACACACACACACACACACACACACACACACACACACACACACACACACACACACACACACACACACACACACACACACACACACACACACACACACACACACACACACACACACACAACTCAATAGTTCTCCCCATATCCATCCCAGGTTGTCATGGTAGCTCGGCAAATCACAAGGTGTCTGGAGGAGGTGTGTACCCGGTGTGCTCGCTCAGCAGTCAACCGCAAACAAAGCAACTTAACAATATCAACACAGGTGGCAATCACAAGAAAAGACCGCCATTTAGGAAGGCACCCGCGGGTGGCTTTGGGATGCGGCACAGTATGACTGTACTGCTGTGTGCTCAGACGTCAGGGGGCTCTTTTAGAGGGATGTTGGGATCCTTTAGGCCTCGGTTACAAATGACAGGAGATTGCGGCTAAGATCTTTAGATCGAGAAACCTAAGAAAAGTCCTCCATGATAACATTAAATGTATTATTTATTATTATTATGATTATTATTGTTATTATTCATTATTATTATTTATTATTATTATTATTAAGTACTCATGATAATATGACATGTATTATTATTTATTATTATAATTATTATTAAGTCCTCCAATATAATATGAAATGTATTATTATTATTATTTATATTGTTGTTATCATTATTATTAATAATACTAAATTAGGTACATTTCCCACAGCCATTTCTTATTTTGTTTTTTATTGAGGCCAACACCACACATGTTTACTACTTGATTGATCTTCTTTCCTACCATTGATCACAGTTAGCTAATGGAGTGTGTCGCACACATTTTTTTTCTCATGCATTTGTCCAACTTAACACTGATAAATGACGCATGTTTGAATATTACTAATACTAATGCTATTCTTCACAGCGTTTTCAGCAGCGACATGTTTTCTACACGAAAGACTTTCTAATGACAAATTGGTGCGTTTGACAGCTGTTGCCAGCAGACACTAATGATTTTAGATTCACGTAATCGTTAATATTGGAGCACATTTCTGGAATAAGTCTGCAATTGTAGTCTAAAAGGGGAAGCAGTGGTTAACAATCTTGGGAAGTTGAAGCTTATTGAAAAAGCAGTTAGCCTTGCTCTGTTAGACCCCTGGAAATTAAGATGAAACTAGATATGACATGTTAATCAGAGAGCTTTAGAGGTGCTGGAAGACAAATGTTCTTACCTTTGGACGGAGCCACACTCGGTGTTTCTTTAAGCTAATCTAAGCTTACCAGCTGCTAGCCGTAGGTTTATATTGATCGCACACTTGTGCGTATGAGTGTGTGAGTGTTATTGATTTTCGCTGCTTAGTCCACAAGCAATAGAACAAGCATGATTCCCCAAATATCCAACAATTCCTTTCTTCCTTTTCTGTTCATAACTAGTGATCCCTGTTTAACCAATTGTTTCACTGGATTATTAATAGTCATTAGTGCATAGTTGATTGCAACATGGACACAGGGTCATACTCTATGTATCCATATCAGTATCCCTGATTTCTGGAGCTCACTAACATGTGGCACAGGGATCCTAGAGGGAAGGGAATCCTCAAGAGAGCGGCTCAAAGAGCCCTCTTGCTGCATACTCATTGTTTATTTTATTTTTCACTCACATATTGGTTCTTTTTATCCTGCTCATTGAGCACATGTTTAGCTTTTTCTTCTTCTTCCTCCTGATTTTGTAACGTTTGTCTTCTTTAGTTACCATTTGACCTCTCAGAAGCACGGACCCCTTTTATAGGATTGACCCTGTACACAGGGACTTGGACGTATGTTTTAAATACCGTACCTAGTTTTAAAATCTGTGAATAGCTTTTGAAAAAAAGCAGTATCTCAGAAGCTGGGACAATTAAATAAATAAAACATGGTTGATCAGCAGCACTGATTTATTCCCAAACACTGAGCCTTGGCACAGTTTGTACCATCATACTGAGATGTGTAAAGTAAACTAGGTCACTATATAACGATTAACAAAATGTTGATACAAGTAGTAAATTATGCTTATTTTTTCAAGTACGAAGCCGCCTTCATCCGATAGAGGAGTCAATTATTACACCTGGCTTCTCCGTAGAGACTGCAACAGCAAACCCTTATTTTTGATACAACACATGAGAATGTGAATTGTCCAAGGCCCTGAACGTCTCCTCTGTGGGCCCCGGTGCACAGGCTCTTCTTCACCTAATGAGTCTGATGTTGCATTGAACTCATCACCACAGCAATACATGGGTCAATCTGTCTTTTTTTCCGTTCATCATGCAGTAACATTAATGAATGCTTGCTAGATATCGTCCTATATTACAGAATAGACGCACACAATAACCTGAACCGTCCGATGCTATTGCTCTTTTCCTTTTCTTGGCTCATTTTAAACCACAATGAGCCCCCGTGTGTACACGGTTTCTTTGAGGCCAGGTTTGACTTTTTTTCGTGATATTCAGTAACAGCCAAGCAATCAATCATTGGAACGAATCACTCGCTGCGTTCAAAGCTATATTTCTTTGAGTTTTAAACCCCAGTTGTCAAATGATTTCTGCGCATTACAAACTGTATTCATCATAATTATTATTCGTACTTATTCATTTTAAAAGTCAAATAATTACATAAGATTAAAATTGCTGCAAAATAAATGCTTTACTGTTGCTACAAATGACTCATGGCGAAATGTATTTAGCCTCCACCTAAGTTTGACCGTAACACCCGCCTTGACTATATATATATATATATATATATATATATATGACAATTTTCAGAGGGTATTAATTTGCTTAGTTTTGTCGCCTTATATGAATGTACATCCTAAATAACCCCAATAGCTACATTACATTATCTGTGTGCCCACATACAGTTTAAAGCAGTTACTAGTCCACTGACATGCATCCCAGGCTGTGCCGCCGTAGTCAGTAACGGACGTTTTTTCCGATGATGCTCGACTGGAAAGGACATCTCATATCTCAGGGAAGTACAACAACTGTAAAGTAAAACCACAAGTTCATGCCCTAGAAAGAATATAGCGAAAGGACATCTCATTTCATTTCACACGGAAGTACAACTCCTTTGAAGTAAAGCCCCACGTTCATGCTCTAGGAAAACTGATCGTGGGACTGGAATATATATATATATAAAGTAAACTGTCTCCTCATCCCTTTTGTATATTTTATGGGTGACACATGCAAAACTGACTCTCTCAAAATCCTCCTTCCAAATGTCATATTACCATTTGAAAGGCATTGTGCGTAAGATTCAAAGTGCGTTATCTTGCAGTGTTTTTAAAGGGTCTACTCCTGAACCTAATGCCGTTTTTTTAAATCAAGTCCTCGGTGCTGCTTCAGATCGTCGCTGAAATGGAATCGTAGTGTGCAGCTCGTACAAAACCGGGGTCATAGGTTGTCTCTCCCTCTCTCAACACATTCATACCTGAGTTCCGCCCCTCCTGAGATTTCTCTCGCTCCCTCTGCTACGCGAACCTGTCTCAGAGGAGCCTTGCCTCCACCGTTTGACCTCCTTTTCATTATGCCCTGACTCCCAAATGTCTTTCACTTCAGAGTGCAGGAGGTGGAAATCCACACCCTTGCCTCTCGACCTCTTCACCCTATCTCTCCACTCGAATTAGGGGTGAGGATATACATGTGAATGCTGCTATCAGTGCCACGGAGCAGCGGGCTTATTAAACTCTGAACGCGGACATGTATTGGAAGCCATTGTTCAAAGGCATCATCAATCGTGCGGTACTTCTCCTGGGTTTACCTCGCAGCAATGTGCTGAATGGGCAATCGGCCTAACCCTATAATCCTCTCGCTCTGCAACGTGATCTCCTTCCTCCGTTCCTCCATCGGCGCTCATGTTTAATATCAAACGGCGCTTTATTTGTGTTGCCGCGCAAGGTTCCCTAACCGGAACACTCTGTTACAATTCAGCCGGCCTACTTATGCGAGGAGAAATATCCACCTTCATTATGCATAGGACTCTTGACAATCCCCTCCTTGGATTAGGTACGTGTGTGACGGCGAAGGCGCAAGCAGGGCTCAGACGGGAAAAAAAAAAATGGGGGGAAAGGAGGAAAATATGCAAGGTTACACCTCACCTCCACCCCCTGCTCTGTCTTCATCCTTCCCATCCTATGCTTCCCCCCAACTAGCGTATTACATTAAACTCAAAGTAATGACGGAGCTCAAGTATTTTCTAGTCAGCGATAATAAGAGAGCCTCTGGGATTTTCTGAACATCTGCATGCACACGCATCTAAAAAATGTACATGAGAGAGTGAATCCTGTTGCTGTGATGGGGGGGGGTGCATAGCATTGTCTCAAGATGTGTGATTTCTTCTCCCCATGCATTGTTTAATGCATCACAACTGCACCATCTGCTATGGCGCGTGCATGGTGATGGGATAGTTAATAAAGCAGTATGAACTGTGTACATAATTTAGCTCGGATGAAGCGGCGATACATATTCTAATGCATCGACTATCACTGTGCTAATGCAGATACTTCTTCAGTCATGTGTTTCAAATTTGTACCTGAAATACTGTACAAGCGACACAGAAAATAAAATAATAATTAAAAAAAAATTAGGTTCACACGACTTTGATTTCATTTCTCTGAAATATATATGCTTGATACTCATCAGTCAGACTAAAGTAGACGCGTCTTCAGTAATGGAATCACTGTATGAACCTTTCATGTTCTCTCTATGTGAAAATGAACACGTCGTATTTTAACACCTTGTTCAGATTTTTGCCTATAGATTAACATTTCCTCCCTCATTATCACTGCATAGATGCCGTCGCCGTCTCTCTTCGCTCTTCACAGCTCCGAGTGTGAGAAATTTAATTAAAGTAGCTGCTTAATTATGTAGGTGTTGAATTTTAATTAATGAAAGAGGAGAGCAACTCCATTACACTGACACATTTTTTTTATGCTTGCAGAGAAAAGGAGAACGATCTAATTTTTAGCAGAGCGATGTCCCTTGAACATGTCTTTCTTCGCCCGGCTCGTGTTCATCCCACGATACCTGTCTCTCTGGCTGCTGAGCCCACACCTCAACATCGATCATCCCTGGCAGTGTCAGGAGACCACACGGCAGGATTAACATATCCTCACGACTTAGTCTCCCACAGTGAAGCCGTCCTTCCTACTGCTGTACACATTTCAACAATTTGGTCCACAGATTATATTTTTAAATAGATATGTGGACCGTATTATCCCTGTCCGTATGTCTTAATATGAGATAAACAAGCATCTGGATGATAACGAGTGAGAATTATGTCTCTACTTAGTTTAGGATCAGTGGGAAGTGGCATAGGAAGTCAGTTCTAACTGGCCATAAATAATAAGAGTTATTCACTTAGTCCAATTTTTCTAATTTAGGAAACTAGTCATATGTTAGTCAATACTCCGCCCAGCGTTGGTAGTTGGAGAAGTGTTCAGAGTTTTGGCCAACGATGAAATACATTTGTGTCTGATTTAGTTTGGGATGCAAAGGAGATCGTACGAGCAGCGCTCCCAAATTTACAGTGACTTTGATGGCTCAGATAATGTGCAGATTAATTAATATTCACACACACTTGCAAATAGTGTTTTTTTTATTATTTAAAATGAAACAAGGTGGGGCAATAATAGTATTGTATTATATTGATAATGTTATGATGTTTTCGTGTGGGTCACATGACAGAAATAGATAAATATTCCCCACATGTCTGTATTGCAATGTAATGTAGACAGCTTAGTTACCTATATCCATCCCCATACATGTAAAAGTTACTTTCTGCATTTCGGATTTTCCCCAGTGTCTCATCCATCAGACTTTATCTGACGGAAAAGCCCCCAACACTTCTGCTTCGTGTCTGAAAATGATGTAAATCATTTGAACTGCAGCCTAATTCCAAGGAGAGATTCTGAACCGCTATATACATAAACTATATTCTGTTCAGGCTGGATCGAGGAAACAGGGGATCAGGAAATACAAACGTATAGCAATGTAAACTTTACCCACACACATAAATATATAAAAACACACACACACACAGCAGCAACCAAACCCAGGCGTCTTCTCATCTTCCCAGCAGGTGCCTGACTGGCCGAGTGCCGTGGCGCCTCCCTCTGAGAAACATTGTGTCTCTCCCAGTGCACTGAAGTGACCTCCCTCCCCTTAAAGAAAACCTTGAACAATCTGAACCGCAAGGCGACAGAACATTGACATATTTAGCGCAGAAAATACAACTTCTGCAAACTTGGGACAAGGGACCTCGACGGATATGTGGAGTCACAGAATCACTCACATCACAAGCCCTTTTTTATATTTCAGAGCAGAGAAAGCTTCAGGGCAACATTTGCCACAGCAGGTGTCGCCTGCATCCCCGTCCCTCTGCAGGCACCACGATCTCTGAGAAAGAGAGTCGTCGGGCGACGGGACCGGAGGCGTGTACCGTCGTGTGTCAGAGAGCCGTTTAGTAGACGACACGACTGTAATGGAAGAATAAAGCTGATGGCTTTTCAACCTCACCGTGGGATGTTTACGCGGTATCAAACCGGAGACGGACACGAGTGTTGGCTCCGGCCAGCCGACCGGCTCCGCCGAGGCCGAGCCGCAGACTGCCTTTGATGTTGAGTGTGAGCAGGGGAGAGCAGTGCAGTGTGGGTAGCCAACAGCTGTTTTGGCTTCTCCACTGACACAGCTGACACAGAGAGAGCCAACAATAATTATTCTCTGCGGTTGTGCGCTGCACCCCTGGTACACCTCCACGCCGCCTTGCCGTGCCCGGGTTGGGACGGACGCCCAAACTGGCTGTCTGCAAATTGAAATCACACACACATAAACGCACGAGCAACTGAAGTCACAGACTAACTGAAGCAGATCAAGACAGGATGTTTGATTTAATGTAACGCTGTCCATGTGTAAACAGTGCGATTTGAACTCCTGCATTCAATTGGTCGTGTACGACTGAATGATTTGTAACGACCTCATGTTGCATCATCGGTACTTTTAGCGACATGGAACATCTAGAGTTGGACTTTATTCTTCTCGCTAGATAAAACGTTACCACAGCGCCGAGATGATTTCACTTGTTTCAAACTAAACACCATTAGTCAGCAGGTGAGTATCAGCATCCATCTGAATTGACCTGTTGGTTTAACCCTGGCCCAGAGCAGCAATTATCCAATCACAGCTTAGTAAATGTAACCCGGCACTGCAGGCTAGACAAGCTTTGGATTTATCCATAAGTTGAACTGTACATGGGCCTTTTAGAATAAGAGTATAATGAATTTTTATAGCCTTTAAAACCACAAACATGGAGTAATGTATTAAACTGTGTGTTATCTGGTCTGACATGAATTGGGAATATTAGCACCTGTAGATATGATAGTAATGCAGTTATGTTAAATAAAAAAGGCATGGTCAAGATGGCACATCCACTTTATAGTGTGGAGTCCTGGATGCGACTTCATCAGTATTTAGATAAAATAGGTAAATAGATAAAGATACAATACATAGATTACGAGAAAGGCCTAAAAAAAAGAAACATCGTCATAAACATAATCTATTAATTGATTTCACTTGAAATTTAGAATTTGAATGCATATTTTAAGCTGTTGTTCTGATGTTGGTCAGCAGTGTAACGGCGGGTTGTAGTTCTACATCCATGGAGCTCCGGCTGTGCGAGAACTCCCTCCACTTCCAGTGACTAACGTGAACCGTATGATACCTCCACCTCTACACGTTCCCCCCTGCACCTAATGGGTGTCTGATTCATACCGTTCTGTGAGATTTTATTCCAGGATATCTCTTCTTCTTTTTTTAAAGCCCTCCTCTTTGAAGTTCATTTTCAGGCACCCCGCGGATTACACCCGGCACTCGATGGAATAGGTTAAACATGTCCAGATGTGCTGCGAAGAACTAAATGAACCGCAGACCATTTTCTTTGTGATCCGTAGATAATTCTTAACTTTTTAATGATGCCCCTTGGCTCCTCTGTAACATGAAACACCTCCAGGCATTAGTACTGTTCGAGCGCAAAAGGAAAAGTCATCTCTGTAATAGTGAGAGCTCATTTCCCATGGTGTTCAACTGTACCTTTACAAAAATAGCTTGGCGATCGGGATTTATATTATTGTGAGTATGCAAAGAATTACAGTGGATTTTTTTAAAACACCTATACAACTTCTCAAGTGACGGGCATCAGAACATATGTGAGCAGCGATGCTCTAGTTAGTGTTGCGTACGTATATATATATATATATATATATATATATATATATATATATATATATATATATATATATATATTCCAGACTCATGGGTCCATAAAACAACAAACAAATACAACAACAATATATAAAATACAATACGAGGACACCGGTCCAGCCATTGCAGCCAAAACAAAATCATAATAATAACATAATAATGTGACATTGACACAAATTGTGTCATTTTAAGTGCGATGGATTACACAACTCAAATTACCTACATACTAACCAACTGATGAAAAGTGCAATCATTTTTGTTATTTCACGGCTATATTTATCATCTTCTGAGAGTGAACATGTTTCACACTGTTGCCGAATGGTCTACAGCGCATTAGGAAGTCAAACTCTTCAAGCGCTGTCCGTGTTATAATGAAGCCGAACACATTGTGAAGCCGTGTCTCAGGCTTGCCCATCACAGTGACAGTAATACCGCAACATTTGCATCAGCCGGCCGGATGCGTTGCCACGTTGTACTCATTCCAGAGCACAACAACAATATGTCAGTGCAGCATTAGCTTTCCATATCTTTAGTTGTATTTTTGATGTGACGGCATTCTCTCTGAGTGCCTCTCCGTACAGTGGGTGAGACACTGCAATGCAACGTTGGAATTCTGGCCGAGTTCCTCTCTGCCATCCCTGGAGGAAGTCCATGCATAATGGATTAATTGTTGCTCACATCCACATGCAAAGGGCTCACAGGTTAGTATTCCTGCAGTCTCACGTTGCTCAATAGGTCACCCAAATGGCCATGCCCGGCAATATCACTGCAAATCTATTAAAATACTTCTATTAAGTCCACAAGTGCTCTTCACGCCTACAGTGACTGACTGCTGAAGAGCCCTAATAAGCACCTTTCGAGTTGCCCGTGTAAGTCTAAAATTGACACATGCACTCTGTGTCTTTCACACACACACACCCATATGTAAAGGCGGAGGTCCCACTGGAAGGAGACTTTGTGAATGTCAATGCAATTCGCCGGTGACAGCGAGCCGTGTCAGCAGCGAAATGGGCCCTATGTTGAGCGGAATGTAATGACTCACACCACAATCGGAGTTGAATATGGAACGGCTTCCACTTTGTTGTGACGTGCTGGGAACGGGTGACAGGCGGAATAGCGAGTGAGCGAGTGAGCGAGTGAGCGAGCGAGCGCGCTTCAAGGGAGTGTCCTTTTCCTTTCCTCTCCTCTCCTCTCAGAGTGTGTTCCCTCGGATTTTTTTTATTTATGCCAGCTCCCCTGTTGAACGCTCAGGCATATTGGCTCTGTCTGAACCTGAGAGAGAGGTCCAGCTCTACTTTTCTTGTTACACCTGCATTCGTAGCGCCTGCATGGCATTTATCTGACGAGGACTCGAGACCCGGAGACAAAGGAGCAGCTTGTAGTATCTCAGAAGGATGATAGTAGTGTAAAAGACATGTTCAAACAGCAGAGCATCTTTCACATCCAGACAGGCCCGAGGAATTGCTCAAAACTTTGCTTCTTCCTGTGAACAGAAACTTTTGATAAGTATTTCACCCACCTCTGGCAACACAGACAGCATCGCTTTTTCATGAAACGCTGATTTGTGGCTGCGCTCGGGAGAACAGACGAACTGCAATAAAACATGACTGACATGTGCTTTTTTCGACAATGTAATTTTAATAGGAGCAATATTTAACAATTATGTTTTGATGTTCACCAAAGAAATCATTAGTTTGAATCCAGGTTGTCGACAAGCTTCCCGGCATGTTATCATATTATCTTTCAGGACTTGAATCCATGATGAACAGACAGTCCAGTATTTTTGTTGTTGATGAGGAAATTGAGCATGACAAATATCTCTGCATAACAGACGCAGGACAAATTGTGTTGATGTTACCCAGTGCATAAATATTTTGCTAGAATACATCCCACTCGTGAATGAATAACAACAAAATGAATGCCACATCCAGCCGCTCCGAACAGCACAATTAGACGCTGGGAGATTTTGAATCCTAAACAGAAAACCTTTTCATATCAAACGTCTCTTTGATCACCTTTCTGACAGGTGCAACAATTCAGCCCTGGCATTCAAAGTAATGAGAAAGATGCAGATTTTTATTTGTAAGACATTTATTTGTGTGATGTGTCGCAGTCAACATGTGGAAACTACGTGAAAATATGAAAGACAAAACCCAAACCCCCCAAAAGAACACTCCGATGGGTAGTACCAGGGTTCTTACGGTCATGGAAAACCTGGAAAAGTCATGGAATTTTTAAATGATCCTTTCCAGGCCTGGAAAAGTCATGGAAAAAAACTTAAAATCATAAAGGTTTTGGAAAAGTCATGGAAATTTATTATAATCACATGTTCATTTATGCCGAGTTTGAAATAATTCATATGTTTTTTTTAAAGAAAGACGCTCTAAATACAAGCCAGCATACGCTCTCTATACGCAACATATTCAAAAATGTTCATATTTATACCGAGATTTCAGTTTGGTCATGGAAATTTGGTTAAAAGTCATGGAAAAGTCATGGAAATCCATCGGCCCACATGTGTAAGAACCCTGTAGTACTCATGTACTATACAGGATGTACTAAAGATGTATAGTAGGGACTCATAAGGAAGGCAGGAGAGCTGAAAACAATGACTATAAACAGTGTCAGGGAATGGCTGGTGGTGGTGGGGAGTGAAGAGGAGGGGGGAGGGGGGCATTTTGTGGCCTAATGAACTGAGGATAAACATCGGCATGCGGCGGGAGAAGAGGAGCGTGAGGGCGGTAGCCGCGGTAGCCGAGAGATGAATCGTACCGCCGAGCGCCGGAGAAGCGGCGGGCTGGAGAATTAACAAGCCGCTTCCAGTCGTTCCACCAAGAGATCAAAGATGGTCATTGTTTCTGCCAAGGACGTCTTTTCACATCTATCTATTTTGTGGATCTTTTAATTGCAGAAGTTTTCGCGAGAGTGCAGAAACAACCAAAGTGAACGGGTAGGCCGACAATTCGGGAAATGTCTAGGCTGCGTCCATTTTGGCATTTTTTGGAAAACATTGTAGTTTTTGCTTTTATTACATATTATTGTCCATTCATCCATCCATCCATTATCAATACCGCTTATCCTCATTAGGGTTGAATATTATTGTCATTATTTCTTTTTTTTTTTACTTCTGATTTAATTCAATTATGTACATTACTAATATGCATGTGGCCGATCAGATCAGCATGTTTTATATTACATTAATTTATGACTTTAAGGGCCTTTAAAACCTATTTTTACATCAGCTTCTTATTTTGATTGCCTGGTTTCTACATTTTCTGCTGAAGTTTGGAGAGCTTTTGTTTAATTTAAGAATTTGTGTTTTAGTTTAGTTGTTTAACTAAGTATGGCTTAGTTGGAGACATGCGTTTAGCAGTTGTGGGGTTAATCTGATAATCTCTTGATGACCAATTCTCGTTTTAAATGTAGCATTCTTACACTTAACCGCGATAGATAAGCACATGGAGGAGCTTGATATTTTTGTTTTCTTCTAGGACATTTGCAGATAAAAATATCGGGCAAGCAATTCAAAAATAGATGAATGACTCATTCCCGTTTTTTCAGTCGGAGCCTCTGGAATCGAGGTTAATGTACTGTTCAATGACAAACCTGCTGTAAAAGAGGAACGTTTAAAACAGCCTCCATTATCGCAGCGCTCATCTTCCATCTTTTCCATTCGACAAACACGCACAAACAAAAAGGCAACCCACTGCTCCTAATTCCCTTCACTCGATGCGTTCTGTGGATGGAAATGTCTTTTAAGTACTCAACCACAGTCAATTACTGTTGACTTACAGTAAAAGACAAATCAATTTGCTCTCTTCCGCTGTGTGTTGTTGACTCCTGCTGAGGCAACACAATGTTTTTTTTTAGGGGCACAAAACAGTTTAAGCGCTCTACTTTTCTTCTTTTCAGCGAGGGCAATTTGCTGTCGCGCAGCAGTCCCAGGAATATCAACAGTCTGGGCGAAAGCACCGGCTGCATACATCACCAGCTCCAGACTAAAACGAGCGATCTGATGCGCTGTTTGCCTCGCAAAATGCTCAACTATTGAGTGACACCACCAATGGATTTAGCTTTTCGGGGCTGTCGGATAGCTCTTTCGCTTAAAAACGTGACACAATGAAGGATTTTGTCAGTGCAGGCTATCAGAAACAGGAAGTCATGCTATTGAACTGCTAGAAACAAGACATCTGCAAATTATTCAGTGCTTTCTGCTACTGACGAATCGCTCGATGGCTTTCTGTGTGACATATCCATTTCAGTCGATTTCCATAACAATTTGTACTCTCGGAAGATACAATGTCTTTATTTTGAACCAGCGTGCGCTACAGTGGAACAACTAGATAACCTGTCGAAATCTCTTAGCGGAATAAATCGTGCGCCTTCAGTGTAACAAGATAAATTACCTGAGCTCAGAATCATCATTTCCCTAGTCACAAGGCCGCCCATAACTCTTTGCACGGAACTTAATATTCATTCTCAAAAGAGTGAATGATCGGTCACATCGTGCGTGATGCGAGTGACCCGTTTCGGAGGATCATTTAAAAGCTCTAGAGCACAGGTGTCAAACACAAGGCCCGCGGGCCAAATCCGGCCCGCCTCATCGTTTTATGTGGCCCCTGACGTCTTTTCTCAAAGAAATTGAAGCAACATTTCCCGTGCTTTCATTTTGAAGGTTTCAAATTAACTGGATTTATGTTGTAATATTAGAGACATGTTCTTATCTACAATACGTCTACACTCAAATAAATAATAATCAAATGCAAAGAGAGTTATTTAACAATATGTTCGAGGAGCTTCTAAAGTGTTTCCGGCCCTTTAAGAGGGCGGACACGATGTTTGACACCCCTGCTCTAGAGGGTTACTGGGTGCATTCACACATCGCTGTTGGAGCCACAGGGAGCAGCGAGTGTTGGTTGCTGTCACAGGTGCACTTCCTTTGTCCCCAGGTCGGATGCATATTTGATAGGTTTGGATAGAGAAGTTGGTGCTCAGGTCAAATGGCCGGTCAGATAATGAACAAAACATCTTCTACTTCATTACTTAGCCTGAACTGAAAAACACAGACTTAGAAGTACTTTATTTGCGTTACCTTTGATTGTTTGTACATGGACGGATTAGTCAGTTGTTGCTGTGTTTATAGCTGATCCAGAGAGAGATGAATACATTACTTTATCGTCACCAGTTCATTGTTTCTTTTAAGAGTCACTCTTTCTTTCCTGTGATGTGGCCAGGAGTCGGATGTGAAGGATGGCATGCTGATGGAGTTCACTCACATATCTAACAGTCATTAGTACAATAGAATTTGGTATTTGATGTCCTTATTAAACATTTTAATCATCAAACTATGTCCTCTTATTCCCCCTAGTCTTTATGATAAGCTGAGATAACTATCTGCTGACTTCTACCATACAGACATAAGAGTATTGCTTTTCTAATATAACATTTAATGCTCTTCCTTTTAAGATTTGGATACATCTTGCAAACAATGTCTCAAACAGGCCTCACAATAATACGACACAGGCTGAAGCTGCATCCTGTCAGACACACATTACAGTTAACTGTGAGGACTACGTCGAGGTAAATATGGCTGTTAAGCTCACTTGTAAATGGACTCGAGCCATCATCATTTCCAGTGTGGCGTATAACAGCATTACAGCAGCACAAAATGCTAATCACATTACCAGAAGCAGGAACGCTTCCAACTCCTACACAACGCTGCCTTCACAGACAGACCCCCTACTTCACCCTGCTAACTGGGGAGGAGGCGTTCACTGAACACACAGGAGAGAGACGGATGAAGCATCCATCCATGGATGGAGGTGTTTATTCCTTTGCTTTCTGACACGCGATGCTTGAGGTGTCCCCAAAGCCTCCAGGGTCCCGGGCAAATATAAAGGTTGACACGGTGTTTAATAGTGTGCAGCAAGAGGGTCAAGCGCACAATGTGTGTCTCTATCAGCGCGTGACAGTGTACCTAAAGGTTTATCTGCCAACACTCCGACCCGTAAAGCGTGAAGCCCTGTGCTTCGTCGCCGACGTACCCTATAGAGACGAGTGTTAATTTCCACTTACATGCATATAGGGGAGAGCCCCGGAAGAAGGAATGCAGAGATTTGCATTAGCGAGCTCATACATAGCGTCTGAAGTGCCTAAAGTTTCCGCAGTACAACGTGTAACACTCACCAGAACCACGGGGAAAAATGCAGATAAGTTTTAACGTGGGAATTATTCCTTTAAACTTCATATTTCCTATGAAGACTATAATTTAAATATTCAGATCGCTATATATCATTCTGTATCTTGTTTTTTCACCCTTATCTGGTGCAGTGCTTGTCATATCTTATGTTTCAACAATCTAAGCGTATACAAAGATGATGTTAATGAATAACTTACATAATTTAGGCCCGTCCATTTTTAGTTCTTCAAAATGTACTGTGACTCTGTTCTCCCTCCAACAGAGAGAATGGTTGATAAATAATGTAATATTGCACAAAGTAGCAATCAGGCACACCCAGTCACAGATAGTGATGTGGCTGAGAGGTTTGATCACTCAGATAAAGGGTTGACTCTAAAATGTGTGTGTGTGTGTGTGTGTGTGTGTGTGTGTGTGTGTGTGTGTGTGTGTGTGTGTGTGTGTGTGTGTGTGTGTGTGTGTGTGTGTGTGTGTGTGTGTGTGTGTGTGTGTGTGTGTGTGTGTGTGTGTGTGTGTGTGTGTGTGTGTGTGTGTGTGTGTGTGTGTGTGTGTGTGGTGAATGAGGGGGGAGGAGGAGGAAAAGCCCCCTCTAAAAATTGCAACAGCGCAGCCCTTATTTTCCTCCCGATTGATACTAATTGGCAGCAGAATGCCTTCTTGACAAGTCTCGGCCCTCAGCGCCTCCCGCAATGCGAGTGTGATGAACTGCCAACTACAGAAATAATCCCAAATTTAGCTGAGAAGGATCATCAAGGCCTTTAAAAATCGTCTGGGACCTCAACAATTTTCCACTTTCCTGGCATATTCATAGACATCTCAGGCTTGTTCTCTTTGGATTTTTCCTTGTGACATTAAATCATCAATCACAAGAAAAAAGCAAGTACAATCATTTTGTTAAAGAAACAGGATTGTATTAAATATGAACTTTTTACATATTTACTTTTGTACTTATGATGCCGTGTTGGCTTTTTGAAGCTTTCATTGTGTTGGTGCAGTTCAAAAGATGATAAACCAACCATCACGGGGCATTGAAACAAATTAATTTACCACACATTGGGACAGCGATTCTTTCTTCAAATGCTTAAAAATTGACTTCAAAGTCGTTCAGAGTTTGGATAGCTTTTTGTGCTGGTGTGTAATTTGACACTTGATAGAGTGTAGGAGGTTTCATGGATGAATGAGTATCTATCAGGTCTTCTGCAGCAATGATTTCCAACCACTGTGCCGCGGCACACCGGTGTGCCCTGAGAGATCCTCAGAAAATGTCCAATTTCACTTAATCGGTGCCAAAAAAATATGATTTAGTTGCCGCAAATAATTTGCCATTGTTGAGTATCTGAGCCTTCAATCTAGGGGCTGGCCTAGTAGTGCAATACTATTCTGTGTCAGTAGGCAGCTCAATAATGACCTTCTACATTAAGGTTAGAAGAATTAAATGTTGTGAAGTGTTGAAGACCGGCGATGGAGAAATATTTCAAAAAGAGAAATTGAACTGGGCCCTTGGCACCCGTCTAACACGGATGAAAAGCCAGTACGAGTGGTGGTAAATACAAAGAAAAAAACTGAATTTGAGGCAGTACAGTAACAGTTTTCTTTCGTTTGGATTCTCTTTCACTGGGGATCCGAATGTTTGATGTGTGATGGGGAAAAGCCAGCAAACAGGGACTATTTGGTTCACCTGCGCACACAAACTGAGACGCAGGTAACTTTCATTAGGAAATCCTGTCTGAGAAAACACTCAAAGCTATTTGGTAGCTGAACTGGTGGCCAAATCAAAAAGTCCACCCACTGTGGCAGAGGCGTTATCACTCCCTGCCTGCAAAGCTGTTGTGAACGAAACAAGAACTGTAAAATGCTACAATGTGAGATGTGGTCACTTTTTAGATGTTGGTGTGCCACACTTTTTTTTAATAAATGTGCCAGGGCTCAAAACAGGTTAAAACCCCTGTTCTAGCGGTGCTTTTAATCAACCATAAAGTCCAGTGTGCTGTATTGCTCTCTCAGGTGAACCGTAAACAACATGTTCCCACAGGGGATACGTCAATGAGATGTTGGTTTCAGAGGAGAGCACACACCTGTTAGTTTAGAATAACGATCATAAAGCTATATTACGGAGAAAACTCCTGCTAAATTAGTCCAGGTTGACAGTTTTTAACGTGGTGGAACATTTTTAATACGAGGTGATACATTATTAGCAAACTATAAATCAAAGTCAAGAAGTGATGTACAGTAGAGAGAAAAAAAAACACATTTTATGCCTTTGGATGCACTTGGGAAGGGTCGTTACTCGAAGAAGCTCCACAGTTCTCTTTGCCCTACTCTTCTCGGAGAGGGCAGGATAATGTGCTGATGATAAATTGAGTTTATGCTGAACTGCTAAATTCCATCTCTGGTAGTAAATCTCTCTCTCTCATTCTTTCTCTCTCTCTCTCTTTCTTGCTAACTTCTCTCATCACAGAGAGTTCAAGTGAGGGCACCTTTGTGGCCCTGTTGACATTTGAAACAAATCATCTTTGACAGGTCAGGATCCCTTTAGAATCACTGCTCCACAAAGAGGTCAATCACTTGATGAATGATTTATCTCGGGGAGGATAAACTGTTCCTATCCAGCGGAAACAAGATGTATGCTAATGTCATCTGCGAGGCAGCTCATGGTTGGCGGAGAGTTAAAATATGCTGTGCGCAGCCCGACTTGGGCAACAATGTGTTGAGCATGCTTACAGTGCTGTTAATACTTAAGATAGGAGGCTCTGAGTGTGAAGGTCACCTTTCCTTCTCACTTGACTGAGTTTGAACACAAATCTCTGCCAATAAGGGAGCAGGGCTGTATCTCAGCACAGATTCAAGCCGATGTTGTCGGTAGCGTGTAATTCTCCCAAAGGCCAAAGGACACCATGCTGCCAAGCTCTCTTACACGTGCCAAAATGCAGTCTGCCTTGAGGTGCACTGTGTCCAAAACCATGAGGCCTCATCCAGCTAATGATGTGAGTCCCCTTTAAGGAGCAATGTGTGCAAACTGCATTTGGGCCACCCAGCTCCAGTCGTCTGGCTAATATCTCTGTTGCATGATTTGTGCCTATTTAGCATAGTATGATGATCGATTTTTTTTTTCTTAGTTAATTATGTTTTCTACAATGAATCCTCCCCTGTACAAAAATCTCTTTCGCAGTCAGAACACCCTCCGTTTTTTAGCATTTGTTGAGGTCATGTCCGATTACCATCCGTCTTTAGCTGCATCAGGAGTAACCCTTGAGCCCGCTCCCCGTAACCTTATAAAGGAGATCAAGTGCAGCGAGCAACAGCTGCAATTTGCATTTGCCCATACCAACTTATCATATGGTTTGCTCTCCGTTTAGTCTGCCTCCATTACGTTACCTTACTTAGGAAAGAAATCTAATGACGTTGATCTACTTTACATTGGTAATGTATAGGTTAAATTATGGGTGGTGTCCAATCATGGGCTACATTTCATATATGTATATAACTATATGTAATATGACAATACAAGTATTTCTTCTTCTTCTAGACCAGCTGCCTGCTGGCTAATGAAACTAGGCCGCATGCTACCACCAGCCATTATAGCTGGGCAGAGGTTCAAGACAGTAGAGTCCGTCTCTTTGTTGTTTTTCTCTTTCTTACACGGTGCCAGATATTATCTATATATTATATTATATCCAACCACTGATGTCTCAATCATGTTATCTTGAGCGGAGATGAAAAAGTTAAGTTGAATGTCATAAAACATGGCAAATGATTCAAACTTAAAAAAGTGAGCGGCCTTATAGCTCCTCTACCTCGGCCTTTGCCCTGTAAATTGAAATCTACTGATCTGTAATAATTATACATTAGGATTTAATTAAAACTGAGCACCATGAGCTGCCTTGAAGTTAAGGCCTCCACTGTTTGAGCTCTCTGAAATATAAATATATATATATATATATATATATATATATATATAGGATGTATAAATCTACCTGTCTGCAGTCTGATATCAAATGTGATGGATGATAGTCGGCCGATGCTCGTCAGCTATTTTGGAGGAGCTATCTGGTTCAGACTCAGTCGAGCACAAATCTGAATGTCACAGTCCCGCTCACATCAAAGGGCCCCTTTTGGATTCATTAATACGCAGAGACGGTTCTCCCTATCAATTATAGCCCTGATTAAAATGTTTTCGGAGTTGTCTTGCTCATAGTTGGGATATTTTCACCGAAGGCATAACTTCACAAGTATGGACCCTTTCTTCGGAGAACTGAGATTCTTCAAATATTCCGTCTGTTCTGTGGTTCAGAAAATATAACACACCGCAACAATTGTAGTGCCACTGAAATTAATTTGTTACGGTGGCATAGCTGTAGGTACAATTAAAGTAAAATCAAAAGTGCAACACCACTGAAGACTATGCACTATATAGATGATCGGAGACTTCATAAGGGCAAACATTGCAAACGTCAAAAAGTGAGTCGATGCAAAAAGTGAAGTTGTGTGGTGAACATCCTAAAAATTATGAGAACGACTTGAATACTGCTTGTGATGACATGAACAGGATGAACTTAGACAAGTGAAGAATAAAACTACAAGACTTGCCAAATGTAGAACACTGTGTTCACCATTCTGTTAAACGTCCCGTTCAAAAATCCATTCAGGGTTAGTTTAGGGTGAAGTTGGAATTATTATTTCAAAGTTTCCATATTCCTAATAGTTTTAAGGATATCTCATCCATGTTGGCTTAAACATAGGAATTGAAAGTTTCCTTTTGACCTTGGAAACAACAGTTGGCAGAACGATATCAATAGCTATAAAACTAATGGTCCTTGCTGTGAGAGTGTTTTGCCAACTGCTGTTTCCAAGGTCAAGGGCGCATTTTCAATCTCAATAAATCACTGAACAGTCTTACACGTGCATTCAAGATATAATCACCAAATATGGTGACACAGATTTGCAGATTTTCCATACCGGAAAAGAGGCTACCTTTTAGACTATAATCAATTATAGTATGACACTGTATCAAATGACAACTAATATGAAGTAATGCATGTTAAAATGGCTATTCTTAATATATCTATATAAAGAATGCCGATATTGTTCTCGACTGAGAAATGTCCACCCGATAATCAGACCGGAGAGAAAAAAATCCAACTCTTGCAAAAGAATATTGTATTTTAGTGGCACTTGCTTAAAGAAGCCCCGCCTCCTTCCTCTCTGGTCAGAAACTAATTTCCCTCATCCATCCATTTCACTTGAAAGACCCTCTGAAGAATCTCATCTGAGATTGTTTGTGGCTGTTTGTGATGTTTATTTCTGCAGCGCACTGGCGCCGCCTCACAGTTACTTTAGTGGGAGTGAAAATGAAATTGATTGATAACCACTCAATACTGGTCGTATTTTGATTGAGGGGACAGCCAAGGTGTTGCTTGCCGAGGGTCTTAGTTTCTCTTTTATTCCTAAATCGTCAACATAACAGCTCGTTTTATCATTTTCAGTAGCTATACGGTATAGTCATGTGATGTTTCCTCTGCGTCCACAAGCACAAAGAGCCAGGTGCGAGTCCTTAGTTTTTTGGGGTTTAGCATCCGCACCAATTGCTGCTTCCCTAAATCCAATATTAGAAAGCACAGACAGGGAAGCAATTTCCATCTTTGGATATGTTACTTTGCCTCAACAGTAAGACAAGTGATGCTCGGACTAGAAACAACATGCTAATGTGCGATATTAATAATGTGGCGTGTTGTCTTTTTTGTTTTCCTTCTCACAGTCCAGAATCTTTAAAGACTAAAACGCTTGTCCACGGGAATCAGCGATCTGAAACAGAAACACGGTCCGCCGAGCCGGAGAACGCAACATTGCTCGGTGTTTCCCTGCATAGGTAGGCGTCACACTGTCCGTGACGCTTCAGACACACTGAGCCTGATTTCGTCAAAACGCCTGCTTCCCAGGGTGAGACAAAGCAAGTTCTGAATTGCGCAGCTTCATGTTCAGAGCTGCTGTGAAACGGCACGAGCACACAACAGCGAGGATGCCATCTTTCATTCTGAACTACAGAGGGGGATTTTTTTTCTATTTCAGTGTGTGGAATGACACACTGTACCCAAACTGTCAAAGCTACACAACTACATAGATCGAAGTATTTTTTTTTTTTTTAGAACACCAGCCATCTTGAACTATTTGTTATATTTTTAGTTCTGTGAAGAATGTCCTTCATATTTAGTCATATTTTTATTTATTTTGTATGTCATGTGCCATTTTCTTATTCCCAAGCCCAGTTGTCATTGTTAACATTAATTTAAGTAAGTAATTTACTCCTAATTTCCACATTGTATACTTTATTGATCTTTCTGATTTTGCCTTTAAATGTTTCTGTAACAATTCAACTCCATTCTTACCTTTTAATGTCACGGCTGGATTTAGGGTGGACCCAAATGCACGACTCAGGAGACATAAAACGCTGATCAAGATGTTTACTAGTAATCTTATCAGGATTGAAACAAAGAACACAAAGTAACGCGAGAGAGCTTGGTCACGGAGAACACAAAACAATCTGGCAGAGGACAAGTGGAAGTGAGGGAGCTAAATAGTGAGGGACTAACGAGGGGAGGGGCTTCAGGTGAGAAGGGCGTGAGGACCAGGTGAAGGTAAAGAGGGACTAACGAGGTGACCAGAGGCAGGTGAAGGGAGTTGGACTGACGAGATGGGAAGCAGGATCTGGAATGACATGATAGTTAGCCAGGATGAAAACAACTAATAAAAAAGGAAAGTATGGAGTTGAAATGTTACAGTTTCACAATTCAAATAAAATCCTGTGGGTCACTGCTCTGTCACACATTAGTGATGCTATGGTCCGGGCAAACCCAATATTAAGAGAACAATCCCCCCCCTCCCCCCTGCCCCCTCCATGTCCTTACACCAGGAGTGTTCCTGGAGGCGAGCGATCAATGGAGCTCTCGCGCTGAAAGGCTGTAAACCTGAAATAGTACCCATGACAAGCCCTCACATGTGATAGGTCAGAGGTATTGATTGATCTGTTCATGAACACATCTTTTAGGACAGCTTTCTGTGAAATGTGACATCCATGTGTAAAGCAAACAGCTGGAAATGGATGTGATATATGTGTCCTAGAAACAAATTTATTTTCTCACTGGCACTAATTTTACAGGAAATGTGTGTTGGCTGAGAAGTCGTGATATATAAATCATTCGTGGCATCTTTAGCTTTCTGAAATTAGAAAGTGCCTTCTCAGCCAAACCGCTGTGCCAGAAGTGGGATTCATACGTCAGACCACATCCCATTGTCTCACCTCTGCTGTCACTCTCGGAGATGTTTTCTCAGTTGGATGCATCATTCGGATGCCGGTGCAATAATAAAATGTTGAGGCTGTAGTGCAACCTTACATTTATTGCTCACTTAGTCGTGTGATATTTTCAATGCGCAGCATCTTTGCACTTGGGACAAGCAGACCTTTCTCATAAAATAGTAGTATAGCCTCCTCTAACATGGCATTTTAAATACTTCCACATCACATTCTACTTTTGTATTCTATAGGGACTGTATGCAAGTTATTAGGAAGAGGGGTTGAATGTTATGTTTTTCTTCGCCAGCATTATTACGCCCGGGTCTCTTTTGATCAGAACTCAACCAGGCACAGATGCAGACCGTAGACGACCACGTTCAGGAACATAAATATGAAGAGCAAGTTCATAGATCTCCTCACTCCTTCTCTTCTCACCGAACTTCACCTAACTTCACCTCTGCTAGCCTGGAAAAAGCTTCCCTCAATCGACACAGTAATTAATTATAATGCCAGTGTCAATGCATTTCCTTATCCAGCTAACATACCATATTTAGATACACGTCAATACCATATAATGACATGTAATGTAATGTAATGAATATACATGGCCAAAAGAAAAAAAACATAATGCTTATGTTAGGTACTTATATAATGGGAATACAAATGCAGCACACTAACTATGCAATTAATTAATTGCACGGATGAATAAATATGAATCTAGAGTGAAAAAAAAAGAATAAATAACAACATTTAAAAGGCCCTCCCTGCTCTCAATAGAAAGGCAGACGACTCAAGTCCAAAATAATTATTACAATAAGATCCCCTTTTTTCATATTTTTTCCCAGTCCCTATAAAGTTAACTTAAATTGCACCTTAACCACTATAAAAGGCTTTTGCTGACATGACACTGGTTTTGCATTTGATTCCGGATTGATACGAGGGCCGGAAAGAGAAGACAACCCTGATCGGTGTCACTCCTGAATTGCATACGCGGACCTTTTCTTGTCACGCCACAATTTCACCGCACGCCTTTGAAGTCTGAACCACGCCAACGTGACATAGATTTCTGCTCATCCAGAGGAGACACCGTGTCCTTCATCAAACTTAAATTGAGACGATGCAATCTCTGCTTCTCCCCTTCATCGTCCCCGCGTTCTCTCTTTCTTTCCCTCTCTCTGTCTCCCCTCACTAATAAACAGTGCTGTCTTCTTCATGGATGAGGGGCTCGCGATCACTCCCCTCCCTCAGCCAGACAGATAGCGGGGGAGATGGATGTGTCAGTCAGCGCCGTCTCATCTCAGTCAGGTGCACTTCAGGTTATTTAGAGGCCTGCTGGCTGGTAAACCACACAGCTAGTTTTTTGAAAGCCCCAAAAATATGTATTGGGTAAAACAGAATTAAATTCATTTTGCTCTGATGTTTTCCAGCAGTTTCTTTTTCCACCGGTACTTCTTAGACATTGGCTCACGTGTCAATGTACAATTCAGCACTAATATAATACATGTAAATAAATGTGATGGACCAAGATGTGTTGTTTTCTTAAGGTCCCTTTTACTACGACCTAGCCACCCCGACCAGACAGGAACTGTAACAGTCAGTTCAGTAGATCTCTCCATCTGCCTCTCTGCAGTGTCATGTCAATGAATAATAAGCACCCGGCCACAATCTCCAATTATGTAAATCGATGGCGGGATCCTGATATAGGGTTGTTTGTGGTAGATCTAAATGCAGATGCACTGAAGGTTTAGACTTCTATCACATTACAGTCATGACCAAAGGACTGTCATCTTAGACTCTCTGCTCAGGCGTGTCTGTAAGCTGCCGGCACGTGTTGTACACGACAGCGATGCTATTAAAGAAGTACAAAGGTATGAAAAACATCATTTTTCTCTCTACCGGCACTATTTATTTCCTTCTGATCATCCAGCAACTGTATGATGACATACATGAGTTCCTTTGATGGATAAAGTATTGCTTAACACAACTAATTCCCAGTCCTCTGTATTTTATTTAAAGGGTCCATTGTTGAGATGTCCACTTCCTGTCAGCTAGTTTAAGTTTATGGTTTAGAAATTTGACTCGTTGGTTTTAGTACTGAGCTCATCCTCAATATTGGATCAAAATAAACAGTTTTTTCTCACTTTTTTTGTTTATTGAAAAGTATTTGTTCTGGATGAAATTATTATGCGCTTTTATTAATGTACCGCAGTTGAATATACTCTATAGAGGGTATCGCTTTTTATGGAGGTTCTGACCTGTAATTTGTATATATTTTCCAGACTGTGGAGTTCAGGCAGGCCAACCCAGAGGCTAAAGAGAAGGCCAAGCTGTTTCTCTCTCAGTGACCACAGAACACACACAAGAATGATATCATCTTGTGCATATTAAATATACTCTGTGGCAAACTGTGCTGGACTGTCTGCTGAGGAAGAGCAAAAAAGAAAAACAGGCAGATGCCGTTAATTTCTTTCTCACCTTGCCTTTTCCAAGACGGTTAACATTTTATTTTTTACAGAAATTCCTTCTCTCAACTAATGCGTCTCTTTTCATCCCGGGAGCTTAAGACCTTCCAATCCATGTCTCAAGCTGATAAAACTACTTCAAATATTTTCCATTGAAGCGCATCTTTTCTCGATTCACCTTCAAGTTACTGACATCACAGAGAAAAAAATAGAAAAAAGTTTCTGACTTCCACACCACAAAGGGCTCATCAGAGCTCTCTATTCAGGTCAGAGCTCTGCTGCAATCATAGCCTGAGTAATGGCCCAATCTCACTTAATACAGACTTGCTTTAAGTGCCACGTGGATCTACACAGAGCCGGCTGCTAGCGCTCGCTTACTTCGTGGCTAAATGCAGCAATTTGTTCGTACAAAAGCGCCACAATATGCGCAGCAGTTATTTCTTCTCGACTTCCTTTGTGGTTGATTTAATAACAAGCATTGTATGTTGACGTGGAGTTTTCATTATTACAATCAAGCAAGTAAAAAATATATATATGCAGCTCAATTTAGAATTAAATCAATTGGCCCATTATTCAAACTTTTAAAGGAAGCAATGTGAGAAACCACTGTAACAACTCTAAAACGTACTGTAAATATGAAGATACATTTCATCATCTCTCGTTCGCTATCCTCCGACCACTTTTTAAAGAGAACTCTTCCATCATCCTCCCCACAGAGGCATCTCATTTAAACATGCAAACCGCTGGGAGGCCAGCCACAAATGCCTAATTGAAACCATTTTTAGTTTATGAATAAGAAAACGCCCACGCGCCCCCGGACGACAACATGTTTTTATCGACAGGGCATCGTAGCAAATACAGGGCGTGGCATGGAGAATGGATATGAATGGCGGGCAGGAGCTTGTAAGTGACCATCGGCTTGTGAGGAAGGGTGCGTCAGAGCCAAGTGTTGTATTTTGCTGTGCATGCTGAGGTGAAAATCAGACATGATAATAATAGTCAACATATTCCCAGTATAGCAAGGCAGGTGCAAGCTTGTCACAACACCATCTTCAAAAGGGTGAGTCTGAAATGTGTGAAACCCGCTCACAAAGCAAATGTTTTTTTTTCTGCTCTCACACGCAGACAGTCTTGTAGTCTGTAAATGATGTATGATATCCAATCAAAAGATAAAAAAGGATAAAAGACAGTTATTGCAGCAGATGCCCAGTCGCACTGAAGTTGGAGGGTGATAGCATGTAAAAGGTTTTTTGTGTTGCGTGGATGAATAATGCATGGGAGTCATGGCGCGAGAATAACCCCCGTCTTGTGAAAGGAAAACGCCGCATCAAACAATTCCAACAGATCTTAGAGAAGTTGGATTAGAAGCTGTAAAAGATAGATGTGGCGAGGCGGTGAGCCGCTTCACGTCCTCAGAGTTACGAGCAGCTGTTCGGGGTAGGGACTTGGCAGGTACAGATCGCGGGGGAGATCGCGAGCAACCCGCTCCTCCTCTCCTCCTCCCTCAGCCAGCGATGGCCTCATTTATCTGTCACCGCCCCTCCGACTCCCCAACCCCCTTCCACTCCAGACATCTTTGTCTAACACGCCTTCGCCGTCGCCGGTGAGCCAAAACTACTCCCGTTAACTTTAACGCTTACCTCTGTGATCGGCTTCTCTCTCTCGAAGAAGAAGAAGAAGAAGAAGAAGAAGAAGCTGCCCCCGACCACTTCACCTGTCATTTAACGACCAATAGGATCAACGTAAAGACTGTATAATTCATTCATATGCGCTGTAACAAGGGGACACGGAATAACAATAGCCCCCCCCCCAAAGCACATAGTGTTGTTTCCTGAAATATGCCTTCAATTAGTATGTCATATTGCTGCGCCTCAGTCATCTTTTGGTGTTGCTACGAGTGATGAGAGGGAATCGGGCATTACTTCTCCATCTGACGGATGCCTTCCTTCACAATTTCTCATTAGTGGAATGCATCTCTACTTCATAACAGCCAACTCACATTGTTGACCGCGCATCCTTTTGATGATGACCCACACCCCCTGCATTTAAAGCCCAATTAATTACCATAGATAGTACTCGCATGAATACTTCGCAGCAGCAACTGCCAATTTTTCAAATCGTGCTTTTGGATTAACAATCAACAAGACGTCTTTATTTTAATAGCACATGTTTGTTTTCTCTCGAGGAAGACGGTGTATGTACAGCTATAAATAATTAACCAATTATGTTGGTTCACATGCAAGTTTCCTTGAATTTTTCCAAAATACGGACGCTATCGTGGCACTGCACGATTCCAATTCCTCCTGAACAGAATGCCAAATTGAGCACATGAAGTCTCCATCTCCTCAAAACCTTCGCCGACAATTGGCCATCTCCCTGCCCGATACCGCTCGCTGATGAAAACAGAGTGCCGCAGCATTTGGACGGCGGCACGTCAATAACGGAGCTTTCCGTCTGACAATCGGGCCAAGCAGGTGTTTGACGTCGCGTTGGGGGAATAGAGCGGCTCAGCAGCGCATTGGAGGATCAGAGGAGGCTTCACATGCACCTGGTCACGTGCCAAGGCCTCCCTCCCCACACAATCTGGCCTGTTCTGTTCCCACTCAGTGGCAGACGCACCTCTGCTGGCAGCTCTGATGGACGCTCGGCTCTGTTCTGGTGACAAATGCAGAGATCATTCGCTCCGACCCACGCAGGCGTTTAATCATGATGCACTGCTGCTGCCGCTCACACCCCGGATTTTATATCGCATGCGATCGCGTTACTCTTACATTCTGGGAGCTAAAAGGGATTTAGATATGTATAACTTAGTTTAGCGGTCATTCCATGGCAGGTTTTGCCTTGTGAGGTGGAGACTTAACCTGGAGGTTTATCTGGCAAACATTATGCACGAGCGGAAAAAAAATCGGGTTCATGCGTGGAATGACTTAAAAGTCATTTTTTCGACTGATGAAATTCCCCGCACGTTTTGCACCCGCTGCACACGTCCTCTACTGAGCACATATGTAATAGGCAAGGAAATCCCTGGTTAATATATGAATAATTATGTGTTGTATTTGCAGCCCTTTAGCTGACAATTTTCATTTTTTTCTCTCGCTAAATAAATGGACTGTTTAGACGTTAAGAGTGCAATACTTTGCAAAGTGGAATGTTTATGCATACAATTAGAACTGGGAAATGCATCTTATCATGGATTCATCTTTATTTACTGGGTGGGAAAAGTGTTTCACACGCCTGCTCTTCATTACATACAATCGGCTGAACGTCTAGCCGTGTTTGTCAGAGTGGTTACGGAATTTCCTCCTACATGCACATGCTATAAATGTATCGTGCAGAAGAGGTAGCAGCACTATCAAAGGTAGCCTGAGCAATGGGAATGAGAGCATCCCAGAGGGTTTGGGAGCTGAAATAAGACAGATACAGCTGAGTGAGCCTTGATGGAGAAAAAAAAGATGTATATATATATAGAGAGAGAGAGAGAGAGAGAGAGAGAGAGAGAGAGAGAGATCAAAGAGATTGGGCTTGGACCCTGGGGATTCCTGGATGGGGCTGAACACAAGACCCTTTTCACCAATGCCACATCCTAAAACACTAAACAGTTACCGAGTGACAATATAGAGTAGAAAGACCCTTTTTATGAATAGGAAGTCGAAAAATACTAAGTGTTGCATTCTGATACAACATTAGAGTTATCCTGCTAGCCTGTCCGGTATTATATTATAATATGCCCTCCCGACTGCCAAGCCTGTTAGTCAATGCATTCCAAGACTCAAACTCAAAACAATATTTAGACATTAAGACGATCAATATCGCTCACATTCTTGAAGCTGGTTTCAATCTTCTCATCTGACTGCAAGAAAGAAAATAAGTAGATTTTCCAAACTTTTGAGCTGTTCTTTTCAAGAAGTATTATCAGAGTGAAATCAAACATTTTGGAGGTACAGAGATATGGGTGATGGAGCTGTATTCTCCCCAGCACCCACTCTAATTAAGACGGCTGAGCACTTCCTGTCTTTTACATTTAAATATATTTGTTCATGTGACCTGTCTTTGTTCCTTTGTCAAGTGTCTCTTGCCTCTTAATCTGTAAGTGAACCCTGCCATGGCAAATGCACAAGTTAATGGTTTTGTCCCCGGTTTACTCGGGCAAGAATCAATGCGAGATATGCGAGCGTGACAAGATGATTTAATACATTTCTCAGTGAATCAAATGCTAATTGCTGCTTTATACTCCTTGCAAATGAGCAATTTGCTGCTGCAACACAATGTTTGCAAATTTGCTCCTCTGACAAGCACATAATTATAATGTTATTCTGTCCTCCATCGTATAACACCACAATATCAGCTGTGCCACCAAGATTAAAATATCAATTTTCATAATTTCCTTTTCTTCCTTTAAATCCCATTTAAGTATTTCTTTTACCAACAACTTCTTCTTCACTGTGAGTCCTCGTGGAGATAATGAAACTGTGGGATATAAAGGTGAGGGGTAGTTATTAGACTAAGGTGTTTTCTACAGATTTCAAATAACACATGTTAATAACGCTTAACACAGGGCAGATCTGTAACCCGAGAGCTGCAATTATTTCCAGGCTAGTGAAGATTATCACAGACAAAAATGGGGTGGATTTTAAGAAGGGACCACTGTATTTAATCAGCCACTTTCCATTTGTGTTCATATTTAGATCTTCTCTTTTTCGTGGCACATATTCAAGACGTTTTGCTTCCATCTTTTCTCAAAGAGTCGTTGATGTGTCAAAGTCAAAGTCAGTTTTATTTCTCAATTTTCCATACGTGCAAACATACAGAAGATTGAAATGAAGTTTCTCTTCTACAAAAAAAGACTAAATGGCAGTTTTGTGAATGCCATCCTTGTGATGTTGCCTGTTTAATGTGATGTAATTGTAAATATATTTAATTATATTTATTTAAGCGTCTTTGAGTGTGTAGAAAAACGTTGTATAACTTAAAAGTAGTATTATATGCACAGTGAAGAGCCTACTTGCATGTAAAGTTGTCTCAGTCCCTATACATGCGCTCCGATGTGTGGGAGTGTGTCCATAAGGCGCCGTGCGACGCGACGAGGCAGCCCGGCTGTTTCTTGCTCAAAGCCCCGATTGCTCAGAGGCGCGGACAGCAGGACGGTATTTTCAGTCTTCAATTTCACTGATACAAATGCTATACTAATAAATTGGTCTGAGATAGATGTCACAAAAGGGGTTTTAAGCACACGCACTACGGCCCGTCATCACTGTCGCGTCAGTACAGTGAGCCTTCAAGAGGACTCCCCCCTGATGTGTTCCTGATGTTTGCAGAGCGGTGACTCGCTGCCATCCGGTTGTTCACGTGGACACATCTCTGCACATTTGATTATCATTCTCGCAGTGATCTGAGCCACAGAGCAATTAGTCAGGAACTGTAATCACTCAGTCTAAGCATCCATTTAATTACAGGAGTATTAACACAAAAAAAAAGAATGCCTCTTGAACACCAGTCGCACAGAATGAGATTTGGAGAGGGGACTCGGAGATGATTACCGCCTGTAAATCTAGCCATAAAAGTGTGGGCTGTGATGTCTCCTGCTCAAATGGCTTGTTCAACAAAAATTATAATCGCATGCATAATTTTACACAGTTCATTACTGTATGTCATTAGAATACGAGTGTTGGTTCTGTCTATAGCATAGTGTAAAATATTCACCGCCTTTTTCCAGCTCTAAAACGAGGCTCGTTTACCGTAATGGTTGCGTACAACAATTACTAGCTCAGAATCACTATGCTTCTTAAGCTCTGCCCTATTGCCATATGTTGATATTATCGCGCACATTAAATAATAATTAAAAACAGCAACATCATTTCTGTAAAACATTACTCTATGCATACTGGTTACCACTGCCTCCTTTGTTGCTGCTTTGTTTCCTCTCGTTTTAGTCTCCCTCGCCGCCACTGATAAGGTGTGACAACACACAGAGCGGGGGGGGGGGGGGGGGGGGGGCACAGCAGGTGGCCTCTGGGCACCTCCGCCGCATTCCCGAGCGACCGGCCTCTGGCAAACCGCTGACCTCGTAACGCTCATACATACTAACCGCCCAGCGTGCCACAGCCGAAGGAGAGGAGCAACCCGGGGAGCTTGTCCGACATGCTGAGTCGACAACAAGGGGAGCTGGAGTGACCTCGGGGGGCTCGCTCCCCATGTCCCTACGTCAGCGCGTACGCGGCGCGGCGTCAACGGGCCCGAGCAGATTAAACACATGGCGAGTGTTAAAAAATATAAACGAAAAAATATAAACGAAAAGCATTACTGACCGGCTGTGCAGGAAACCAGGGAGCAAGCTGGTGCTCGGTGTATGATTTTTTTATTATTAGGTGTGTATAAATCTGAACATTATAGTAGGAGAACGTCTAAAGATTGTAGTCTAAAGTTCTCAAATGATACGTATGTGTTGTTTTTGTGTGAGTTAAAAAAATTGCTTCAGTTATTGATCTAAAAGTATAAAAATAGGCGTTCATGTCAATACAGTATGTGGCGAAGGGCAAAGAGAGAAATAGATGTGGGGGGGGTTGTATTGTAGGTGTGTTGTATTTGAACCTATGTTATACTTACATGGCTCCACAGCCCGGGGACATATTCTCATTCACATTTAATAACATACAAGTATTTCCCATTCAATCCCACACTCAGCTTATTTGGGAAAAAGTCAAACGAGAGCTCAGACTAAAAATATCAACCTTACCAGAAGGAGGAAAAAAAACAAAAGCAACGCTTCTTCCAGCTACAAGAATCGACGATGATAAGTCTCAACACACTTGGCAGTTTGTGTTATGTTTATATGCGGTTATACAGCGAGTGCCCTTCTCCCTGACAGCGAGGCAGCTCCGAAGAAGCAGAGATCATATATTTCAACGGAGGATGCCCGCTCAGAGGGTTAGTGTCAAGTTGCTGTATGTAGTACCTGCTTGGAGAGTACCTGTATTCTAATCAGATGCAAATGTGGTGACTGATTGATTACATAAATGATAACACAAATAGGATCAATTGAGCTGATGTGGTGGTTCCTCATTTGCATGTTTCAATTTATTTGTTACCATTTGCATAGATGCAGATTCTAAATTGGAGCTATTAGTCTGCCGTTAGTGCCGTTATGAACCGGCTCACACTAGGTAAACTGCTTTTCAGATTATTCGACAGAACTTGTGAAAATGCCTGCATATAATTCATACTGTATATTGAAGTTGATGATGAAGTGACGAGGACAGACCACTTGAATGATGCCTATTATCCAGCGCACTTCACACAACGTTTAAAATGACCAGAAGTAATTCAGTCGCAATTTTGCCGTACATAATTTGGAACCATGCCTCATTTCAACTGCCCTGTAATCTCAGCCTGGATTAAAACGACACAGAAATCACTTAGCCTGTCGAGTTATAAACAGTGCGCGGTGCCATTGTCCATTCATGGAGCGAGTGGTGATTGAACCTCCAGAATTCATGCCTGATTGCCGAGGAACACCGAGGCAAACAATGCATCTTGTTAGGAATTACATCGACCTTTACGATACCCAGTGACTAAAGATTTGCTTTTACCTGCAATCAGTGTTCATTTAGTAATGACAAGCATCAATTTGAGGGAAGATTACAGGGTAAGAGCAAACGTCACGAGTCTTTAAAGCCATTTCCTGCTCTTAAAAATGCATTTGCTGAAACCTGCTGCGCGGGTCCAAAGAGGACGGCTGCAAAGAGGCAGCGGATCGCCATGGAGCCGCTTTCCCACTCTGCATGTTCCACGAGAGGCTGAATCAATACTAATCTTTATTGTGTGTCAAACACGGCCTTACACAAAGCCCTCTTTGATCGACAAACATTGCGAGACAATTAACCAATTAACCAGGTCTGACCGACGGATGGGTGAGTAGAGGCGGGTGCTACAGGATGTTTGGTCTTTTGGTAAAAGGATCATTTCATTTTGAAGCAGGGAGAGAAACAAAGAACAATAGAGTGTTGAGTGTGCCACCTAACGGTACTTCCATCTCCACAGTTCAAGGCAGGGTGAACCCCTCTCCAAAGTGATGACTCAAACCTACTCTGTCTGGCCAAGGCCAGTGTGCTTATATGAACACTCCCAATTATGTCATATGTCACGGTGCATTGTCTCACAAACTCGTGACAGCACACGCTATAATGCATTTTAGTTTAGTCAGAAATGATGGGGAAACAATGTTGTGAGTTACAATGTGTCTAATTGGAGCAAACAAGTGTGGTGATTTTTATTTTGGCTCGCTTTCTCTCTTTTTTGATCCTTCAGTCTTGGCTTCACCAGAATTTAAAGAATGTTCACACTTTCACACAAGTGTTTTTTTCTTCTATTTTTCTCTCTAAGCCGCCAATCTGCGGAGTACAGAGAGCCAGCCACCGGCTCTTAAGAATGCTTTTACGGACCTGCGTCGTTATTTTTCATTCATCTTTGGTTTTGTTTTTCTCAGATTTCATGCTGTTAAATGATACAGTCTGCTCTGATGTCAAAAATAAATACAATCTGCAACATAATGAGGCGTCATTAGCTGGCTTGTTTCCGTGGACAATGCAGACCGTGTACCGTTTCATGTCGCCTCCCTATACAACACTGTCTATGGAGGTACTGTAAGTGTGCAGCACCTATACTGAACAATTGGAAGAAAAACATGCAATTTATAATCGCACTAAATCTACAATACAAACAAAGATTGAGAGATAATTAAATACAATTCGTATTTGATTTTACCGCTTTCTATCACCTGCTGATGGAAGTCACCTTTTTAAAAGCTACCTATAGCATATGAGCGCCACAGGGATGCGGTACAGTGCGTGTGAATCGTGATAATACCCGAGGTGTGATCATACAATGTTCCTGCCAAATAAAACTGACAGGAGGAGACAGTAATCCCTGCTTGTCCCGCTGCAGTTTTTTACTGTAATCTCAGATTAATGTCCAGGAAATGTCCTGTCAAGGTGATAGCACACAAGGGCAGATGTTGCTGCGTGTTAAATCACGTGTTGCACAAGGGCAAATATATAAATGAGCGCTCACGTTCATGTTTCCAGGTGCACATATTCTTATCCGCTACAGGATTTCTTCTTTAAGTCATGCATTTTGGAATAGATATGATTCTGAACTAGTTTTTCTCGGGTATATATATGCATTTTACTGGTTTTCCGGTTTCACTGAAGGCTATTCCTGAACTTCAAGGAGCAGACATGTAGAATATTATTTCCCTTTTTCAGTTGATATATTATTTACATTTTCTGAAAAATGGTCTTTGTCAGCAGGTATTGTGTTTTGGCCTTAAAGGTTATTGGGTACTGGGTATATTAAACAATGCTTGTATACAATCATGTGGATCTGGTGCTGACACTATGTGGAGGACAGATATGATCTGGTCTATCAAACAGCATTCCTGTGTGAATTCAAGGCATTCATTTTTAAATCAATGAATTGTAAAAGCGCACACAACACTTTACATTCTGCATGGATTTATTGGTCCTGATGTCATAGAAATGTATGTTTTATTACCATATTTCCCCCGTGTACAATACATACATCATTAACAAGGAGCTCAAGGACATCGTATCACATATTTCAAACGGTATTCGTCATACAGTAAAGGATTATAACGAATGTCTATGGCATTTACTGAGGTTATAAAAGTTTTTACGATTCGTAACAAATAATCAGGATTACATGTGTTGGCTCTACTAGACGTATATTCTTGTTTATTCTTGCGGGGAAAGGGTTAAGTGCTCTGGACAGTAGCAAAGCCTTGAACAATGACTTAATGCACTCCACTGAGGCTGCTTCAAATCCCTCTAATGGATCATTTTTTACCTGGCACCTCGGCTCTCTTAAGAATAACTGAGAGGGATCAGCTTAATCGATTCCTTCCTCCTACACCGATCTGGATCGATAAGGATTCCTGCATCGTAAACCACCAACTCCATTTCCAGTGCTGCTGGTCTCACTCGTCATTTAAAATTGCATAATGACTGATGTTGAGGCAACTAATTTGCCTCACGTCCAGCCCACGTTCATGAAAGGCACCTGCATGTCTTTAAAGCGATGCCACCCCTTAGAGTCAATTTCCTCCCATGGTCTTCTAATTTAAAAGGTATAACTGTCATTAAACCCTTACGATGTCCATCCTCCGCCTTAACGGCAGAGCTTGTAATGACAAGCACTCCTGCAAGTTGTTTTCATCAATGCCCAGATCTAGTCCCCGAGTGCACAATCTGGCAGATGATTCACTGGCATGTTTGAAAAAGCAGTTGGAAGTCTGCAAGATTGTTAAAACCTGCGGGGGATAAAATGCATGCGCCCCATCAGTATGCAATACATCAAAGATGCCGAGACGCCTCAATGATACGCTCACTGGCATGATCAAAACAGCGCACTTAAAATGCAAAAATCTCACTCTGCGAGGGCTGAGGCGGGAAGGAGCTACTAATACAAACAACAATCTTCAGAAAAAACAAAGGAGGAAACTAGAGCCACTGGAGTGCAGCACCTTCAAAGGAAATATGAATATGCCGGAGTGTCAGTGTAATGATGACCCCTTAACTTGGATTCAACCTTCATCCATCCACTTACTGGGAAGAAAAAAAAGACAACACGTTTCCAGGATGATCAGATAAGATAGATGTAGGATGTACAAAATAAGCAATTATTTAAACCGCTTGTTTACACTAGCATTGTTTACATGGGGAAGGTGTTTTTGGTGACAGATCTCATATGGTAATGTGATGGGTGAACTACATGCTCAGTTTTACCCACGGCATTTACAGTCCTTTATTATGGGAGGCTGTGCAGGGTTATCGGCATGGCGAGGCCTCCACGCCTGTGAGGATTATTGGCAATACAATCCCACAAACCAGCTGCAAATAATTGTCTTAAGGTGAATAACAATACCATGTTATCCCATCAAGGGGAGGGGGTGAACAAATAAAGCTTATTTCCCCAACCATGTTTCATTCATGAGATGATCATATGAAGCCTGTTACTCTTGGTTTATATTCATGGCTTAGGTACAGAAATGCGAGGGGGAGGGGGGTGTAGGATTTAGCAGAATGCCCAAGGAAATGAACAGGGGTTGAGCGGGGCCATGCCAATATCAATATGCTTATAAAACAGCGATACGAGGACCCTCCCCTGAGTGAGTTTGGATTTTGTGAATGAATCCCCTCCTTATCTATTCTACTCTACTGGTTGCCAATCAGTAAACGCTGCCCCCGGGGGAAGCCCTCTCTGCGGCACACAACATCCAAACACGTACGCAAATAGCGTGCCGGAGGTAGAGCATACTAGAGCGGCCGGACTTGGTCATTACTGGTCGGTCGCACGCGGCATCGCTTCAGGTTAGGAGCTGAGCAAGGCGGCCGTGACATTGAGACAAAGAGCTTGTGTTTCTCATCAAACCGGGCTCTGCTGGACTCATGTTGGGGTCAGGCGGACTGACAGGTTGACCCCGGATTCCAACAGTCAACCTGCCACTTGCCAAATCACAAAGAGATGTGACTGCAGACAGACGCTGGCTCGCCGTGTGATTGGTTGTCATTTTCGGGGCCAACACCTATACCACTCCGACTGCTTCTGTCAGTGATCCAAATGGTGTCAAAGTGAAGACCATTTTTACATAATGTAATGTTAATAAAACATTCCTTTCCGTCCTGAATATACATGTGTCCCCTCTCTCTTTCTGTGATGCTCCATTTTAATGGCGGTCTCTTGCAGGAAGTCTTGAGAAATGATGAATTAAAGACCAGAAATTGTGACATGGTTTAGGGTTTGGGGTTTAGGGTTTTGCAGGGCACCGTTTGACTCTAGCTAACTATAGTTGGATACAATGCTTCGTTTTCTTTTGATCTCAATGGAAAATGTAACGTGCGATTTCCAGCATGTTTGAGTTAATCTCCTTGTCTTATCAGCTATGCCCTCACACTCGTGTGCAGGTGCTATAATTAGTGCTTAATGGAGATGATATGATTAGCAACTGCACAAATTAGTACAGCACAGAATCTGGAATTAACTACTTTTGTATGGCTTTACAGACGATATTGTTAATAAGGAAATTACTCATGGATTTACAGTATATTTATATATATATATTATTATACAGCTACAAACACAGGATTCGCAAAGGAAAAATCAATAGTTCATCCATGAGTCATCAACATTATTTCACCCAATTAAACAGAATAATTTAAGTTGAGGGAGTAATATTTTAGAATTATTCTGCCCTAAATGTTACAACCTACACTGTGTTTTCAAACAAGAGAACCACTATATTTGTTTGACCCAGGGCGATGCTGTCTGGAGCAATATACTTCCCAATCTGTTGTTGTTTATGGGCTCAACAGAGCATTTCATCATGCATCCAGTTAAACATAGCTCTGACTTCACAACATTACCATTTTACCTATATATGTTGAGGACTTGTTGGTTCTGAATGAATGCTGACTCGATGAGCTAAAACAATACAAGAGCCTTTTCTATTTGTCAGTGCTCACCTGTTGCATCAAGGCCAAATCCTTTCTACACATTGGAAATCCCGGCTGTTTGATCCGGTTTTTGCCTTGAGCCACATGCTTTAGCTTTGACACCCTTGCTTATCCAGAGTTTCCCTTTCTGTGCCAGCAAAGAAAAAGGGTCAATTGAAGAAAATGAAGAAAATTGCAATTTAAATATTCATAAGGCTCTTTGTCTTTTCCCTCCCATCTGTGTCAGACAGAGATCATGCTATTCCGCCGTGGAATTTGGCAATTAGCTCTGCTTGTAACCTCCCCATGTCCAAAGTCACCCCTGTGATCCTGAGAGGCACAAGCAACCTTAACATAATTGTGAGGTTAGACGAGGATGCCAACAGACTGGATACCCCTCAACCTGACATCATTTCACTGTTGTTGAATTGGAGCAGACCCTTGCATTCTCTGTTGCAAATGAATCCTAATGCCATGGATGTGCAATCTGAAAAAAAGATTGTGTTGTATAATTGCATGGTTAGCTCTGGCAACATGAGCCATTGTGAATGCCAGGCAGAACATCTAGCCTGTTTTAATTTAATTTACTAACACTTGCTATTTCCAGATTTAAATGTCTTACTTTAAAACAATTGCAAGCAAGTCCCACAAAAAAACAGTTGCTTTTAGGCCAATTTAATCTTTTTGTTAAATATGTCGTACCTAACCCTGAGTAGTGACAGCAATGCCATCCGGGTCTACGTAGCTCAGGGAGGATTTTGGCAAAAGGCTTCAGCAAAAGGCTTCAACTAAAGGCTTCAACTAAAGGCTTCAACTAAAGGCCAACGCTCTGCCAGCTCTGTCAAACTATCATTCCAGTACGGACCGTGGAGAGGCAGCTCCCCAGTGCCTTTGTTCTCAGAGTGCCAATTATGCCATCCAATTGAATTATGCCTTTGAGTGGTATTATAAGTAGTTGTGGAGGGATCCAAACATTTGTATTCATTAAGGATTGTTCACAGGAATGATTGAATGACTGGCCCAGTCTAATTAATATGAATGAACCCAATACAGAACCAATTTAAATATGTATTATCTCTGTGTATTGTAAAAAATGCACGTTTGCTGTGATTGTTACCCCTCAATGAACACAATAGAATCCTGGCCTCTATACCATTAAGTGCCACTCTGAATATCACTCCCAAGTGGTAGCCAGGACTCAATTTGAAGTACTTCCACACAGAGGAGTATTCATTTTAATGAAGCTGTGAATCAAAGAGCCGCCAACGTATTCCGGTGAACTGGCACTGCAGCTAAAGTGCTATCCAGTAGTTTTGCATGCGGCTGACCGAGAGAGGAGCCAACGTATCTGTCCCCAAACTAACAGACCATCGTGCTTGCTCCAATGTAATCTTATTATGAATATCTGTGGCAACAGATTGCACTCTTGGAGCACCCTTTATCAAAGCTTTCAACACCATGCTCAGTCAGGTTTTACTCATTAAAAAGTGGTGTTGACACCAGATGGGACACAGAATTACTTCAGTGCTTCAAATGTTGCCCATAGCTGATACTCGAAAAACAAGTCTAAATTAATTTGTCTAAGTCCATCAATCCTAAAAACAGTACTCGAGGACTCTTTTTCTCTGCCTTGATCATGCCCTCATTCCTCTACCCAGGGTCTCTCTCTCCCTCTCTTTTTCCATAGTTGTGCCATAGCTGATTTGGATATTTGATTGTGTTGCAGAGCCCTCTCATTGGGGGCCAGAAGTCGGTTGGTATAGGGTCCTTCCCTTCAGTCAGACGCCCTAGGTTCCTGCATGCTCTTGTGGTTTTGACCCCTTTCATCCCGCTCTCATCCTGACGCAGTGACATCTATTGTTGGTGGTTCAGACCTGGCACTCTCACTATGTGGGTCAGGCCCCCAAAAAAAGCAGCATGCACCTTCTTAAGTGTGACGTCAACCTCGGAAAGGAAGTACTGCTCTTTTCCTCCTCAGTTATTTTGCTCTCTCCGGCAATATCCGCGCTTAGTGTGAGTCCACCGCAGGCTGCACAGCAGCTGCTTCCTCGTTCCACCCGCCGGCAAGGCAGTCGGTCATCTGAAGCTGTTCCCAATTAGTCGAATGGAGCCACATCTTTCTCAGGATCACTACAGTCACACTACAGGGATCTTAGCTTGGCAGATCCCCGCAAATCCTAAAACACATCGGTGTGAATGAAAAGTGTCACTTTATGTCCTTTGATTATGAATTAATATGGTTTCACTCATTTTAATTTCCTCAAGTGCAGTTATATATTTAGTCAAACACCAAAAAGATGAGCCCAGATGAGCCGAATCGAGAGCTTCTGGTTTCCCACAATCCTATTTAACTTCATCCACGTTTAATCCAGAGCGTCTCAAGTGTCTTGTGATGCAAATATTGGCTCACTATGGTCCTTGAGTAAGTAGGCTCCAGAAAATGTTGGTTCAATTCATTCTCTACAACTACTCATCTTCTCTTAATGAACAATAAACACAAAAACCCAGCATCCAGTGAATGAGAGGCCGAATAGTCCACTTCAAAGGTTTCAACAGATCAGCCCGGTTGGTAATATTGCCTAGTTTACGTTTCACTCATTCTTAGCTCCAAATTCAATTCATGCAATTAAATGGGATCCAGTGTTGGGAATGCAGGTAGAACAGAGAGGTTAGATTAAAATGTGAACAATACCATGATAGGAAAATCTAATTAAGAACATGGCTGCCTCAGTCAATCAAGTGTGAGGCTGTGGAACCTCAGTGTCTCGCTGAGGGGCCGCATGCTTGTGTGTGGAGCTTCATGTCCGCACATGTGCACACGCGTGTCCACGGCCCTGCCATCTCAGTACACTAGATAATCCACATCATGGGCAAGCGCAAATTGCAGTCTTCCAGAACACTGCAGAAGGTAATTACAAATTAGGCCAGCCCTTGGATCGTGAGGCAGACGGCATTCTCCAATGCATCCTATCACCCCGACTCTTCCTGGCCAGAACAGGCTTAGGCCAAGTGAACAATGACTCAGACCTCCACACTGTGACAAATACGCAAGCAGGGGTCCTGCATTAAACCTGCAGGGGACTGTTGTCCTTGGTGAATTCGTACCAGAGGTCACTGGTTGGCATTCACACTGAGGAAGACTTTCTGGAGGTACGCTAGGTTCAAGCGGCTACGGTACGAGGTGCTGTCAAGCGCTTCAAGTCACTCAAACCTTTTTTTGGCCCTGAAGAAGGAAGGATTTGATGTGAAGCTTTGACGAGTGGCACTCTTCTCTGCTCTCTGAGGTGTGGGAATAAATGTCTGTCTTCATCTGAAGGTACGTTCCGCAAAGGCAGCGGCAGCTCGGTTTCCCAAACACACGGGCACGTGTAGACACCGCTGACTGTTTTGATGAGCATCATCAAGCGTCAAACTCACATCTAGTCCCCCCCCCCCCCCCGACAGGAGGCGAGCACAAGAGCAGGAGAGAGCTCGGAGCGACTTTGACGGCGAGCCTGTGATCGCCCCGTTTTGTCGGACGGTGTGAGAGAATGTGCGCGAGGGAGCGAGCCGCGTGATCATTATCTCGCCGGTGTGCACGCGCTCACATCCATATGCCTCCCGTCTTCACGGTCATCAGGGCTGATGATGTGTTCAAGGTGGCACGGCAGCTCAGGGATGGCGCGCTGGGCCAATGCTAAGGGGAATACCAGCCATCGAGACGTTCCGGTTCATGAAGTGTGCAAATCAGGTGGCAGGGGAGGGAAGGAGTGTGGGGAGGGAGTGCGAGGGGGGGGGGTGGATTAGAAGGGAATGGAATAGCCAGGCCAGGGCCAGACCACCTCATTTGGGAGGGGAGGAGGGGATTAGAGGGATGGAGAGGACGGAGAGGCAGTGGAAGGGAGCGAAGACGGGAGAGTAGTAAAAGTAGGGATACAAAGACAGAGTGAAATTTAGAGATAATAGCCGAATGAAAGGGTGAAGTGCAAAGAGCGAGGGAGTTGATCACGCAAGTACTTGCAGGCTGTATCTTCAATGGAGCAGACTCCTAGCCAACAGCTTTGCTTTGACTGCCTTCCTCCAAGAGCATTTCTTTTGGAGAGCATAGCTACAGCATGAATTAACAACTGCACAGAGCCAACACAATGCATTAAAGGCTCTGCCTTGCCTCGGAAGTGTTAAACACGTCTGTGTATTGTCTTGTCATGCATGTCAATTTGGCCTTGGGGCATCAAAAAGAAGAATAAAAAAAAAGAAAACGGTCTTACTGTAGAGACTTTCCCAACATGGTTGCGTAAAATAAATCTTTGTATGCTTATTCCCCCCCCCCCCCCTCACCCCCCCCTCACCCTCTCTTGGTTACCATGGCAACTGGAGTTAAGGATTTGGTTAATAAAAAAAGAAAGAGGCAAGTTCTTGGATCCTTTTACACCGTAGTTTTTTTTTTTTTGCAAAGTATGTATTTTCTTTTTTCCCTTAAACATAATGGTCTGGTGATTTTCAAATAAGCAGATTAGTCAAGAAAGCCGTGTTAAAGTCGGAATGGCAAGAGCAGCGCAAGACAATAACGTCTGGCAATTACACTTCTCTGAAACGAGACACATTTTAATCCGCTTGGATGATTCAAATAATTTTGTCGAAAATAACTATTTCTTTAGCGCTGGATCAAACCCTGTACATTTGCCCAATGCAGATATCATGTGAAGAGCTATGCTGCACACACACACACACACACACACACACAAACACACACACACACACACACACACACACACACACACACTTTCTATATGTTGATCTTTACATGTCAGGAATCATAATAAGATAAAATAAGATATTCCTGTATTAGTCCCACAGTGGGGACATTTCAGGATCACAGCAGCTGGTGCACATTAGAGCATCAATAAAAATAAAAGATAAAAATAAAACACAAAACACAATAACAATACTAAATACTAATACTAAAATACTAATATACAGAGGAAACATAATATATACACAAGGCTGTGACCAAAGTAAATTTCCAGCAGGTTAAAGTGTCCAAGTAAATAAATCTCCAGCAATCTACTAATGTGTACATCCCTTAAAAAGCACACATATATTGTACATTATAATTGTATCAGCTCTGAGTATATCAAAAGGTCATGCAATTATGTGTATTATTATCCTTTCTTATCCCGACTTACTATCTATCCTCACAATTTGAACGCCTGACTAATATTGTTCATATTTCTGAGCGATGATAATGAGTGACTCCTCCCTATTTTGTTAATAAGAATGTGGAACTAAATGGGCAGATCGGCTGAGTGATTTAGTCAGGGCTAGGGAGTTTAGTTCTGTGTGTGTGTGTGTGTGTGTGTGTGTGTGTGTGTGTGTGTGTGTGTGTGTGTGTGTGTGTGTGTTTGGCGGTGTTTTTTTGTAATGGTGCTTCTCCCATGATGTAATCCATCTTCTGGATAATTAGCAATGAGGGGATGGAAGGGAGGAGGAGGAGGAGGGGCTGGCATGCACCGTTATAGATGAAGGCGCTTTGCCTTGCCCCTGATGGAGGGTGTGTTTAATAGATGTGTGACATGTTATTCTCTCATGACGCAGTGTCTTCCATTTTATCTCATTGCTCTCCCATACTATCTGAGAAGCCTCTGCATCCTTCCCTTAATTGACTGGTTAACAAAGTGTTTTATTATATGCCACTCGAGTAATGTCTCCTTTTGTGTGTCCATCTTTTCTCAACAATGGAAAAACATATGTTTGCGAGAGTGGAGCACCGTGTGCGACGACAACAAGTATGATACCGATAGACGCAGGTAGAATTAAGACAACCGTATAGTCAAATAGTCAGGATTAAATGTAAAGATGTCCAGCCACATCCATAAAACATACACCCTGGACTAAAGATACAGTAGGCTAATGGTACAGCATGCATTATACAGTATATGGGTACTCAAAAGTGTGTAACTTTAGTGTTCTCAGGAGACTTTGGGGATACCACGTTGACGGGAAGTGGATACTAATGTTAACGCAACGCCTCTGGGACGATTACCGTATCTTGATAGCTCCAAAGAGAGCTCTCTCACTTTCTGATTCGCTTGTTGCGTCATGCTCACTGGCACCCAGCGCCCAAGTAGAGACCGCCCGCCTGACGGAATCAGATTTATTACTGGAGCCTGATATTAAATAACAGCACACATAAATGGTGCTGACCAACTCCAGAGTCAGGCTGCATGGGAAATATGCCGTGCGCCGCTTCTTTAAACTCACAGGTGCACTTCAGGTCATCTATATTTCATTCGAGTGCCCGTTGCAGGATGATGAACGTAACCCAGAGTACCGGTTGTGTTTGTGTCGAACACTCATTAAACGCAGCTCCGGGACACCGCATGTGTATGTGTATCCCCGACATATGGCCATTTTTGTGCGTGTTTCCCCCCGTGCTTTTCGTGGGTGTGTGTGCACTTTTGTGTTTGTGCGTCGGGGCTCACGGGAGGGTCGAAGGGAGAGGTCGTTAATCAAGACGGACAGGAGCGACACACTGGCGTTCCCGGGATGACAGCGTGGAGCTGCGGGGCCCTCAGCCCAGATCCCTCTCTGATCACAGCACCAATTAAGAAGCGTGCTGCTCCGCTCCTCAGCGGAGGCAAGAAGACACCCTTCTGTTCCCTGCCTTACATCACGCTACCAGATGGGAACCCAGGAGCAGGTCCGGCTGTTTCTTTTTGGTACAGCAGGATATTCGGTGCACATTGATGCTTTCCAGATAACGGCCTCGTTTAACTTTGGGTGTAATGCGTCGTCGTAATGTATGACATGACAAAACTAGATATACAGAGCAGAACGTAAGAAAAGTCCAATTACAATTTTTGTATTGTGAAGCAGAGACTGTTGTGCAGCATTTTTCTTTTTGCAGTAATTTGACTGCACTGGCAACCACCTGCTAATGGTCTCCACTGACGAGAGAGCGCTTCTCTCAAGGCTCTTCCCATGCTTCGCTAGCACTCATCAAATTGCAGGACCGCTATTCATCCCGTTTTTTTTGGGGGGGGGGTGAGGGGGGCGGGTTTGCCTCGGCGAGACAGCACTAATGATCAATTTCGCCCCTCAGCATATTTATGAGTGCATTACACCTGGTTCCTATTTGTTGCCGATGCGTTTCTTCAAGTATTATGTGAAAGCCTTGCCTCCCATGCTTCTGGCTCGGATGGCATTTCTCTCTTTTCCTTCTCATGATTGGGCTTTGGTGAATCTGCTGCACACACACACACACACACACACACACACACACACACACCTATACACACATACATACATATACGGCTATTCCTTATTGGATAATCTGAACTTTATTTATTTATTTATTTAATACTTTGTTTGTGTCACATTTATTATGTCAATGATTACTTTGGCTAGGATAAGTCTTATTAATAATTTAAATATGTTCTTTGCTATTGGGAAATGTTCCAAAGGAGAAAATATCTATCACAAATAAATTTCTAAATCCTTTTCTTCTCCAGTCAATTTTAGTTCTCAATGATAAAACATCAAAGCATATTTGCATCAAAAATCGCTTAGTCTGCCTTTACGTTCGTTGCAGTTTATTTTCTTTTGGTCTGACTAAATATAACTTTACTTTTAACAAAAGTAAATGTGCTTTTAACTTTCTGTCACTGACTGAAACCTAGTCTTGATTCAAAGTTTGAGTTCATTTAAATGATGATGTTAATTGCTATTATTTATCTGTATGGTCTTAGACGGCTCCTGGGCTTTTTTTGAAGTTGTTTTTTATTCAGTAATTATGTTTTCATGTTATCTTGCTCATGTTGTTTGCCTGTTTTGGCCAGAACATTCCTGAAAGTATTTTTTTCCCCAGTTAAATAGTCTCACTAATAAATTGAATGAATCAGGTTTCAGAAATAAGCTAGAACCACTCAGTAATTGAGAAATTCAGTGTTGTATTCATTCATCCACTGACACTCTCAGTGTGGGTGTAATGTCCTCCATGTGGCCAATAGAAGGCATTGCATTGTCTCCAGACAGCATTATTAATTCACTCGCCTTATCTGTGCAATATTGCTGGACGGTGTGGGATGCATCACATCTGTGACGCGGTGTGTGTAAACACAGCCAGTGTGTTTGTCTGCCTGTTTCATCTCTTCACGAATGCTTTCCATCGCTATGCCTGTTTATCGTACCGTCTCGCTCCCTCCTCACCTTTTCTTTTTCGCTTTTCCCCCTCGCCAGACTGATGCGATGCACCATTTCAGGGCAAGCTCGGTGGTTAGAGTTTCCACCCACTGATATGATTAGGTGTCATTAGCCGCTTCAGCCCGTCAGGCTCGGCTGACAGTCAGCGAGTGAGAGAGGTCTGTGGTATTGATTGCTTCTACTTTAGAGATCTTGACCCCATTCTTTAGCCCTGCTTTACTCCAAGAAATGAGCTATCCTAGTATGGCATCTGCTAGTGAGTACAAGCTGAAGTGTTGCATGTATATGTCTTTCTCTCTCGCTCTCTCTCTCTATATATATATATATCTTTTCTCCCATATATTTCTGTGACTCCTCGTCTCGATGTCCTGCAGCCATCTAGTCCCTCCTCTGTGTGGTCGCTGAAGAATATGAAGTTTTTGCCGTGGCTGTCTCGCTGGGGAAATATAAGTTGACTGTCTATTGCATTACTGTCTCTAAGCCTCACATCACGAGGTGATCAGATTCCCTGAGGTAGAAGGAACACGGGAAATGGAGAAAGGGAAGAAAGAATGTGTGTGTGTGTGTGTGTGTGTGTTTGCCAGTTTGTCTCTCTGTCTGTGTGCCTCAATGTTTGTGGGTTCACCTTTTCACTAAATCACATTTGAACAGGCTGTTGTGTTAGTGTATGTGTCTGAGACAGGTAGGGAATCGTGTTACGCGGTGCATCCAGTGTGTACAGCGTAACCATCGGGTTAGGGTACAGTGCGTGCTTGTTAACTCAAACAGTCAGGCTGTAGCTGAGCTCTGTACCAAGCATCCAAACAGATATCTTCTTTTTTTTACGACAAGCATTAATATGAACAAGAAACATCACGCAGCTGCCTGTATTGTGATTGTGATTGTTGGTCCCCTGACAAGGTGGATCCAGTATAGCAGGTATAGCTGCTCTCCTGAGATTCGGCAACACTTTGTTGTCTGGGTTTGCGGATGATGGCGTTTGTTTAAAAAAATACTAAAAGATACAACAAAAAATGCAGTCAGCTGTTTATTGAGGGGAAAAACTACTTCTCACTGAGATATGTTGAAGAAATATGGCCAGAAGCATCCAAATGATAGCTCAGTGCAACTGTGAACATCTCTTAACCCATCACACCTGTACCTGTACGACAGGCTCAAATCAGGCATCAATACATGGATGCATCCTGTGTTTATTCCAAGGTAGTTCATGATTGTGTAGTGAGCAATATCAATGAATACATTTGACTCCCTTGTGCTCCTGTGTACAGTATAATGTAGAAGCATTATTTTTATTGGAGAAAAATGTCTAGAATATCAGTTGGTGGAAGAAGTACTCAGATATTTTACTTAAGGATAAGTATCTACAACAATGTAAAACTATTCAATTACAAGTAAGTCCTTTGTTCTATCTATGTATCACAAGATACAGTTGAAGGGTGGTGAGATGATTAATGTGATGATGTGATTTATTGCTTTTATTGAAATATTGATAAATGTAGCGTAGTGAAAAGTACAATATTTGGGGGGGGGGGGTGTGGGCGTGTTGCATTCATAAACTATACCTCTTGCAAGATTGGATCATGCTGCAAAACCACTATCGGCGGTTGACAATGACAAACTGTCCGTGTGACCCACATTTTCTCACCACTCCTTGAGGTTGATATGCTTTATCATCTCTGATTGAATATATATCCCCAACAATCACAAATGAGGTCTCCACTATTTGCTTTTACTAACTCAGGGTAAGCGCCCTATAAAGGCAAGGACCAGCATTACTGGGAGTGCCCAGAGCACTGCTTTGATACTGAGGAGCAGCTTAACAGGCTTATACCGGAGCAGGGGCGCAAGTTAATCAGCTGCTATTGAGTGACTCTGTAATGGCCAGCCTGGCCATCACACTCCCCAGAGAGCCAGTTTTGTCTTGTTAAGATTGTTAATACACAGGGAGGCAGGACACAACCTGTGTCGATACGCTGTGGCGAAGACGGTGATATCCGTTAGCTCAATGCTTACAAAAAACTAGGCAGCTAACCAATGGTGATTTAGGCTTCACGTTAGAAAATAGAATGTATTCTAATATGACAACCATTCTCGGGATTTGCATTTAAAAGTGAATTTAATGATTATGTCATTACTGAGTTGAAGAAAACTACAGTTTTCATTTAAGCACACTGAGTGTCCTGTACCAGCCAGAGGGGAATTCCATGGTGTCCCCGTTAGCGAGCTCACAGGCCCAGGGGGGAGAGCCATTAGTTTTAATCAAACGCCACTCTAATCGAGAGTCCTCCCATCTTCATAAAGATAATTACCCGAAATGTCAGACTCTACAAGTGCTCTCCCCATGAATAGCGATAAAGCACAAGGCTGGACATGTATCTTTATAAGAGAGCAAAGCCATGGCATCTACTTAACTTGGACAATTAGTCAGCATTAGCCACAGATGGCTTCCATAACAGAATTATATCCCGGTGAGTAACTCTAAATCATCCCTATTGAACTTTTATGGACCAAGTAGCTGAGTTATCAAGTAATGGAGCACTAATGGGAGAATGAATAGACTATCTTCTGAGGAGGATATACTGTGTTTATTGAGTAGTTTGTAGTCTCCTTAAAATGGTACCATTAGAAAAGAATATTTAAAATGCTGTGTTCAGGATAATATTTGTACTTGATATTATCTGTATGCAATGCGAGTTCATGGAGCCCAGCGAGGCTTTCATGTGCTAAAACCTGCCGGGTAGTCTGGGTGCTATGTCTTCAAATATTGGAGAGACATTCAAATTAAATTAAATATGTTTCATGTCAGGAATGGAAATAGGTAACGTTTACATTTTTTTAATTCAAAATCATTGATGAGCATTTGTACTTTAATTATTTGGACTAAAGAAGGCATTTGATTTATGTAATTTGATTTTGGGTGTATCATTATGATCATTAATGAGATTGGCATTACAGCTAATCTAAGTATATTAAAACAAAGATGCCCAAGAACTAACCTGTGACAGCAGTATCATATAAAAAGGGTATAATACATGTTAGACCAGACAGCACTTCCAATAGTCAAACGTGTACTTCAGGAGCTGAGCAGCCATTGCATCCATTATGAGATGAAGACCAAACTTGTTACAGAGTCCCACGATTCCAAAGTCTCATCAGCTCTTTGATGTGGCGTCCCTGTCACCTGAACTTTGACCGATAGCTCTCGCCGGGCTCTTGCAGAGTGTCAGGAGAATGGATGAGGTGGCGGAGAGTGACTGACAGCTACCGGGCAGCGGCTGCTCCCCGAGCAACCGGACTTCAGGCAGCCTATCTAAAAATAAAAGTTGGTGGTAATTGAATCATACGAACATTTTAGGATGTGGGCAACGCGTGGTAAATACCTCAATTTTAAAAAAGGTATTTGTGCCATATAAAGCAAAATAAAGAGTTGTGTTTGTGTTCAACTATGAATTTAAATTCCCACTACTGTATTAATAACATGTCCATTATGCATATGTGGAGGGCACTAGGGACAGCTGTCATGAATATGCCGTTTTAATTAATTAAATACTCGTCAGTTCTCTGTCTACCAACAAACTCGCTATATAACAGGTATTGTACCAAACACAAGTGGATTGTTATGGATCTATCATATTCCCCAGTACAAGCGTTAATTTGGGCCGACCCACGCAAAGGATATCAAGAAATCAATATTGCTTTCCCAGGTCTGTCAAGCTGTGCAAGGTGGGCCTAATTGAAATGTATGAGGGTGCCTGCTAAATGATCTGTGCAGGCAAGGGAGCCAGAGTGATTACAAACATATGGAACGATTCCTTAGACAAGAGAAACATTTTGAGAAAGCTGAGAGAGAAACGAAGCAAAAGAGTAGGAATGAAGGACGAAGGAAGGAAGAAAGAAAGAAAAAAAGTGACAGAGCAGAAGAATCATGTTTCTTGACTCGGGAGATATATTTCATTCCTTTGTCAGATTTTCAGTTGAATACTCGAGTTAGTTAGAGAGCGAGAGATGAAGGTAGAAAAAGCTCAGAATGATGTGATGCAGTTGGCACATTATTAAACCATTAACAATACATGACAGCACACACATGGTCTGAGCATCAATTTCACATATAAGCTGAAACAATGAGCTTGACCTGGATGACTTTGTTTTTTAACATTGTAGTGACTAATGATATTACATTTTTATACTACCTTTTTCCCTCCTCCTCCTCTCTTGTTTCCTCCCTCCTCCAGCCGCCTCTCTCCTTGTCCCTCTCTAATAAGCTATCGACATTTTGCTTAGTAATGACTGCGAGACTAATCGGTTTGGCATCGTCCATAATCGGCAATGAGTGGAAGTGTCATGTTCTAACCTACCCAACAGGTAGACAACTTGGCATCAATTCCAATTGGTCAGTTTAATGATCTCCTCTGGGTAAGGGCTACCATCCCCTGTGTGCTGAACTGGCGCGACACCTCTCCACCATGCAGTGATTAGTCAGGACCATCTTGCTCTAATGCGACCAACACGAGTGAGTCATGTCCGTGAGAATCACACAGTAAACCATACCGCAAATGTGTTTAGACATACATTTGGGAGGATGTAATGAAGATCGTGATAGTCTGGATAAACAATATGTCTGATGTAATTGTCATTTCTGCTAGATTCAGCGTTTTTAGTTTTTCTGGTACAAACAACGGTGGCGAAAGAACCGTGTTGAAGTCATAAAGTTAAACAGCATCTCTCGCGTCAACAAAGATAGAAAAAAAGGGCATCTGTTTGGTGATAAACATCTTTTTTTGTTCAAAGTGGCCCTCAAATGTGAGGTTATTGAGAGTTTACACCATTTCCTAACTGGCAGAGAGGGGATTTCATGACAGTCAACTGGCAATAATGTTTCTTTACAAATATTGCTTGAGGCTAGAAAACAAAGCTCAAGCCGTATGCTCAGAGCCTAAGGACGGTCCGTGAGCGAGTGTCAAGTGTACTCTTAAGCTATCTACACCTTGCACATTGCTTTGCGGGGAAAAAAAGAAAAGAAAGGCCACTTAATAGATGGCAGATCTCTGCCAAGTGAGTCTGCTTGAATGTTAGATTGAATGATTTCAAGTACAATTGCCTTTTCACCGCCAGGCTATCGCATTTCTTCACATGTTCGACGCAACAGACACACTCACATTTTGTTTTATTCTTCTCGTGTTCTACGCGGCTTATGGCACCGGCTCTGTGTGGCTAAACTGCAGCAATATTCAAGGCTTCGTGATGAGTGTTTAATGCTTCGTCTGAAAAGCCAAAGTCAGCCCTGCTGTCGGTTTAGTTTTTTTAGCTGTTATCTCCGTTAGCTAAACACGACTCCCGCTGACTGCTGCTAGCAACAGCCCTCCTCCTTCTGACAGTTGTACTATGAGCTTGGTTGGCTCATTTGCTCAGCAACCGTAAAAAGAGGCAGAAATATATCCAAATACAACATTCATACATTCATAAAAGTAATTGCTTCACCTCGGCTTGCAAATCAACCGAGGCTGGTGTTGATCACTTGTCCCTAACAGACTGAGGGGTCAGCAGTTAATGACTTGGTTGGTTTTAATCAATCAATACAATATGTTTTGAATTATTGTAACCAGGAAAGGATAAATGACCAAACTAATATTATTAGGCTGATGGGTGCAGCTTGAGACGTTAGTGTTTCCTCTACGCAAGTTTGGCAGGAAGAAAACAGGAAATGATTATAGTGTTTTGAGTATTTTGCCCTCTAAAAGGGCGTTAACCTCTCTATATGACACAATTATGGTTACATTTTTGGTCAGTTTTTCTGCTAAATAACACACAATCCACAAGCGAATGAGCCTCTCAATCAGTGACGGTGCCTTGGTAGAAGAATACCATAGCAGGGCATTGATTATCAATGTATTGATATGGACAGCTCCGGTAAGCACACAGATGTCAGGAAAAGAAATCCAGGAAATGGAATTTGGGAACCATTCAGTTTAAATGAGAAATAACAGGTTCCAGGATGATATATCTGTCAATAAAATGTCTTTGTTTTGAAAGCGGCAATTCAACTTTAATGCTTTAAACATTCTGACATTCAGTTTTAATGCAAATGTATGATATGTTATCTGTTCATCCTCTTAACAGCAGGAGATTATATATATATATATATATATATATATATATACACACACCTGTCACTCAACTCTTGCTATTACATCTACATGTCATCATATATATATACATATATATATATATATATATATATATACATATATATATATATATATGTATATATATATATACATATATATATACCCGGTATGTGTATATTATATTAGCAAGAGTTGAGTGACAGTCAGAATTGCTCGAGTAAAGGTCGTATTTTCTTTTAATGCACAAATTCCGGAGTGTTCTATACCCGACTGCATATCCCCACCAAATGTTTTTTTCATTTATCCTTCAACTCCAGATTGTTAAGTGTTTTGGAGTAAGCACGATCCAGCCGAGTGTGTACAGATGTGATTATCCATTTGTTTAAATACATCTGACATGTTCATTAAGTTGCTAAGCCACACATCCTCACAATTTTCCCCTTTTCTCTCTCAATCTTTCTACCAAAAGCTGCTTTTTCTTACTGCATTGAGACGGTAATTACCATGCAGTCAAATGAGAGGATGGCAAGCAGAAACACAGTGCTGTCAGTGGCTGCCTGCCAGCCGAGCTACTTACAGTGTGGAGCACACAGACTCTCCGGGCCAGAGTCGGGCTGTGTACAACTCTGGTATCAAGAGCTAATAAAGATCATCTATCAGGCTGAGGATTTTCGAACGTGATAGAGTCAACAGTCTTCGACAGATGATATGCTTGTAGAGACAACACACGAGAAATCCAGAGCCAAATCACAGAGAAATATATTTCTAAATAATGCAAGATGCATGCATGGCACAGGGTATTAAGCTCCTCCAAGTGAGATGATAAAACATACATCATGGTACATCGAGCACGATGTACCAACACAGCAACTCCTGACACGGACAAGTCAAAGAAATCTGACAGGCCCCGCCACAAAATGTGCAATCTTGATGAATTCTGAGGAAAATGAAAGGTTCACCACCATTTTTACACCCCAGGAGTGTCAGAGACTCTCTGCCTGCTTTTCAGGCATGTCGCTGCCAACTTGGCATACTACCCGGGCACTACACTAGTGTCGGCATCGAGCCATCTCTGCCGGCTCCATGACTGCCATGATCTCGGTCGGCAAGAGTATTACATGGCCACCTGGAAAGAGGCGAACACCTGGACGCAGCTTAACGCCCGGCTCAGCCATAATACAGGTCTTTCCTCTGCCAGTATACACAAGCCTCCCTTCTCGCTCTCATATGGTGCATACAAAGGATTCAAGTGATTAGGCATTGTACATGCCTGCTGATGGTCTACTGCAAGAAACATTTAGCAGAATCAAACTGCAATGTTCAACCTCTTTGTAGGCCTTCTGAATGTAGCGATGCCGCCAAAGGACGTATTGTGTGATGCAAAGCAGGTTATACTTTACACCTAACAGGGACGTTCTGCAAAATTAGTCAAAAGGATCAATAATGCATTTTCCAGCAGTTTAGCCTCAGGAGGGACCTTGTGTATAGCAGAGACAGAGTTGTGACTTGCGTCTTTACTTGTGTTGGATATTTTTCTCTTTCTTGTTGTATTATAAAGCTTTCCATTCTGCAGTCAATGTGCCGTGAAAAAATGTGTACTGTATGTAGCATCCTAAGTTGTGCCACAACAATTCCCTTGACCTTTGTGACTAAATTTGATTGCATTTTGATCAAATTATCATTGCGTATTCCCTCTTTTGTTGATTATTATTTGTGCAGAAGCTTAACCTTTGCTTCCCTGCTCTTTGCACTCAACTGAGACTGGGAGGATCCATTTGCTGCATCATTACAATAAATATACACTCTGTTACACTGAGATACCAGACTGATTAAGTCCCCTCTCTTTATCCCAATGGGTCTACTATACTGTAATCCTCCTGAGCCTGAGCAATTACATGTTGTTGTTTTTTCAATTGTCCTCAGTAAGTAGGTAACAACCAGATCAAATGTATTTAAACAGGATTGCTTGGTCTTTAATAAAACACAATACATCAGTTATCATTATGTTATAGTTCATCTCCTTTGCTATCCATTCTGAAACAACAAACTTGCATTGTAGGACAGGAAAACATAAATAAAAAACAAAGCAGGTTTTTTCCCTATTGGAGCATCTTTTTCATCATATCACATAATTCATTTAAAATAAATCTGCCTTGGTTGGAGAACCAGTATGCATTAAACTTGGTTCCACTTCAGTACAAATAAGATTCACTACTCGAAAACAGCAGGATATAAAATCATGCTTCACACGGCCTGAAAACGATATAAATATCGGACTTTTTGTGATCTTGACAACATATCTTGCTATCGAATCCAGATAGCTCTCACCGAGGTATTGAGCAAAGTCCCAAATAGTCCTCCTGTATCATCACAACTATTGTGTATGTTTGTAAAAACAGAAAAAAGATTGTAATGCTGATTTAACACAGACTATCAGGTGTGATATTGGCAGTCAAGGGAGAGGGTCGGTATGCAACACAATAGGAACAGCATGGAAAGGTCAAATAAGAAAATAGTGTTGCTAAAAAATATATATATATTCCTTCACAGCAAATGAGGTGGGAGAAACGATGACTGAGTTAACCACACCGCCGAGTTTGTGCTAATTACCGGTCCTGCGGGTGGCTGTTAGTGGGGAATGTCCACTGCTCATGTGTGCTTATATAAGCAATCAATGGCTTTAATTAGACCATTAGGTGGAATTGGGTCCCAGTAGAATACTTTGAAGCCTTACGCAACAGCCTTATTGTTTACCTTCCTGATTTCTGAATGTGCAGCGCACTGGGAGGCTGGGGTTGTGTAACCGTTTATGCCATGGTTGGCTTTCTGGTTGCATTGTAAACAATAGAGTAAAGAGCTTGTGTGATAGAAAATGGCAGATATGCAGCCATGTTGGTGGCGTGGTTTCGTGGTTCCAGAGTAAAATATCTTCTCAGTGACTGGATAGATTGCACTGACATTTTGGACAGACTTTCATGCCCCTCCAGACACTACTGCATATTTTTTCATTACTTCATCTCGTGCCACCATAAGGTTAATACTTTTTTTTTGTATTTTGTGAAATGTCTTAACGACGACTCGATGGAATGCCATTAAATAGGAACAGATGGCCAGAAGATGAATCCTAATGACTATGTGATCCCCTGAATTTTCATCTAGTGCCACTTGTGATTAATATCCCCAATGTTAGCGTTCTTATTTTTGAGTGGTGACTGCTGTCTATTCTCTCACAAGGCACAATTTACCACCCCCTGAATTGTACTCCATTATCCCCTCAATTTTTCATGTCGCTGTAGTGTAACTCAACGGCGGCCTTTTCTCTGAACCCGCTATAGCAGCCGAGTAGATCCCATAACACTGCGTTTACTGGGCAAACATGCTGAACACTGGCGCTTCTCCCATCATCATATTTAATATTCTACATCAGGCAGATTCACTGACCCCTCAAAACTGAAACGCTGTGAAATAGGAAACCATAATGCTGGAGTTATTTTCAGAAGCCTTTTATCTTGAAGAGTTGGATTTGTATATAAGCAACCAGGGTGACATGAAGAGGTTTTTTATATTGCTGGCGGTATGATAGGTATAACAGAGACATATAAAGCAAAAGAGAGACACTTGTGATGCAGGGTAAGTAATGAAGGGGAAAAGAGGATTCGGAGGAAGTCAGGTTGAGCTCATAAAGAGACAAAGGCCAAACGCAACGGAGAACTATTCAGTTGAGAGGGCAAATGAGAGAGCAGTCAGAGCTGGGAGGTGGTTGGGACTACTGTCATAACTTCATGCATGTTTAAGCAGAGAGGGAACACGAGTTAAATGCCCCAAGGATGTGGGTACCAGCGCTCGGCTGGAGAGATGATACCAGGTGCAATGCATCTCATGATGGGAGCTAGTGAAGTCAAGTCGCACTGGGGACTGGACACACTTAGCACTTGCAGGATATGTATCAAGGAAATATGCTATGGTATTCCAAAAATGTGATAATTTGCTACATTTTAAATGTGTCTCTACATTTCTAGCCTCATTGCATGCCTTCTGGAACGACAATGTCGGTAGATAAGCCGGTCCGCTACATTGGTCCAGTCAGTTTTGGTCCTTTGAAGTTGTCTTATATTGCATCATGATCAGGTACAAATTAGTCATAGCCTAATACTTTAGTTTAAGATAAAATACTTTCCACTACTTGCAAATGATAGGATCATAAGAACCTCAACTTAGGAGGTGAACATTGAACATTATGCCTGCTAAATATTATTGTATTGTAGTACTTATTGTGATTGTGCAGTACCGTTTGTGTTTTTTATGTTCACTATGTTCTGTATGCACCTTATACACCAGAACAAATTCCAGGTAGGTGTAAACCTACTTAGCAATAAATACCATTCGGATTCTGACTCCATAGTGTTCTGTCCTTCATCATTTGTGTTGTCCACACCCACCCCCACACACACACACACACACACACACACACAATTGCAAACAGACTTCTCTCATCTCACCAGGGAAAATATCCACTATCAGAGCAAAAAACGGAGTGGAACAGATGGCATCAGAATGATTGAAACCACCTACAATGGGTCCCACAACTTCCCCATCCCTCTGCCCCACTCTCCCCTATTTGCTTTATACTTCTCCCTCTCTTTTCACCCTCCTGTTCCCATGTTCCTGCCATACATCACCCATCACCTGGAAGCATCATCCCAGGCTCCATATTGCCATCCAGACTCACAGGTGTTGCCAAAGAGGCTCAGGCTCACTGCAAGCCCCATGGCGTGACACAAAGTCAGCCAACAGGAGCAAGAGAGGACAAAGTAGTACCACAGAAAGAAAAGTGGAAGAAACCCATTTGGAGTCGCTGCGGAAAAAATACCAGGAGCTTCCTTAGTTTTTTATTTTAGTCCTTTACACATTTTCATGAAAATATCAATATCAAGCATCTTATTTTGAATCATAACTTCACATGCTACAACGTAAAAGTAATTGCAGAATTCTTTATCTTTACTCCTTGATCAGCGATCCTCTTTTCTCTAAACTATTTTCCCTCTCCAGCTTTTCTTTTTTCTCACCCCCAGCCCCACCTTTCGTCACCACACCTCTGCAGCCCTGTTGCTGAGTGCCAGTCATGTAAATGAGATCGTTAACAGATCGAAAAATCACTGAGAGGCATGTTTTTAATAGCAGTAGAAGTGTTGATTAAAGTCAGAGACGGAGAGAGGCAAAGTGCAAACAGCCTATTTTACACCCCAATACTTTGAGGTGTGTGTGTGTGTGTGTGAGGAAGAGAAGAAGCAGGGGCATGTGTTGATGTGTGTGCTCTCTGGTATGCATTTACTGTATACCCACAAAGTAAGTGGGTGAGTGAGTGTGTGTGTGTGTGTGTGTGTGTGTGTGTGTGTGTGTGTGTGTGTGTGTGTGTGTGTGTGTTTATGCCATCAAGGTGTGTATAGCTTCTCACCAGGGGATCGACGTTAATGCATAATACATACCTCCACATTTCTGACGGTCACAGCAATAATGTTGGCGCTCTGAGTTTACGAAGAGATCAGGTGAAGGAGGAAGTGATTAGAGGGCATAAACACTGCAACTGATATCGCTTTATTGTGAGAAATGACTGGCATGGAGGTGGCAGTAGCGGAAGAAAGCCCCGAAGAAGAGCGCCAGCAACATTGTTAATCAGGGGGCTTTAGTGCGCTGCTTGTCGGTAGTTACGGAGGAGTCACACGGATAACGAGTTGTTCTGGAGGATTAAATTGAAGCTCAAATCAGGCCAAGTGTCGGGACGTTGAGGCATAAAAGTTCCAAATGTGCGCTCACTCATTAAGCTCCCGTATATGATGATGATCTTTCTCGGCTCTGTTTATTCGTATATGCAATTTACATCAGCAACGGAGATTTATTAGTATAATCGGGCGGCCCTCTTCCTCTGGTGATATACTCCATGTAATTATGGAGTTAATAGCATTTCAGCTCGAGACTATACATTGTGTGTAGCGTTTTTTAATTAGACCTCCGAGGGATTGTTTTCTTCCCTTTCTGTTATTTTATTTCCGTCACGGTCGCTCGCCATTTGTCTTTCAGATTTCATTCGGAGGCAAGATGTGACCCCGCAGTCTTTAACTCGGAATCCACATTTTACTGCAACCTCAGTGAGGTCTAGGGATAAATAAATCGCAGTTCAAAGCTGGCATATCAGTGGCTCTTCATTCTGTGTCCAGGGGCTTGCCCGCATGCTTTTGCCCGTGTCTGAATTTTCATCTTCCCGTTCTCCCCAGCTGCTTCCCCCTCTCTCTCTCTCTCTCTCTCTCTCTCTCTCTCTCTCTCCCCCTCGCTCACACAGATGGCAGAGGGGTCGAAGCACTTTAATGAATTTTCAAAGGAGCTGCATTGGCAATATTAAAAGGAGCTCAAAAACTTAAACACTTCTGACACCGGAGTTACCCGCATGCGCACAACGACGTGGCGTCAACGCGCTCTATAGCGCACGTGAATGGCTGCACACAAACACACACAGCATGACACACACACACACGCACACACATAAATATCGTGCCCACCATTTCTTCAAAAACCAATAACATCCTTAAACACAGAGAGAAAAATATCACATCCTTCACACCGTTGCCATTTTTAATTAACTCCATTAGAATGAGTGACACCCGCTGGAAGGTCAAAAGTCCATTTTAATGATGAGCCTACATATGGCATCCACCGCGTTGCCTTGCGAGGGAAACGAGCGCCGCCGCTGCTGCCGATCCATCTGTCCCGTGGTAATGACTGCACCTGGCCTCGCATGGGCCAACGCACACAGGTACCGGAGCTCTTAGAACCAGCTCGCTGCACAGAGGGAAACACAATTAAAAAGCGATGAGCGGGCGCACATCTTGCGGCCACGCGGTTTACTCATTATGTCTAATTATCTATTTGAGTCGCCGATTTAAAAGACAAGCTTTTTTAGACAGTCGCCGTGAGCGTTTACGGTGCACTGAGGCCATAAATGACTGCCATCTCGGACCCAGTGAATTTCACCTGGGAAATGCGGTAAATTGACAGGCGTGTCCTGGTGATCAGCGCTCGTGGTTTTCTTTGTGGCGAGAGGCCATTGTTTGGGAACCTGACGTATGAGTATCGAGTCTCGAACATCATTAAAGCCTTTCTTATTTCTGCTTCTCCGTCGAGCCTGGAGCAACGCCTCCAATGTCGGCCTCGATCGCCTGTAGGATATCCCCCCCCCACCCCCCACCCATCTTCACAAGTGGCTGATATGAAGGGCCGAGCCAGTGCTGCGCTGCCACCGGCATCACGGCTATTGCCTCTCCCTCTTTTTTTTTTTATTTCTTCCTTTTTTCTACTCTGTCTTTCTGTCTACTTCTCCCCGGGCAAAATAATCTTTCTCCCACCGCTACGTAGCTGAACTCGGGGTCAGAACGCAGCATCAAGCCCACAGGCCTCTGATCTCCCCAACTTCTGATCACTCATCAAGGTCCGTCTGGCTTTACTCTAAAATGCTGCATTTGAAAAAAGTCCCTTAAATCCTTCCTTTCTTTCTTTTTAACACAACAGGGTGGACAAGGCCCCTGGGAAGATACATCAGACCAAGGTTGCATTTGATTGAGCTATTCTACACCCCCCCCCCCCCTCCACCCCCTTCCCCCCAGATAGTCACCATTGTATAGCACATCAGATGAGAGGAGAGCAAGAATATAGGAACTCTTTAATATATTCTCAAGATACGTTTTTAGTTTTTATGACGCCTTTGTTTCAGCAACAAGGCGTGGATGAATATAAATGATATAATATATAAAAACAATGACTTCCTAACTTGCCTGTCATCTAATTTGACTGGACGGAGGGTAAAATAATATGTAAATAAAACGGGGAGTCGTGAAGAAATTAGGATTGAGTGATACGGAGCGTTGTCATGGCGCTTCTGTTTTCAAACTGGAGACAGCTGCGGCAGAAAGAGAACATCTGCATCCCTCGTTTCCGTACTGTCACGCCTGAGCGGCCTTTAAATCGGACAGCGCTGAGTCTGACAACCGCCTGATGAAGTTTGGAGTTTCTATATCTTCGTTCATTGCGCTGTCACTCACAAAGTACTTATTCACACCTCGACTCGAAGAGAGATTAAAGTGAGCAATTCCTTTTTCTTTTCTTTTTTAGCCCCTCAAAGAACAGCCTCAGTTTTGCAGCCAATCTGGCTTCTCGTCTGACTTGTGTAAACTTCGAGATACTTCTGCAGTCTGTGTGAGCCGCGGCCATCTGTAGCCTCCGTCAGTGCTTCTCTAATTCTTTGTTGCAACAGAAGAAAAAAAAAAAAGAGGTAATGTTTATGTCAGCTCAGATGGAAGGGCGCAAGCTCTCTCAGTATCACGGATAACGCGGCAGCGCTGTTCTCTCTTCCGCAATGTCTGTTTCACACCTTCTCCCTCCGCCCCTTTGCATTGAGGCCTTTTTTATTTTTTTTTGCAGCTAACTGGAGCTTGGCCAGCCACAGCCATTTTGTCCCATTATGTGGTACCGCTCAAAATAAATAAAACAGCTGCTACCATTCCACACTGGTGAACAGGTTAAACAGTGACACAAGGAACAGGGCCTTTTTCGTCATGGTCTAAATCGACTGACAACAGGCGCCGGAGGTTCCACGGTTCCCTCTCGGGCTGCCTTCCAGCTCTATTGCTTTTGATTTGCAATTAGTGGCCACTCAGTCCTGCAGCCATTTTAGAGACAGGACTCTCGCTCTCTCTTTCTGCTTGTGTGTGTGTGTGTGTGCCTTCATTGACATGTTTTCATGTGCCACTGTGAGAAAGATGGCAACTCCACTGATTGACTTCAATTCATCTGCACACTGTAGAATTAGAGGGATAGATGCCTGTTGCATTGGGTCGTTAAGTGCTTGGCCCGGTTCCAGTAATGATGTCGTGCTGTCGAGAACGTGAGCTGCTCTATCATTTAATAACCTGATCCTTGTGTGTATGTTGGTTTGTCATTCCCTTAAAAAGAAGTTTATACTTAAAAAAAGTGTTAGGATGTATTGAATTTTTTTTTATTGTATTTTAGTTATTATGTTTGAGATGGAAAACTTGTTAATTATACTTCAATTCCAACCCTATACATGTATTTAATACCAGTGGAGTGTTTGTGGTTTGTAAGTGCACTTATAAATCAAGTGTTTAATAGCATTGAAATATGCACGCGTGGCATAATACACTGAACCATAAATGTCACATTTCCCTATTAAACACAAAAGAGCCCAGCAATTAGATACTTGCAGAAATATACATTTAGAAGAAAAGAAATGATATAGCAACTTAAGATTCTTATCAAATGCAAAATGATATAGCTTTCATCTTTTCCCTCCACTGACCTCAGAGCTAATGCTATGCTCACGTTCAGTCCTTCATCTCTGAGGAGTTGGACATTGGGGTGGACGAGGGTAGTCTAAAATTGAATATGGGCCGAGAAAGCTTTTGACAGGATTTCCATTGGCTGATGAAGAAGTTGAGGAGATGATGATAAGCACACCCCATCAAAGCCTCACAGATATACACTGTGTTAATTAGTGTAATGGGACCTTACAATTCAGAATCGTTATGGACATTTAAGACCTTATTAAAAGATGGTGGATTATATCTGAAGTAATTATTAAAGCGATATGATTTGTGATCACGGCATAGAAAACCTGCAAATCATGATCTCATTCTTCATCATGTGCACATTACATGTTTGTAGCGTGTATGGAGATCACAGTTAACACAAAGATAACACATATATTAAAGTCAAAACAGGTACAATAGAGGTGCAAATGGGATAAAATGTGTCAGCAGGTGTGTCCCTTGAGGAAACCGATGTCCTTGTCCTAGAGCCGCAGAGTCCCAGAGGACTGAATATACGGCACTGCAAATATCCCACCAAGGGCAGATGATGTCCCTCTAAATTTAATCCAAATTTCTGGACAAAATGTGATGTCTGTCACCATGTTTTCTTCACACATCAATAGCTTTTTGATGAAAAAACATTGAGTAAATACTGAATATCGAACATGTTGACACATTTAACAGGATGGGCTGCCCACCGTGGGCTACGTGCATCCCGAGTTTACTCATCCTGTGAAAACTCGGCCACATGTTCAACTTGTTCATATTTCGGGATGTGACTAGCTGGGGAGCGAACAATGCGTATGTGTTATTGTGCTAATTTAATTTTGTAAACGGCAGAAACCTTCCAGTGTACTATTTCCCCAATATCTTATTGCAGAAGATATTTCATGAGCAGTGGCAATATCAAGGGACGATTGACTAATACAATTGCCACATCACACAGAAAGTAACCCATTTAATCCGAAAAGAAACTCAAAGGGTTCATGGTGTGGCCTGCAGTTACTCATCTTGGCATAGCCATTTCTGGCTTATTGCAAAGGCTAGCCAAAGCAAAACTTGAGTCCGTGCCTTCTCTGAAACCCAGGCCTGATCACCGATATACGTTGCATCACAGAGACTTTTGGTAATTCCTGAGCACTGACCACTCCAAACATCCCCAAATCCCTCTTGTCAATATAGAAAAGACAACACGAGGAGCAGACTTCTCAGCTTTTCTTTGCCTTGTCAAAAGTTTTTCAATCGCGTTGTGGATTCTACACAGCATAACTAAGACCCTGGAAGCAGCTTATCTGCTTAAAACAGGAGGGTGAGAGAGGGTGAAACAAGTGTCTCTGTCTCCCATCTTTTCCTCACAGAGAGGGTTTATTGAAGCCACCAGAGCTTTGGTTTCTCCCTCTAGATTCCCCCTCCACTATCCCCGCTAGTCTAATCCACGCTAGGCCCAAGCTACCGCCTCTGCTCTTGATTGGCCAGGCTTCCAAATATCCACCACAGGGCTAAGGACATGTCTGTAATCTTCACTTCACTGTCCATTAAAAAAAATGCAACAGGTGATGAGATCTCATTTAAAACGTTGCCACATCCCAGTCATCTCCTCTCCATCTTGACTGTTGTCTTTCACCGGCCTCCCTTTAAGTGTCTTGGTCTCTCACTCTCTACCAAACAACACTGATGCTAATGTCATTGAAACCCCAGGTGCTTGGAGTGGCTCTTGAAGTCTGACATCAGTCCCTGCCTCCCCTTCCCCTGGGTCCAATTTCCCCTGTATGAAAGCTTCAAGGTCCTCAGCTGAGCTCTTTATTTAGCAACAACAGTATCAGTGAGCGAGACTATGTGGCATAGAGAATGTTAATGAGTGTCCCAGAGATTGAGTCTTCCCCTCTTTTTCCTAAAAATAGATTTGTTCTCATGAGCCAAATAATCACCCTTGGGAGTAGTTGCATCCACACAAGAAATGTAAATGAATGCATGAAAATGGACATTATTGGTGATAAATCATATAACTGGAGAATTCTGCGTAGCAACAAAACTAGACTGCACTGGGAAGCAGTTGCAGCTTAGCTTTAGTCCTGTGCCTCTTATTCTCCTCACACTGCATCCATTTATTGTGAGCTCACTCCATTTCCTGGTTTTATTGCACATTTACAAGGAAGCCAAACTGTACTTTAGAAGAGTACATTCGTAGAGGGACCACTTTAAATGTAAAAAAACAAAACATCCTTTAACGGGAATCCAGTAGAAACTTCTCAGGCTGCAGGGGAGTTGGCACGGAGGAGTGGAGGAGAGAGCAGGTCTTATAATATCCATTTCCTATCCCATTTTTGGAGGTATGACTGTCGAGCATGTGACATAGTGAAAACGGGGCAAAATGTTGCTTTATTTTTAAGGCTACCCAGCCATTAGTTGTGTTTGGGCCACCCTGAGGTCTTGTCGAGTACTGCAGCACTGGCATTTCACTGTGCTGTTGGAACTTGAGACCTTTACCTCAGAGAAACAGAGAGCGGAACACCTTGGTGCATGGTTGCGTGACCACAACTCTTTGTCCAGCGGTTGTGTCACACCGGTGCAAAAAGAATACAAGGTTTGTCAGCGATGGATCGAGTTTTTGCTTAAATCCTCTCTGCCTCCACCCGCAAGATCTTAAAACATTGCCAAATATGAATGCAAGTTGTGCAAACTTTTAATCCTCGTGGGGAACCAGCTCAGACGTTTCATGTCCCGCACTTTAATAAATGATATCCCCCCACTTGACAGGGACTATTCTTAACCCAGTCAGTACAATGCTGGGACACCGTCATTTTTCAGCGAGGCTCGTGACAGCCTCCGCCTGCACAGAAGTTCAGCCTGCTGTACGTTGTAATTTGCTGACATTTCTCTTCTCTCTTTCTCTCCCCCCTTCCCCTCCTCCCTCTTTTCCCCAATGGCCCGCTTACAGATGTGACCAACTATTCCACACTAGGTAAGACTCTTTTCATTTCTCATGGCACTGTTGTGAAGAGTGAGAGCCGTGTTTGAGTTGTCATGTGTGTTTGGAAGTGATGCGAACGCATGAATATGGAAGAGGGTGAGATGGAGGAGGGGGTATGGGGGAAGGGGGGGAGTCGGAGCGGCACCGAGATGCTGCTGTTTGCTCAGTAAGGTATGCAATGCCTCTGCAGTCCTCACCCATCCCATTTTCCCATATGTGTGCACGGGAACACACAATGGTGGATTTTTATTTGCAAGCGGATTGTGTGCTCTGTGCCTTCAATTTGAATATTATTCAAATGAGAATCAAATGGCCCAGATTGTTCAAAGAATACGCCAGCAGTGTTGTCTTAAACAAGCATAGCACGGATGGTGTCCGTTTCCCACTGTGATGTGTGTGTGTGTGTGTATACATATCTCATATGTTAGGCTGTTCAAAACTCCACGTATCAACATGAAGCTCCCGGTACCACGGACACCGACAGTGTCCATATGGTCACACATAGCCTTGAATGTCCGGTTCTACGGAGAATTTACCAACCGCCCCGAAGGGACCTTCCAATCTTTTGTTCCCTTTATACTCTTCATTCAAATAAATCGGTCATATCCAAAACCAGGTATACACTAAGTGGCTTTGTCTGAGGCAACATAAAGAAGTTAGTCTGGGATCAGTGCAGCTGCAGTACTCTCCTGGTTCTGTATCAGACACCATATCTAAATGTTGAGTACTAATTGGATTACTTCTGGCTGTTCAGCAAATTGCCCCGGGTATAAGATAATATAAGGTAATTATACTTTATTAATGCAATTTTTCAGTTGCTAGCCATAAAACCTGGCCGCTTCAATGCCAACAATATTCCTTTGTTACTATAACCTTGTTTTCATGTCGGAGTGGACTTTATGAGGAGCAGACCTTTTAAACTTGTGCTAACCATATGTCAAAAGGGCGGCAATCACTTCCCCCGGCAATGGCGGTCAACATCCACACTATGTAACGCAATGACTATGCAAGCATGTGCAAGCATGAGGAGTGGGAGTGAAGAAGGCCGACAGCAGAGCGGCAGACTCACTCAACCGGCGAACTCTGGTCGGAACAAACAAACTGTGGGAAAACAGCCCGAGTTGTTGAACGCCAAGACGAGTGTGCTTTCTATGTTTTGTCAGATTTGTGTCCGGTAACCCGCAGCGGTCTTGAGCAGCGTGATAGAGGTCAACCGCACGATTGAATCCGCCATAGCAGGGCCTCAGAGTCAGACCAGCGGGACCTTTCAACACTTACCGTGGCGCCGAGCATCTGTTCACGAGGGGAAAATCTATCAACTCATTTTAAGGGTGAATGGGCCAAATGAAGAAAAAAAAACTGCCAATCCTTTGGGTTACTCATACTTGGCTGGTGTTTTGCCTCAAATAGTTGTTCTCAGTGCACTTGACTTTTTTTGTACTGGGACAGTTTTTGGAGCCTGCCACCTCATTGTGTAATTGAAAGCCCAGCGCCATGCCACTACACCAGCACAGTTTGGCTACCAGGCAGAGCCTCGGCAAGCAGTTCTGGTCCGGTTCTCAATCCTGTGAGGCGGACGCTGGCTGACTGCTCGGAAACAGAAAACCCCTGGCTGGCTGAGAATAATAAGTACCCATGGGAAGCTGCCAGATGGACATTTACTGTGAGCATAGCTGGAGAGGGAGAAATCTGTCAAACATCACACTAGGCATCTGTGGGGGAGCGATGCGGGTTCACGTCCACTATGTCGGATGAGAGGACTGCTCTTTGTCGAGACTAAAAAGCTGCTCGATTTTTAACATTTCATGTCTCTTTGATGCATTTCAAGGTCAGCAAACCACTTTACATTAAAGACACCTGTTCCTGTTAAAGCCTTAAATATTGTAAATATAATGGATGCTTTAACGAATGTTCAACATATGATGGTGTTGCAGATTGCAGACAGTCACTAAGTGCAGTAACTCAAATTGTATACCTATTTCCAGGCAATCCGTTGCTATTAATTAACACCAAACTGAACTTGAAGCCCCATTCTGCTGTGCTGCGAATGTGAGGCTTGAGAAAAAGATAAAAATGGTATACTGGAAAAGTTTCTCTTCTTTCTCCCTTACATTTTATTACAGGCAGTTGTGTCTGTCCCCATCATGGAATAATAAGGCAACGGCTTGTTTTTGCCTGGGATACTCCTTGAAGCCCTTTATTATGACTTGAAGTAGAAATGCCCAGTGTTTCTTTCTTTTTTTTTTCGTTCATACACTCTTCAATACAAAGCTATCGGCGAGGAATTACAATTGGCTCATTATGCTCTCGGAGGCTCGAGGGTCTCAGTGCTGGCAAGGAGAGAGAGAGAGAATGAGAGAGAAAAAGCACAAAGAGTTCATCCTGGTAGCGTCAGCAGTGAAATAAGACCATGGTTCTCTTAGACAATCTGTGCACAAGTTATTATTGCATTATGTCTGGCAGCCCTCCTCTCAGACAGGAGCCGAGCCACACTTGAACAGTGATAACACTGGCACAGAAGAGAGTGATTGCTGGCTGCTCAGTTAAGCAAATACCATTATGAGGTTGAAGTCTAAAAGTAGATCTGTGCTTAGCAAAAATGATAAAAGACCAGCCCGGACCAGTATTCCTTTGTACCGGTAGCTTTGTAATACACAGGAGTGGGTTCCTCTGAAATGGTTCTGGTATATTCATCTCTCAGAGGAACAAGAACAATGCTATTCACGGATATCACAACACTTCCAAGACTCCATCTGGACTTCTTCTCACTTCCTGGAAAAATACTGTTACGTGCTGTTCAAAATATCAAGAGAAACGGCTTGTTGAGAACCATATGTTTGTTGGTGATTACGTGTAATATCTATACGTTTGGGAGAGAGAGAATACATAGGTGACGGGGTGAACATAACAGAATATATGTGTTATCTATGATGCTAAGTTCCCTCACAGGACTGCTTATACGTAGAGCAAGCAAGCTGTCATTACAGAAGAACCAGGACTCGCTCCTGTGGTGGGTCCTAATGTTAGCGCCTCTTTTCTTTTAGCCGTGCCCTCTGGGTAACGGGCCATTTCGCTAATGGCGAGTTTCTCGAGCATGTCCAAAGCCTTGTGGCATTAATAGACGCTCTTGAGGGAGATTTAAGTTGCTGTATGTCCCCTTTTGCCTACTACAGGGTGCGTTGTTAATAAGGAGAGTGACTGATAGCTTGCGAGTGTGAATTCATATACATTCCGCAGTAACGAGACATGAGTGACAGAGTTCACTCTTACAGCCGCCTCTGCAAAACCTGCTAACGTTGCATTAATGTTCGCAGAGCTTGTTGCTTCTCGCCTTCTTCGTCTTGACAGGCAAAGTTGATATTTTCACAATAATCACCCCTAATTGCAGATGATCACACGGGGGCATATTCATGCTCCGCACACACACACACACACACACACACACACACACACACACACACACACACACACACACACACACACACACACACACAGATCCTTTAAGGATGTCGTGTCACAGTAATTTGGGCAGACAGTCGTGCCCACTTGGACGTGGTGGCGGTGCGGCTGTTACGAACAGATGGCTTATCTTTAACTTTATCAGCGACGGCGATGTCACCAGCAAACGCGATAAGTTGCTCCAGTGCCTGGGGAGAGCGGCATCCATCAGCAGCTAACAGCATATGGCACATTAAGGTGTCCTCTCTCTCTCTCTCTTCACTTCCCTTCCTGTTCCATGAGTGCTTCTGCAGCCAAGCATCAGATGCTCACTTCACAGGACAAAGTGTGTGCCCGTATCGGAGTGTTTGAGATTGTGTGCTGTCTGTTTGATCCGTTTGATGTGATTTCGAAGCTCTGCAGTAATTCAGTTACTTATTTTGGTTTCTTTTTGCGCGTAGGATTAGAATCGGCTCTAACTCCCAAACCCTATCTATCAGCCATTTCCTTTTCTTGTTTGTGTCTTCAACAAGGTTATAGGAGTTTAACACAGTTGTTCCTAGGCTTGGTAAAATAAATTGTGGTTTCCATTTGGAGAGAATCACATGCAGCAATATCAGCAGCTATGTTCGTGTCACGAATTAGTGTTGTTTTTCCTCTGTCTCCCACTATAACCACCTCATCTCAACCTAACTACCCTGGTAATGCTTTCTTCCAGGATGGGAAGGAAAGCGTGTTTACCAGACCCTCCATGTGTTGCATTCCTACATTAAGCTTAATGTCAATCAAAGCCTTGTTTCCTCCAGCAAGTGGCTCAGTCTTCCTCAGGCCAACATGACAGCGTGGTGTTGGACACAAATCAGACGCGGTACAAAAATGACCTTCATCCCCTGTGTGGATTGGGAAGTACACGGTAGCAGAATAAGTGCTAATGATGAGAAGCTTCTTATAGGCACATGCAGATTGTTACATAATGATATGTTTTAACACACAAGACTAAATGAAAAGCACTGCCCTCATTTTTCTTTTCTTTATTGGGGGCTGAAGGCAAGTACCATTTCTTTACACTGACTACATTTATCATTATTTTTCAGCAATTACTTAAAATTGTGTTATAATCACGTGATTTTTTTTATTTACTCTCTCTCTCTTTCTTTCATTTTTTGACATCCATTTTAATGCTACATTTCAGCTCATGTATAAAACTTCTGATATGTCACAGCATGCATCCCAACCAACCCCTTCTGGCCTTCCCTTCCATGTTGTTATTCCCGTGCTGACGTCTCCCTAATAAGCAACGTTAATTAGCATGCTCTTCAAAAATATGATTTTCAGCTGTGTCTTCACGGTTTGGTCATTAAATGAACAAAGGCACGGGACAAAGGACTGACACACCATCCACAGCTGATTAAGATTGCAGCCATCACGAAACATGGTTAAGAAACAATCAGTGAGTCTGCGTTACATCATCCTGTTATCTCATGTTGTCTGCCAAGGACATGCTTCTCAAGTGCAGAAATGTGTTGTTTAGTCTTTTTTTTTCTTCTTCTTGTCAGCTTGCAGAAACCCAGAAGTGGTTGCAGCGTAGAAAATATAAGACATTCAGCGTTAAGATAAAGTCCAAGTACAGTGTGTGCATATACTACAGAGCCTTCTCCATTTCTGCCCCCTCCCTCTGGAACTCTCTCCCCAAAATCATCCGAGACTGCACCAAACTTTTATCATTCAAATCACAAATCAAAACCCACCTGTTCAAAACTTCTTTTAATATGTGATTGTGTGCTCTGTACCTTCTTATTTGCTTTTATCGTTTGTTTTATCGTAGTTTATAATGCATAGCTTTTAGGATTTTTTTAATTACGTGTTGTAGAGCGTCTTTGAGTACTATGAAAAGCGCTGTATAAATTGTATGTATGTATTATTATTATTATTATTGTTGTTGTTGTTGTTATTATTATTATTATTATTATTATTATTATTATTATTATTATATCCTGCATCTACAGGAAATATGATGCTAATATGCTGCTGTTTGGCCTACATCATCTTGTATTACCAGGAACATATATATCTGGATATCAGCTGAAGTCATATGGTCCCTCTTGAGACAGCATCTGGCCCAAGCTGGCTCAAGCACCCTGCATGCATTTTGGCAGAACATTTGAGAGTGATGAAGACCACTGGACAGAATCCATGGCCTCGCTCCCCCTGAAGGTTGAATGTCAGAGGTGGCCGAGTGGCCAACCCATCTGCCGGGCTGGCACTACCACATACAGTACAGGCTGGACGTTAGTAGAGTGGAATGTTTTTGCGGGTGACTAAGCAGAGGCAGGCTGTGTTTATTGCCTGCTCTGATGTGAACCGCACATTTTTTCCGAAAAAAGAAATCATGTGGCACACCAACAACAACAAATGCTGATATGTGACAGAATGACACATTAAAGCTTTTTACAGCACTTTAGCTAATTCGCTAAAGGGGCGAGCGTCTCGTTCACAACAGCTTCGCAGGCAGGTGGTGATAACGCCTCTGGCACAGTGGGTGGACTTTTTGATTTGGCCACCAGTTCAGCTACTAAGTAGCTTTAAGAGCTTTCTTAGACACATTTGTGGATTTCCTCATGAAAGTTACCTACGTCTCAGTTTGTGTGTACAGGTGAACAAAATAGTCCCTGTTCTTGTTGTTGAGTGATGGGTGTTTCATCTCGAGATGGCGTTTTTAGCCAGATTGGCGCTGTTTGCTAGATTTTCCCCACACAACATCACTTCTCATCTGTGTGAGACGGTTGCCCAGCGCCCAGTTCAGAGTCTGCATCTTTTATAAATATTTCTCCATCGCCGTTCTTTAACACAACGTCTCCCACACATCATTTAATTCTACTATCTTAAATGTACGAGGTAATTATTGCACTACCTTCTGCCACCTACTGGCACATAATAGTATTTAACTACGAGGCTCAGACGCTCAACAATGACAAATCATTTGCGTCAATTAAATCTTTTCTTTTTGGGGACAGATTAATTGAAATTGGACATTTTTCCACAACACAGCTGAGGGTCTCTCAGGTCACACCGGTATGCTGCGGCACAGTGGTTGAAAATCACTGCTCTACCTCGACAACAAACCACAGCATTCGGACAGTCAATGTCATTATCAATGCTTTATTAACAGTGTTACAATTTACAGTAATAAATCAGGTATGTATGTGGGATATCAATCTCATGCAAAGGCATATCCTTAATAGTGTTTAAGAATATCACAGCAAACCTTGCATTCAAAAAAAAAGTCCACAGTCCAACTTGAACACCAAGCACACTCAAGCATGGGGCGTGACATCATATTGGGATTAACCTATTGAGGGGCCTGGGCATTTTGTATCCACTCAGCTTCTCATTAGATTAGCAGAGCTCAATATATATACTCATACTCATTCTAGTCACTCAAAAACTCTAAAATTATGCCTCAGGTCGCTGTTACACATGTATCTAGAACTGTGGTTATTAAATTAAAATATGTGAAGTGGACAACTACAAAATTTGGCCAAAACGTTGCCTGTATTGACAGGAAGTTAAAAAAACGTAGAAGCATCTTTCATATTTTAACTTCCCTTACATGTTTAAGTATGTGGTTGCCTCTCTCATCTTTCTTCCGTTCTATTTCCCATTGTATAGCCATTACCAAACTAAACAACAACAAAAAACAATAAGGGAAAATACGACATTACAAATATTTACTATAAAAGTCGTTACCATCCTACAACAGCTCCATTGAGAGAAGATTGAACACATTTAAACTGGTCATTCAAGCCAAATTATTCTTTCAGAGGCAGAAAGTGTGTGATCAAGGACAAGAGGGAATCTGCTGTAACACTTGATATTCATGTTCAGCCTTGGTATTACTCACATTTTTACATGCACCCACATTATCATTCTGAATAAAGCATTCACCATCAAGTGATCAGTTCTTCACACTATACAACAACAAAGTATGGGTTTGGCGGCTTGCTCTATTAGATTATTTCCACTTGTTAATTACTCTTAACGGTGCAACAAGCAACCCTGCGTCACAATTGAAAGGCAGCAAAGCATGAATCTGTAGAGGCGGCACTATATTTACCCTGCAGAGCTCTACGTATACACACAACTGCTCCGCCTTGTTCCGGTGGGATACTACTTCACCTTTCTTGACCAACACAAAAATAGAATATTGTGCTAATTAGTCTTCTGTGGCTTGGCATACGGAGAATACAGGTTTGTAAACACAGGAGAGGATGTGCCCTCGACTGTCCCTTGTTACAGATAAAGGCCTGAAGCCAGATGGGGAATTTGAGCCCGGCTGTTGCTATTTTTTATTTTTTTCTGCTCAGACATGTGCAGGTCAAAATGGGGAATTACTGTGAGGTTTGTGTTCAATTGGGGCCTCCAGTGTCTGCAGGCCTTGTTAAAGGGTTATCCTTTGGGCTAGGGATGGAAAAGTGTCCATGGGATTGGATTTGGTCATGTAAGTAGGTTAATAAACTGCTGTGTTTACGGCAAAAGAATATTATTCTCACTGGAAGACAAAACCGTTCAAATTATACAGAAGGACCATCCACCTATTTAAGTGTCTTTCCAAACACCATTAACAGTAGAAAATAGAAATACACCGATACTATTTAAAACTATTGAATTATATATATATATATATATATATATATATATATATATATATATATATATATATATATATATAAATAATTATATTTCTTTTGGAAATAATTTTGTTTCGTACTGGTTTGTGTCCACTCCAAAAACCCATTACATGATTTGAAGGAAAATTGTAAGCTGTTCAAAATTGTAAATCCACTGAGGATATTGAACAGTTTTCTTCAATTCACACGGGGCACTTTGAATGAATGTGATTATTCGGACTCAGTCGTACAGTATTATCACTGCGTTGTATTGATTGGGTGTTTGTTTGACATGTGAAGTGGCCGTTACATGTGGTTGTCATGTGTTGCATGTCACTGCAGCGCTAACCCCCATCATGTGTTATCTTGTCACTGCGCTCACCTCTCGCTTATTCCATCTCATCGCTTTTAAACTTTCCCTTTTTGACTTGGTATTAAATCACTTCACTTAAAACTTATATAAGTGTGCAAGAATAACACGCTGACGCTGCACAGTCAACGACAGTAAATGATCTCTCCCACCTTTTTATTCTTCCCCCTAGATTTCCATCATGAACAGTCTGTTATCTATTCCTATCTAGTTTTATTTCAAACTTTTTTTATCACTAGTTTTTTAATTACCATGTTCTGCTGTTTCACATTTTCTAGTCGGTTCGAATGTCATGAGCTCCCTATACACACACGCACACACGCACACACACACACACACACACACACACACGCACACACACACACACACATGCACACGCTTACAGCCCTCAAAGTATTGAACCGTTTGTTCAACAGTGAAAACTGAGGCAAGTGACACAGATTCAGACATGCTGGTGCAAATATTTGCACTAACTTATTTAATAAAACCCTTTCACCGAAGCAATTATAAAATATAAAACGCTCTGCAGCAGTAGCGTATGAGAATTACAGGAAAATATTAGCTCCCACTCTACAGAGATGATGAACTACATCAGTGTCTCGTGGTAAAGTCATGTCATCAATGTCTGAACCGTATTAATTACTAAACTAAAACAGGTAATTTACAAAGCGGGCATTAAGTAAAGCTCAGTTGAGTTGGGTGCATTATTATTATATTAACATAATCCGCTCGTTAAATTGGATCAGCCATATTATTAAAGCAGGCATAGCTTTCACTCAGTGCCACTAATTCGACTGATGCTTAAATCCTATTGAGAAATAAGGAAGCACTTACAAGGAAGTGTACAGACTGAAGGGCAGGTTCAGGTGATCCGTCTGCCTCATTCTATTTCACTCACACACTTTTTCGTAATCACAATTACACAGAGCGTGACACACGCAGAAACAAAGAAAACCACACACACTCAGGAATACACGTGTGTGTGTTGCAGTCTCGGACAGAAGGATTTTTACAAAGCTCTTGGGAAAGCTGTGCAGAATGGAGACCAGTTGATACTCAATGAGATCTCATACTGTTGTCAAACCGCACTTAGGTTTTAAGTAGATATTGCCACATTAGAAATTATAGAGTAGAGGCCGTGAAAGCCCAAAATGAGGATCATCATTTGTAACTGATTGCCGTGATTGAAACATAAAAGGAAAACGTTGGAGGATGATTGTTGGTTGTGCTATATTAAAACCAGTGATGCACTGTTTTGATGGGGGTCTTAGGATCAGCACGCTGCTTCATTCATACATGTACTTTAACTCATGCAAATACATAAACGGCTCCTGCTCTGAATTTATTCTCTGCAAGTGTTTAATTACAATATGATATATCCTCTCCAGCCGCTTTGTTTTGTTTGTCTTCGTGCCAATATTTAATCACAACACATATAATATGCACTGAATCATGACGAGTATCGTCCCCCGGTTGCAGAGGGAGACCTTCAGCAGCTCTGGCATGTGCCAACGCACAGAACCATAGACGGCGGTCCGAGTACGAACCATTCACCGTCTTATCCGCCGATCCGACGGCACACAATGCTAACTCAGGTGTGAACAGTAAACTCATTTCCACTCTGCGGTCTAGCTGTGCTTTCATAAATATTGACCGTCTGCCCATCTCGTTGCTTCCCACTGCACACACAAACCAAAACTTAAAGATCCAGAATGAATTGGAAATGAGCAAAACAAATACAATTAAAAAGGATGAATCGTTATGCACGGAACGCACAAAATCCACGACAGCCAATAACCGCATTGATCACTGTGGAATTTTTTAAATTTCAGCCATAATGACACGTTAAGTGAACCTGATTGATAGTTTTTACACATGGGAGGACACAATTATGTTCCACATACACACACACACACACACACACACACGATCCGGCACGTCCGCCGCACATCGACGTACTCCCATTCCATAATGTTATTATCTCATTTTCCACGGTTCCATTTTTCCCAAAGCCCCGGGGGTGTGTGAGGGTGTGTGTGAGGGACAGTCAGGGTTGAGCTCACACACAGCCCACTGCCAGTGAAGGTCTGTGTTAGTACCGAGTGCAACACTGCCAGGAGAAACGGGGAAAATGGAAACAACCCAGGCAACAACACAATGCGGTGCAGGACCGGTGGAAGCAGCTGGTTGACTATTATTTGGAGATTAAATTTAGAGGCTGACTATTCAAAGGACGTTATTACCTGGGAGATAAGTAGGCTACGGTCTTTACAGCCACACTATACAAACTGATCCCAGTACAACAGAGGGCTTGGGCTGTTTATCAAGGCCAATGCATTTTTTTTAAACTCATTTGGAAAATAATTGAAAAAATACGTTATCTGAAATATTTCCATTTCCAACAATGCAGAACAGTGCTTTCCAGCTGTGAATATTATAACGTATTGTTATTCAAACCAGACATGATCTGAATGCCTGCTTCAATGTCCTATTTTTTAAATCTTTATTATAGCATCATGGACTGTTTTGTCAGGTGGGCGGTACATTAGTTGAGGTTGTGTTAGACACTTTAAGAGACAAATTGTTGGTTATCAAACTCAAGGATGTCCAATCAATATTTGTCTTTGTGTGGAATATCTTCTGAAGTTGCCACGGTGACATGTTTTCCTCTCATCAAACACACCTCCGTGTGGCGTGGATCGAACCGCAGGATTCATCTCACTCTCAAGACACGCAACTGTCCATTTTGTCAGTTGCCAGCGGCTGCGTATTGAGGACCGCTGCACCTCTTGGACATGGTGTGGAAACATTGTGATGAATTTTGGGATCCCATTTATTCTCATTAGGGAAGTCACCATCCGATGCACTTTTTGGGGACTTCCTAACTTCTGCAAACTATATTCTCCCTCCATTGTCGAGGGTTTCGTCTTCTTATTTTTCACACTTAGGCAGTGAATCACAACAGCGCATGAAATGCATTGTGCAGGTTTGGCGGGTTTGGATTCAGGAAGAATTTACCTCAGCTGATAGAGGTCCTAGATTACCTGCTGCTTGCATTATTACATCTGCCAACAAGGTTATGTTTACCGACCAGTTTGTCTGTTGGTTTGCTCGTTTGTCTAGCCACGGACTCAGCAGATACTAATGACATCTGGGGGAGAGTGAAGCGACGAGGCCACAGAGAGGAGATGATTTATTTTCAGCTATGCGGTCATTTATCAAGCGTTATAATACGGGTAGATGAAATCAAGCATTCTGATTGGTTGAGAGTGAGCCATGGGGTGTACTTTATTGAGGCATAATGTCCTGTACACCTCTTTACATTCAACTGAGCATTCCGTATCGGTGTGCACTCAAAATAACAGGTATGTCATGCTATGAGAAATCATGGCGGTGAGTGGACATCAATCCGAAAGCTCCCTTCAAAGCTACTGGGTGCCAAAATCTAAATGAAAGACAGCGTTGGAGTAATATCTGTGCTGGAGAAGCCACTTCCAACCCTGAGCCACCGGCAAAGAGAGCAGGAGTGAGCAGAAGCCATATCATCACTGCCTCGAGTACCGTATTGCTTAATTATATTTCCACTAAGCTGTAACTCCTGCACTACGAAGTTTGAAGACACATTTTTACATTCAACAGTTCCATATATATATATATATATATATATATATACATATATATATATATGGAACTGTTATTACAACTTTATTACACAGATCTTCTAGCATTTTTGATTTTTTTTGTCTTAATAACATATTTAGATGTTAGGATGTGTAAATGATGTGCTCACCTACCTATGTTTGGAATTTTGTCTATAGGCATTATGAGGCGAACATTATGAATTAAAACTGTCATATTACAATCAAAGAGAATCAGTAGTGATGTGATTGTAATACTCATTTAATTCCCCCTTTTGAAGCCATGCTAGTCACAGGGCTAACACACATTTCCATTTGTACCACCAGCAGATAACATGTTGACATATTCACATATTCCATGAAATATCTCAACATCTACCGCATGGACAGGAACACAATAGTGTCCAGATGATGTAGCGTGACCATTTATATACTCCACTGATTGTTCTAAAGCACCATCGGGTTCACATGCATGGCATTGAGCACGATTTCTCAGCAACAATTGCATCGCAATGGATTACACACATTCATGACCCGTCAGCGTGATTTGTGATAACTGTGGTGATCATCTCAGGGTTCGTACGGTCATGGAAAACCTGGAAAAGTCATGGAATTTTAAAATGGTCATTTCCAGGCCTGGAAAAGTCATGGAAAAAACTTAAATCATAAAAGTTTTGGAAAAGTCATGGAAATGTGTTATAATCACGTGTTCATTTACGCCGAGTTTGAAATAATTAATATGTTTTTTAAAGAAAAACGCTCAAAATATAAGCCGGCGTACGCAATCAATACGTAAAATGTTCTAAATTGTTCATGTTTTTACCGAGATTTCAATTTGGTCATGGAAATTTGGTTTAAAGTCATGGAAATCCATCGGTCAAAATGTGTAAGAACCCTGTCATCTCTCCAGCTCCGTTATCATATCAGTTGTCAACAATTCCGACTTACAAGAGTAATGAACCTCAGCTGTATGTTGTCGCTTAGCAAATGTTACCCGTATGATAGCAAACATGGAAAACATGATCCTGCTAAACTTCCCACATGTTGTAACGAGCGTGTGACCACGCTGATGTTTGCATTGAGCTCGAAGCAGTGCGGCGCCTCAGTCCCGCCTCTCAGCGCCCCCAGCATTGCGTCAGACAACTCATGCACAGTTTACTGTGTTATGTAATAACAAAGACTTCGGCCTTGAGCTATGGAACAATCAGTAGACATCGTAGTGACGTGTTGCCAGAGGCAACCGGATCAGATGACCGGACTGCCAGCAGATAGCCACACGCACGATTAGTGTCAGATCAGTGACATCATTTAATGTGACGCCTCAGACACGAGCCAGCTGTTCAAGTGGGGAGCCAACTCTCCATCACTTCTTGGGTTTGGAGATCTCATTTTATCGGTGGGCAAATGCAGTGGAAAGAAGTGTGTTGGAAGCGTCTCTCCATGTGTCTCTGTCCGACTCACAGTCCATCGCCTGGAGGTGACTACTAAATCACAGTGAGCGATTAGCAAAGTTGGAAGAGCGAAGATAGGAACCACAGCCCAAACCAATAACTATGCATTGGATTTATCCTTCGTCTCGGAGGTGCTGTCCAAATGTTCCCTCCATCTTTCAGCGTCCACACAAATATCTTAAAGCCCCACTATGTAGTTTTTCCCTTGTAGCGCCCCCTTCAGGTATTTAACGTTTACTTCAGTGTCGTAAATACCCAGTTACGACAGATCAGGTGTCGTGAACCTCTGGATCTCGAGCCATATATGGCTCTTCCGGTGACGCATATGGCTCTTTTGAGTTTGAGTTAAAAAAAAAAAATCGCCGCCCGCCCCCCTGTAACTTTCTCTATCTTCCAGATGACAGCAGAAGTAACGTCAGGTCCCTTTCTTAAAGACGTCTTTGTTCTTTTATTAAACTAAACGTCTGTTATTGATCGTCTCCACAGCAGCATGTCTCTCTGTCTCTACGGGTCGCGTAGCGGAGCAAATAAAAAGTCACCTGCGAGCGTGGACTGGACTATATGACGTTGCGTAATCACGGCCAGAAAGCAGGTCGATGTACGACCGGGCGGCTCAAAAATCTTACATAGTCAGGTATTTAGCCCACAGACCCCCGATGGTAGTGGCGGAGGCGCAAATCGCAGTATTAAAAGTCATTGTAGCGGCACCATTTTTTTCAAGCTGTTATTTTAAGGTAGGAATTGTTCCATAGTTTTGCTTTAAAGTACGTTACAGGACTCGCGCGGCGTCGACGTCCCGCTCGGAGGTCGAAGCGCTCCACGCGATTCACACACACACGTTTCCGGCCGCAGCCTTTTCCAACGACGTGATGCGTGCCGGTTTACGTCGCACGCTTTCGCAAAGTAAAAGTGAGAGAAGAAGCATGTATTATAGCTGTCAGCAGAGCAACATGAGGTGTAAATTTGCTGTGGCACTCTTCCAATTTTGATGTGGGAAAAAAATAAAAAGTCCTAACACATCCACAAGAATAGCGATGGCAACATCTTTAAATAGAGATTGACGCCCCCTGAACGTGTGATGAACACTAATTAACAACCTTTCAAGCTGGGGAAAATGCTCGTCTCCTGCCCCCTTTGCACATTGCGTCTCCTTTTGTCGCCGCAGTGGCAGGTGGAGTGGAGGACTGGGACTTTTGGGGGTTTTAATGGCGTACATTCCTGCGATTGTAAACCACCTGTTTACCCACACTTTCATCCTCACGAATTGCAAAATAAACCTCCATGCAAACCTTCCTCGCCGTACTTTCAAATTTGCCTCGATCGTCGAACCGCAGATGTATTATTGCTGTGGAAGTGTTATGATTTTGTCACGGGGACAAATGTTTTTTTTTATTCAAATTTGTGCTCATACTGTATGCAGGGTGGATAAGTTGAACACCGGGTGCGTTGTTTGCTTGTGTTTATGTCCACAATATAAAAAAGGTGACAGAGAAAAGAGATTTAGAGCACTTTTGGTTTGTGTTTCTTCAGAATTTGAATAATGTAAGAAAACAGTTTTTCTGCTCACAATTATCCCTCTGGGTGTTCAAACAAACAACCCATCTGATGGGAATGTCTTTCCTAGTCAGGAGAAAGCATATATTCAATCAATCTTTTTGGGTAATTCGGCAACAAATGACGAAGAAACAAAAGCTGTTTTGAATTAATTATAGGATCCTTGATTTTTGTGGAATAAACTTCAACATCTGTGATGTTTACCCTTCTCTTCTCTGCGTGCTGGGCTTCATGCCTGGACCCAATATCCACAACGGCTAGCTTGAACTGAGTCACCACCGTTTCACATCACACACTTGTGATTGCTCAAGAAAACACATTTATATCACTTTAAAGTGCAAAATCCACACTAATTGTGTTTATTTTACTTACAATACCTGCAGATCTCTATAATCTTGCCTTGATTCACTTTTAAAACGCTCTCTACTGTTCATTTAGAAGAATACACGTTTTCCATGCATGCATTTAACTAAACAGGGTCATCGGCTCAAGTATGATACTAAGTATGATAATAATAAAGACATAATCGTAATCAATGCCGTTATCCCGTTATTAACTGTATCAAAACAGATGTCTAAAGCAAACACCTAGAAGACTTGCGAGCGTGAAGATTATGCTACTGCTTAACCACCGCTGGGTGCCGAGTCCCTTCACTGTATTTGTACGGCTTGTGAAGACATAACTGTGGAGTCTCAGGAGTGTATTATTCACAGAGAAATGGGGCTTAACAGCATAGCCCTCATCCAACACTCACTTTAAAAGGTGTGTGCTCGTGGTGGAGAGTTCTCTCCTGTTCATATTCTTTACTTCCAGACTGTCTTACAGGACATTCTTCTCCACTTCTTGTCTCTAGGCTTAAGAAATCAGTAATGTACAGAGCCGTTGCATACTGGAATGTGCTGCCCTCGTATGTGACTCTAACAAGAAATAAATGTGATTTCAAAAGGAAACTTAAGGCAGCAATAATCAGAAAGGAAATTATAGTAGATTAGGTTATTATTTTAGGTATTTAAGGTATTTAGATATATTGTTTTACATTTAATGTAAATGTTGTTTTCTAAGTCTAAGTGTCTTTGTGAAAATTGCTCATTCTGTACTGCATTTTATGTATTTTTATTGTATTGTAATGTTTTTTGCTTGGACCCCAGGAAGAATAGTCTCCACTATGGTGTATAGTGATTAACGGGGATCCTTAATAAACTAAACTAAACTAAACTCCCATGTTTCTGGGTTGCTTTGCTTTTATCTAGTACAGGGGTGTCAAACTCATTGTCACCGTGGGCCACATCAGCATCATGGCCGCCCTCTTAAAGGGCCGGAAACACTTTATAAACTCCTCGAACATATTATTAAATAACTGTCTTTGCATTTTATTATTGTTTATTTGAGTGTAGAAATATTGCACATAAGAAAATGTATCTTATATTACAACATAAATCCATTTAATTTGAAACCTTCAAAATAAAAGCACGGGAAATCTTTCTTCAATTTCTTTAAGAAAGGGTGATCACATGTCTTTCAAGCAGTCAGGGGCCGCATAAAATGATGCGGCGGGCCGGATTTGGCCCGCAGGCCTTGTGTTTGACACCTGTGGTCTAGTACATTCTTTGCGTCTTCGTACCGTACTCTTCAGAGAAGGCTTCAAAATGCCACCCAATTAACAGCGTTATAATTCTCTGATTAAGTTCCCGGTTGAAAAGAAAGTCACTCAATAAGATTAAGTATGCCGGTTTAACACAATCTAGGTTGTGTGAAATAAGCCCCGGCTATTAATGTTTAATGTATAATTAAATGTTCTACATGGCCAAACTTGTATATGGAAATAATTGATGTTTTTGATTTCCCTTTTGCCTGCATTCCAAGAAAGGATAGAGACAGTAGGGGGCCAAAGACAAAGAGACTCGCCCACCCTCTGCAGGGGGAAGCCGGCGAAGTGAAGTCTAAATGTTCGATGCAATTATTCAAAAGCGGGTTAGTTTGAGTAGCTCAGAAAAGTTAAAGTAGACTCCACAGGCTGCATAAAGACGGACAAAAGAACGTTCCTGATATGCGTCCCCCCCCCCCCCCCCCCCCCCCCATGTGTAAAAGGCTCTGAACTGCAGTCTGAAAGGCGCTACGGGGGGTTTATATTGTTGTTTCTCTGAGGCGGTTTTCTCCCGTCGGGTTTGGTTTTCGTGTCGACCAGAGAAGGACAGCGGGGTGTGACTGAGGTGGAGAGTGCAGTCTCACGGTCCGCCGCACACCAGACATGGCAACGTCTCCAGAGGGGGCCTTCAGGCTTCCGACGTTGCCGTCTTGCTTTCGTGATGCTGCTCCACAGAGGGATGTACCTTTTGTGGGAAGTTGCGATTAGTTTGACTAATATTGGGTTTGGCATTATTTCCCAGTGCTTATATGAGAACTAGAGAAGTCAGACTATTAAAACCATATGATGTGCCTGAAAAGTTAACCCTCCTGTTACCTTCAAATTTACTCACATCTTTTACCCTTTTTGACCATGGCAATTAAAACCTCCAGAAAATGATTAGAATTAATATTGTTTCCCAAGTTTAAGTGTGAGGTACTTTATGTTTGTTGACTACCTAAACAACCCTTTAAATAAATAAAAAAATCTATTTATTATATGTTTTACACAGTAAAAAACAGCCTGGGTTAAATTGTACAGGACATTGAAAACATATCATCATGTGAATTTAATGTTTTCCCAGTTGTCCCCAATAAATTAGGAAAAGTCCTGAAGCAAAAAAAATTATATCAATATTTTTTTTAGAGACGTCAAACATTGAATGGGGTCAAATTGACCCCAAAGGTCATATGAGGGTTAAACTGGGAGATTACAGAGTCCACACAATGTATGTGATGTCCGCTTTACAACAGGTGGTGCCAGACATTTAACGGAGGGATGAAAACGTTGTATGATTGAAGTAAGTGTGTGTATTATATTTCAGTGAGTAACACTGAATGTGAAGAATAATGTCTTTCATTCCAAGAAACCTCCACTGAGCACCTTCACACAGGTTACCATCAAGGTTTCTTTATTATTATTCCTTTTATTTATTAATTACAAACTCACAGAATGAATGTTAATTGCCTAGAAGTTTGCAGGTCACGGTTGTCACACCTGATCAAATCAACACTTACACCTTACAACCTTCTCTTTGCTTGTTAACAGACAGCTATTCAGTAAAGTTAACATTTTTAATTGCGCTTTTACACTTTTTTTGTCCACTTTCAAATAGTTCAGGCTTAGCCCTCTGCCTAACCATCCGTGTGCTGGAAGGCATCGTTCCACTGAAGCCTTTCATGCCTCCCCACCGCTCCCCTCTTTCCTTTCCCTCTCACATCAATCCAACCAATCAATAATCAATTTGTGTGGCCTGCCAAAGGCAACTCACGTGTAATGCTGTTTACAGTGACTGGACAATAGCCAAGCCTTGATCAGCACTCACAGAGGCGCTAACAGATGCCCCCTCTCTCGCCCGCTGGCTTTGCGGAGCTTCGCACTCGGGGGACACTTTTCTCTCTCTCTCTCGCCACCTCGGCTGCTTCACCGCGCCGCCTCCGAGTCATTTAGATCCCTCCCAGGTGGTTCAGATTCAGTTTGAACTCACAGGCGGGTTTAAAAGGATGAATAGCTTTCATTGACCGTGAATACATTTAAGGATTGAGATTAGTCAGCTCCTTTCCTCTGATGATCGCCACCAGAGGATGTGCCCAGCATGAAAAGAAAACAAAGAGATCGCCCAAGGAAACACAAATGTGGACGTTTTCTATCTGAGAGGAGAGGAGGGAGTGCTTATGCTGTGTGAGCTTCAGCGTGGGATTGTGTCCACCTGCTTATAACAATATCATTGCAAATTATACACACATCAGAAACAATATACTGTGTGGGGTGACTTAGGTATCCCAGATAATTAAAATACCGTCTTGCAGTGTTCAGAATGTCTCCTATGCAGTCAGCTGCTAATCTGTGTGTGTTGTCTTATCCAGGGTTCTTACGGTCATGGAAAACCTGGAAAAGTCATGGAATTTTGAAATGTTCATTTCCAGGCCTGGAAAAGTCATGGAAAAAACTTAAATCAGAAAAGTTTGGAAAAAGTCATGGAAATTTGTTGTATTCACATGTTCATTTACGGCGAGTTTAAAATAATTCATATGTTTTTGAAAGAAAGACGCTCCAAATATTACCCAGCATAAGCTCTCATACTATCGGTGCAATTATTATTTTTTACCGTTGCAAGTGAACGCACCTTAACTGGAAAGTTTCGCAACGGCAGCTCAGGCAGTGGTCGTGATAATGTAATTTCTTTAATTTAAGGTATATTGTTTGCTTTGTAATTCTCATTGTTCGAATACTACATTTTCAAAAATGTTCATGTATACACAGAGATTTCAGTTTGGTCATGGAAATTTGGTTTAAAGTCATGAAAAAGTCATGGAAAAGTCATGGAAATCCATCGGTCAACATGTGTAAGAACCCTGCTTATCGCTGATGTCGATCTACCTTATCTTTGTCCGTAAACTATCCCTATTATTTAACCTCTTCTAAATTACAGCCCCTGACAACAGATGTCCTCCAACGTGAGTAATATCACACTGGCTGACCTTCCCGTCCCTCAAGCGGGCGGCGGGCGGCGCACTGATCTCACCTGGCCTCGCTGCTAATCTTCCTAGGCAGCGACAGCAGCTGACCGTGTTTCACCGTTCAATCTGATGCAATTACCTTCAAAATAAACACATTTTGGATAGCAGCTGACCTTCCAATGAAAGAAGAAGACGGTGGTTGGGCGGGTTGTTTGTGTGCTTGTAAAAGGCTTGTGGTTATTTATCAATCAGTCCGCAACATGAACAAAAACATATCCTGAGATGAAAAAAAAGATAAGTAAAGAACAGTGGGGTCGGGTTTGTCTTATTTAAAGCCTTCGATGTCTCGCAAGGTTAAACACACTCAGTAATCCCACTACTTATTCCCTAATTTATTTAATTTTCTGACTAGGTAACATCCTCTCAGTCCATTTCACAATAACGTGAAGCCTTTACTTCGTGAAACAAAATCCCCTCTGGGAAGATGATTACGCCGGTTAAAATGAAAGCGATGAGATGAGATCACACGTGCTAAATTGAATAATTAAATGTGCTATAATCACTCTGGATTCAAGCAGCGGTGATTAGAGCAGATATGATTCTGTACGTACCGACGTTGATGGCGGCCCTCGTCGATGGAGGTCTTGTCTTTGCCACGGGGCGAAGAAGAGCGGCCTGTAAATACTGCGTCTCTGAAGACAGAAGCAATCGAGCGTGGCCAGACACGAACGTCGCTTCGCTTTTAAGTATTCCACAACGCGTTTCTTATCAAGACACACCTCTGAGACGCTTTCTTATACACATTCTAAAAATAGCGGCACAGCTCACAAAATCAATAATCAACACTGAGGGAATAGAAATGCTTTTTTTACACGTCGCAGCATCTGTAACTCAGACTTATTGGGGAAATTTAACCCAACCACAAAACCAGCGTTCTTTCCACATCTCATTAAGTTTAAAGTTGTATAAGGATACATAATAGTGTAATATCATACTTTATGGGTTTGTATTTGACAGAATATCATCCGAAGAGTTTGGGAAATGATTGAGTGAATTGCATGAGGACACAGGGAGGAGGAGGAGGAGGAGGAGGAGGCCTGCCAGAGTTTGGGCTTGAATCTGGCGATACTGGTTGAGGGACCGACTCCCAAACAACTGTACCATCCTGCCACTTTCAGGAGATAACATTCCCAAAGTGTGACAGCTGAAGTGCAATTCAGCTGCAAACTATACACCTAGTTTCATCAACCTCTCTCTCTCCAACCGGCCTGGTGGGAATGAACCCCAAACACAACTGACTCGTGGAAAGATGGACATCTGCCTGTCCAAAGGCACTATAGCGCCCTGTTGTTGGGAAGCTAAAGGGACAGCGACAAGCACTTAGCTGCTCCCTCAGCCACCAGTCCCATTCCCCTTCCTCTTATCTAAAGTGACACCAGGAGTTTTCCCGCCCTCCTATGCCTGAGGCTCATCCTGCATTATCTCCCAGTCTGCCAGCACCACTAGCTATCTCGTGTCCCCGAATCCCAGCGTCTAAAGAAGAAAATGCAAAAAGGAGAATAATGGCATTGCCAGAAAATTCACGAGTGTGAACCAGTTGTGCTGCGAGGATGCTTTTTTTTCGAACCGCCGATCATATTGAATAATGGGTCGAGTGTGCTGCCATCACTGCAGGTCCACTTCTCTGTGTCTGCTCTGTACCGCGTTGCCCTTCCCCAGCAAATGGCTGGAGTTACCGATCCGATAAAGTGTGTGTGGAGAATGCAAAGCGACAAAACATGAACTAAAGCGCCCTAATGAGATATTGATTGCCCGCACTGATGTTTACACTTTTGCCTGCCCTATACTCTGCAAAGCCTACCAATAAGAATCGGCCATCTGTTCAAATTCTGAGCTCTGCTATGCAATTAAAGTAGAGCTGATGTTTGAATTAATTCACTGTAAGTTTTGATACGTACGCCGGTATAAGTACCACCCAGAATGAATACATTTGCACACACTTGTGTGTGTATACTCCTTGCGCTCAAAGCGGACCAAAACAAACTAAAATAACTGAGTGAATATGCATCGTTTTAAACAGCTCTATATGACTCCACAGAAGCATTATCACGCAGCACAGGCTGAAACTACCCAAATCAAATGGAAATGCATGATTTTAGGCTGTTTTGACAATTTGGAAGACTCAAAGGCTACGAGCAAAAAAAGCAGTTTCTCCTTGAGAGGAGGCTGAGAAAACCTCAGCAATTACATCGCGGCCCCCATCCTCCCTTCTTGTTTTCTTCTAACTGCTCAGCAGCAAATGGTCCCATTTTTCTGTGCTCAATTAAAATGTGTATTAATTGTGAAAAAGCCCCAGGGACTCAAATCATTGGGATTGTATTCATTAGCCATGGCTTATATTTTACAGCCAGTGTATGCAAAACAACAACAAAAAAAGATTGAAACTACTTTTTGTTCTAAACAACAAAGGATTGCTCATCCCTAGCTCCCTGTTGTTTCCGCAATGGCCCCCGCCGCTTAAAGTAAGGGCTGAGAGCTCCCATATAATGAACCGAGGAAGCAACCCTTCCTGCAAAATCAATAGTGACGAGCTCCTTTAAAACTCTCAACTTTGAGCCTTTGATGCCCGAGAATACATTACCGCCGTTAACCAGGGCTCCCGTCCAGGCGATGAGCATGCAGCTCACTCTTCAGACTTCCATCTGTAGTGTACAAGTTGCTTTATTTATCACGCTGATCATTCCCACTCAGCAGCTTTATCAAATGTTACAGTTTCATTAGGGGTCATCGATAAATCCGTGCTCCGGGCGTGGCAGAAAAGGAGCTGCTGGGGAAGGTTGAAGGTGTGTAACGCCGATGTGTGTGATGCTCGCGTGCATGCTGAGCTATAAAAAAAACTCACCCGGCTGCAACCCTCTATAAACAATACGATGTACAACGTCACAAAGCCTTGAATATTACTTTAAACCAGCGTTACACATTGATTGCGAGCTCCCCGCTGACATCAGGACAGCAGAAAGTCTCTACAGCTTCCGCCGGAAACTGAAAACGCACCTTTTTCTGACTATATCTGGATTAAAACACAAATTAGCACTTCAGTGGCATTTAAATACCTCTTATTATGGTACTTTTGTAGTTTGACTGTTGAGGAAATGTTACTTTCTGTATTCTTGTTGTTCTTAGTTTGTACTCTAGGTTGAAATGCACTTATTGTAAGTCGCTTTGGATCAAAGTGTCTGCTAAATGACATGTACTGTAATGATTGCAATGGTAAAATACTCATTTTGAAGACCCGTCACCCTCACACGCGTCGTGTGGTCACAAAAATGCAAGAATTTAAGTTTGGGCCCTGATAACTCCACAAAGCATTGCAGCAGGCATGATTTAAAATACATCCTGCCATAGGCTGCCTTTGGCTATATGCTCACACTCACAGTCACACTATAGTGCTGTGGCTGACAGGTGCCAGGTTTAAGTGTTTGTACATATGTGTGTGTGTGTGTGTATGTGTGTGTGTGTGTGTGTGTGTGTTACACTAGCCAGCCGTCACTGTCACATCCTAGGCCATAATCACATATGCGCCGGGCTTCTTCAGTACATTTCCCCCTTTTTCTGTACAGCCTTGAATTTTCAAATGAGAGGAATTAAGTTTGAAGCCAAAAGAAAGGATTCTCGCCTCACTGTCCGCCATTAACTAATTGGCGGCGTTGGGCGCACAGTGAGGACCGGGGAAAAAATAAATGAAAGAAACAGTCCTCTTTAGAGCACGAGAGCGTAACTAAAAGTCTGAGCAAGACAAGCTGTCAATGAAGAGACAATTCCCATGCGTCTCCTCTCACATTGCTGCGTTAATTTGATGATGCAGAGCATTAAATGGAGGACTGAATCACTTTTATGCAGAAACGGATGTTAATTTTAGCAACAAAATGCTGGACGCATCTGACACTGCTGTATGAATAATTTAAATACCCCTCTCAATCAACCCTGTGTGTTTGTGTGTGTGTGAAGCGTCACACCTACAGTACAAAGTGGTAACACACCCATGTGTATCATGCATAGATTATAGTTAGATTGTCAGACATCTTTGCCTGTGCTGTCATGCATTAAAATGGGATGCGTCTATGTAGGTTACATATTTAAACAGAGATGTGCAGCTTGTGGCCCGTGGATGGCGTAAAGGGGCGCCGGGCCCCAGGAGTCATACGTGTGAGATTACGTCTGTGCTGCAGAGCCCTTAAGTGTAAAACTATGATATGATTTGATCTCATGTGGGAGGACACCGTAGCTGAAAGCTATTTTTACAGATTACAACTGTGAATAAGGTTTAGAACAGAATATACTGTGTGTACGTTTAAGCACCCCAAAAAAAAAAAATCCACGGTTGATTAATGTATTTTTTGTGGGTGCCATTAGAATATTTAATCTTTTTTCTTAGTGTTATAGGTTAGGCGTTTCATGTTTTCGTTTTTAGAAAAGGTTAGAGGCATTTCATTTCAAATAAACGGGGTGGGTATTTTTATTAAATTATTTTCTTAGATTTTTTAAGATCAAATAAGTTTTCTACTTAAAAGACAACTCCATGAGCAAATCAGTCAAACATTTCCCCCGTGTGACTGCAATAATCGATCAAGTCATTGCAGATCCGATGCTTTATTATCTTTTAAATATTGGAGCGTTATAAGGAAAGCTGCCCCACGGTACCTCCTATAATCTCCATGTCCCTCTACAACCATGCAGATTAGCCGGGTCTAATACCACCACCTGGAAGGCTGTCACAGCATCACAGATCAACTGTGCACAAGCTGGAAACGTTTTGTGTGTTAAAACTGGTGTTTCTGAGACCTCTATCCATGCTACACGCTAGTAATGAGGCTTTAATTAAACATTACTTACTTTCGCATTATAATCTGTAAAAGTGGTTTGTTTTCCTTCAGACAGCTTTGTGTCTGACCTAAAGGTTCTCCTTCTCTTGCTCATTGCTAGCCTCTCTGAAAAGTATCAGTACACAAAGACTAATCACCATTCACAACCTTTTAGAAATGAATAAAATATTAATTATAAGGTGAATTTTAAAGTAACAGAATATTTAAATTCATTTATTTTGTGTTTGTATGTCTCAGCAGAGATAGTCTAACTTTTAAATTCCTTGTTATATTTGTCAAAATACCGGAACAAAGACGTCGCTGAGAATCATTTGAGAATGTCCCACAATGCAATTGTTGTTTGAGGTTTCCACTTTTCAGGAATTCTGATGATAAACATGCAAGGAATATTCTAAACCGGTGTCTTTAATGCTCTTCAAAAAATGTTCATTGTTACAGCTGTACCTGTCATTCTTTGTCATAGACGCTGTAAATTGGCAATTACAAAATGTCAGTTATCAGAGCAGGAATTATATGTGTCAGAGGATTGCAAAGTACAGATGGCTTTGGAAGAACACTCGGCTCTCGAATGAGTCGAAGTGTGGCCTTTAAGAAATAAGATTATATTGGAAAGAGCCCGGACAGTACGCTACCACACTTTTCCTCAGCTATACCTGGACTAATGGACAGACGTTTTAATTACACCATCATTTCCATATATAATGTTTCCCATATATACACATACATCCAGTCATATACTAGAGTTAGGTGCCATTGCTACTTATAGTCTACACTGGTTGCCTGGCAACAACTATCGAGTAAGTCCCTACGTCAAGAACCAAAAACGTAGGTTTCTACCTTGACATCGAGCATTTGTGTATAATTTTTTACAATGTGTTCATTCGTGAGCTTGAGACGTACTGAGAGGTGTTGATCTCCGTAACAAAGTTCAATGCTAAACTAGGCTAATCTACTGTCAACTCGAGAACATATATGAGAGACCTCATCATCTGACGCGTGGAAAGACATTACATAACATTACATCACATGTCATTTGACTTACAATAAGTGCATTTCAACCTAGAGTACAAACTAAGAACAACAAGAATACAGAAAGTAACATTTCCTCAACATAGTCAAACTACAAATGTACCATAATAAGAGCCATTTAAGAGCCACTGAAGTGCTAATCTGTGTTTTAATCCAGATATAGTCGGAAAAGACCATACGCGTATTCCTTGAAATGTCTATTCCTGATTCATCTATTCTACAGACTCGGCATAAACTCCCCGGTGACTCTCATGTCAGGACTCCAGCTCTCTCGGAACATGCTGCTCTTTTTTTGCAACGGCGAGCGCTTCATCCTCTGACAATAAAAAGCATGCTCTCGGCCTCATGTTCTGTGTGCAGGACGTTTGCCTCCAGTTAGAGAACGTTCTGTTCCGGTTCCTAACGCCCTTCACCGAGACCATTGTTTTTTTTTTCTTTTGAAATAAATACGATAGAGGTCCTCACCCCGCTCAAGACTAGCCATCTCCACATTTATCACACCGGCCCGGGTTGTTCCAGCTCTAAGTAGCCAGATCCTCAGTTGGTCACGTCTCATCCATTCCCAGTCAATATCATGGTAAATGTAGGTGTGGGGAAACCTCTGGTGCCAGACATTGCAGAATAAATGTTTCTGAATAACATGTCACCTCATACCTCATGCTGAATACACCCCACCTAAACAAGAATAATAACTTTACCGGACACAAAACACACACACATACACACACACACACACACACACCTCTTGACTGAAAAGAACAGGAGACGCACAATCAGCAAAGCCATTTTTAATGAGCCTCTTCCCCTCTCCATCAGAATGGAATTAGCACAACACTCAGCGATTTAGGGGCGGGAAGCGGCGAGAAATGGGGGCACACGGCAGAAGGAAAAAAATAACGTCTTCATTAAGGTCAGTGAAGTGGTGGTAGGTGGAGAAAGAGAGGGAGAAGGAGAAGGGGAAGAAGAAAAAAGGGGAGCATAACTGTGTCTCCCCATCTCTCCCCGCCACCTAATCAGGGAGACAAAGTGATGCCGGTCCGAGCGTTTGTTATTTCAGCTAATCCCTCATCACGGCATTTCATCAGGGTTGGCATTTGGCTGCCTGCATTAATTAGATGTTCGAATGGACACGGCGCTAATAACTGACACGCGGCAGATAATGAGAAACGGTCCTCACGGCCTCCTCCTCCTCTCGCCGGCCTCCTCCTCCTCCTCCCCTCCGTCAGCGCTGATGCCGCTGTGCCTGAAACACTGCGTTGGGTTTACCTGCGCCAGATTTAATTTATTGATGACTCAGACGCCTTTGAGTGTGGCGGTAATGGACTGTCTGCACTTTGGGAGATAAGTGTGTTCAATAGTTTGGACTTGTCCGGAAAATGTCTCACCTTCAGTCTCCTTTTTTTATATTTTTTATCTCGGTTCCCCTCCCGCCCAAAAAATGTCCGCGGCTCTCTCCTTTTCTTTTATCCCACATTTCTCCTCCTGTTTGCTCCCATTCGCCCTCTCTCCATCTCACCTGTCTTTCTAAAAAAAAAAAAAATCAGACATTCCCGGAGGAGAGTAAGAACCCCTATCTCTCTTTTGCACACTCCCCTCCACTTTTTCATCTGCTCTCTCCCCCTCCCTCTCTCCCTCCCTCCCGTCATCATTCACATCAACGCCAGGTGAATCGCCCGCTCCCTAATATTCATTCACAGTTTCCCGTCCTCCTCCCTGAGTGCCTCTCTCTCTCTTCCTCCGGCCGCGTTTTGATCTCTCTCTACCGCTTTCGGTTTACACGCGCTTTAATATTCCGTCCTCTATCTCACGGCTGCCTCTCGACGTTTTGTATCTCCCCCCCCCCTGCCTCCCTCCTTCCCTTTTCCTTCCCCGTGACGTGACTTTCTCTTTAGCATTCTGTCAATCACCAACCCAAGTGTACGCCGGCTGCTCTTCACTCAGTCGCCGGGGCTCAAATCAGCCGCACTCGGGGTCGGCGCCGTGTCTTTGACCTCCCCGTCTTCTCCGACGTGGTTGTGGCTTTCCGTATCTCAAGCTCAAACAGCCTCTTCTCATTTATCACTCCTTCTATTTCCTTTTTTTCCCCCTGCTGTTTCCTTTCCTCTCTTTTCCCCCGGTGGTGCTCTCTTTAAGGCGTACTCCTTTATCAGACATGGCATGTTGACTAAGAACACATTCTTATTTACCGGAACAGCTTCGGGGAGTAGTTGCCGAGAGAGAAAAGGTCACACCTGGGAAACGGCCCCCATCACTGCGCTGTTTGCCACCAGCTCGGAGCAGTCTGTGTGCCTTGCTAAAGGGCCCTTTGCCTTGAACTTGAAAGACTTCTCCGGACATGTGTCCATTTTCTGCTTTCCTCTCTACTCCACCCGCCCTCGACCACTTCTCATATTCCTCCATCCATCCTCTCCGTCGCCTTTACATTTCCCTCTTCTCTCTGCTCTACCCATCTGTCGCTGACTGTCACACATCAGGAGCTTGTCAGCGAGAATATGACAGAACGCCGTCTGGTCACTGACTTTTTTATTTTTTTTAACCCTTTTCTTTTTTGGATCCGTCTCCTCCCTCTCCTTCGTCCCTCTATGCCATCGTAAACAACTGATTATGCCGTTGAGTTATTCCATCAGTTTGTTTTTTCTCTCCTAATGGCTCTTGTCATGGTGCAGAGCTGAATATCGAGGCGCTTGCAGATCCCCATTGTAACAGTCTTTATCTTTCAACTTCCAAATCCCAGAAGCTCCTTAAGTCTTCTCTTCGGAGAGTCGGTACCAAAACCTCTCAGTCAATTTACCAGACAGCCAAATCGTCATTATTTTGCACATACTGCCATAATCTTAATATCAATAATATTTGACCCTTGCATAAGCATCTCTTGCGGAGAAGGACAGAATACTCTGTGTGTGCACACACACTCACACTCATTTATTTAGATGTTTTCATTTACCTATTTACTTTCCTCTCTCCAAGCGATGATTCCGAGGGAGCGCATGCTCAATAATATTCAAATGTCGTCCTATTTACAAAGGCTGGAGAGTTCCTCTCCCACTGCCGTCACATGTTTGTTATGTGATATAAAAAGAAAGGCGGCGGCAACTCCAGAGACCTTATCCTCAGATATTATGCGCCAAGTGGAATCTTTTTATAGCGAGAGTAAACACATTAGTTTGCCGCATTAAAAAATCGGCTCACAATGTCGGCGATTGTAAAGTTTTCGGACAAAGTGTAAAATGTGCCGCGTCTTCGCTGGCGAGCGGCGGCCCGACGCCTCGGTGTTTGATGTCTAGGGCGAGGGCTAGGATGTGTTGGAGGAGTACAGCAGCACTCGTGTGGACCTATGCAAAGTCCTGTGTGCAAAGGAGCGCGTCGGGTTGGAGTGTGTCTCTGTGTGTGTGTGTGTGTGTGTGTGTGTGTTGCCGGCCGCGCTGCCAGCCGGCTGATATCTCCGTGAGTCAGACGGCCAGGGGAGCTGGCGAGGCACGCTGATCGTTTGAAGTGCTATTCTCTCCCGGAAGTTCGATCTGCCCGGAAACAAATTTGTCATGTCGTTCCACCTTTCTGATTCCGGGTTATGGCGGGAGGAGGGGGAGGGGGGGGGGGGGTTAGGGCAAAGTGTTTGAGAGGAAGGCTATTTGTTCCCATTTGCTTTTGGACGTCTCAATAAACACACACACTTGCGAGTAACAGAGCGGCAAATGTAACTAAGGCATTTGTTTGGCCTCGCTGTAAAAAAATCATTTGATATCATCTCTCCCCTCTCGGTGTGGGACGGAGCCAAGCGGTTGTTTTCCAGTCCAATTCTCGACAGGACATATTTCATCTTCTATTCTCATAGCCCCTTGGCTAAAGATTGTTCTGCCTTTTGGTAATTCTCTGTTTTGTTTTTTTTATCAATCATGCTCTAAATCTGCCTATCATTCATTTTTCCTCCGTCTCACCAGATCCTCCCTCGGAAACCTGATATATGTCTTTGCACCTCCTGATCATCTCATTCTCTCATCTCTACCCGTTTTCCCTGCTGATTCCCCCTCCCTCATCCATCTCTCGCCCCCCCCCCCCTCCCTCCCCTCCCCCGTCTATCTAACAATATCTACCCATCGGTGGAAGCTCTTGTCGTTCCATCTAAATTGAATACCTTCTCTTCTATTGGTTAATTAAAACCACTCTCTCTCTCTCTCTCTCTCTCTCTCTCTCTCTCTCTCTCTCTCTCTCATTATGAACACGACTCCTGTGAGATCTATCGAATCCCATAGACAGGAAGTACAAAGTGAGGTTGCGAGGGGAAGGCGTAAGGAGGGAGGGAGAGAGACATATGTTGTAATGGAGAGAGGGAGGGAGGAGAGAGAGAGCATATTGTATAGAGACAGAGAGCCTCAAGTGTGATTCCGCCATTGTTACTCATCGCCTCCTTTTTGCAAGAGAGCTCATGTCATGAGTATTTTAAGTACTCTCCATCCCGTTGTTCTCCTTTAATCCTGTTAGATAATTCTCTTCCTCCTCCCTCCTGCGCCTTTCTTTTCCATTTCTCTTCCTTCCTCCTCCGCTCCCCGCTGCCCACTCAGCAAACGGCGAGTCTTATGCTCTCTGCCACGAGAAAAAAAAAAGGAGGCTTGAGTCGAATGTTTCTGAACAGGGTAGAAGAAGGAAAGGAGGAGAGGAAATGAGGGTTGTGTGTGTGTGGGGGGGGTGATGACAAATATGTGGCTGTACTGGTGAGCATTAAAGAAATCTGCTGCATGGCCTTCGGGGCTTCATTTGTTGTGAGGAGGGGTTGAGCGTGGACAGGAGCCGGTGAGTTGTGAACTTGAGATGCAAACACACACGGGATGGAGTCAGAGGGGATTATAGAATCAAGTTAATAGGGAGGGATCAAGTTAATTTACATAGCACTTTTAAAGACACCCACATACATTTTACATGATACATATCATACACAGCGACGGGGAGCAATTCAGAGGTAAGTATCTTGCTCAAGGACACATTGTGGGAATTGAACCCCCTGATTTTCAAGGCAGACCTGCTCATCAGTCACCACAGTCGCCCCAATGAAAGAAAGTTTTGCCGAACGCAGAGCGGCTCTGAGTGTGTGGTAACACACACATCTCTGCCACACTCATGGAGACACACACAACTCCCAGAAGAGTCCGGACTCACAACTTCATCGTGTTGCAGCCTCCACTTCCCATCCTCTGCCTCCGTGGTGATTCGACCTGGTTTCGCTTGTACGCCAAAAAACATCCGCGAGGCAACGTTTGCAAAACCTGCAAAGCCAGCAGCACTTACTGGAGCCGCTTCACCTAGAGAGAAATACATTTCCCACAAGCCCCCATCCCCAGCCCATCATTTACATGAGGACAATTACAAATGAAGGAGTGGTAGAGCAGCATCCTGGCCCTGTAGTTCATCTGCCAAGACGAGGTAGCCACTTAGCGGAGGGAAGGTGGGGCGGCCACAGTTCCTGCAGCTTTTTTTTAATTTTTTCTTCTTTTTTTTATGGAAAAGAAATGGGTCACGCCAGCGGAGGGAGGATTCGCTGGACCAATAGCACGGCCTAGTGGCGAAGACTATGCACTGCGGGAAAAGGTTCTGCTGTGGACTTGAGTCTGTTGGAGGAGAATTCAGTGGAATCCAACAACCTTTATTCTCAGCCATCGGTGGAAGTGGATGATTCTCTTTGGTACATGGCATCATTGCAGCTTAACTTCTCATTCACACTCCAACCACCCAATTTACCTCCAGATCCCACTCTTCCTCTCACATGCCCATCTAAATGATTTCAGCCCAAAGAGGAGGCAAGAGGGGCAGCCACTTGTGCCGAGAATAATTTGCATGACCCAACAAATGTCCTGCCTCTCTTCTGGCTCCATAAATCAAAGGGATTTGAAAGGATCCCCCAAATGCCTCCATTCTTTGTCCTCAAAGGTGATGAATTGATCCTTGGCTGGCTAATAAGCAAAAAAGGCACAGGGCGGGCCTAAAGTTCCCAAATATTTACGCGGCGAAAAGTGGATTTTTAGAGCAGGAAATGTGAGAGATCTGGAGAAGAAAATCTATTTACTTCATCCGCTCTCCCAGAGATTTGAGATGGGAACTCCTGTGGGAAACCTGGGGGTGTGAGCCTCCAAGAAGTAATGCATCAGGACAATAGAAATAGACTATCTGTCACGGAGGCAATGAATGCAATGGAATTATCTGGGTTTGATAGATGAACATGTGTTTCCACTCACAATAGAATATCAATCCACGTGAATATGCCCGCTGCGTTTGGATAGGGTCACAATTCAACACAACTTTGAGTGGATTGCGTTCCCCGCCGCTGCCGCCCCCCTTTCATTAAATCTGATTTTATAACGGCGGATTGCTGAAAATCGATAGGACGGACACTTAAGCGTTCTCAGGTTTGTCAGCGGTCTCACCAAAATAAAGAAGGAGGCAACAACGTGGAAAGGCAATCCGACAGCTTTCCTTCGTGAGAAACCTTTTAAGGCAACTCAAGCAGTCATCTTAATAACGTGAGGTGATACGGTGACAGGGAAAGCGGTCTTTTAAGAAGATGATCAATGCTATCATCTTCGCCAACGATGCCTGAAAAAAAAAAAAAAAGGGTTCAGAAGAGAGAGAGGCGTAGAGTTTCCTAATCGGAGCTACCCTCCTTTCCGTACTCTTCGTCTAATTCTCCCACTTTAGCTGTAATGTGTTTTCCCTCTTCTGCACGCATCTTCCAGTTTTCATTCTCAGTTTTCATCGCCTCATCTTATCGTTCACCCTCGGCCCTCTCGGCGTCTGTCTTCATCCTTCGCTGCTTCCGTCGTTTTCTGCCGCACCTGCTCTGACTTTGTGCCTACTGCACATTCTCTCACTCACTCCCCTCTCTGCACTGGCAGTGTGCTTATCCTGTTGCGTTGATGAGATATCGGAACGATTAACGTTATGCATGCCGAGCAGATTATGAGAGCCTTTAGGGAGCAGCAGTTTCAGCGTGATGGAAAGTTTCCAGCGTGATGCAAAACTCTGCTGATAAGAGGGCTTTGCAGACGGCAGGGGAAAGGTAGCATGCGAGGATGCCTGCGTGCATCGCCGCGGAATCCCACATCCTTCATTCTGATGGAAACACGGACAAGGAAATTTGATCGGCTTACAAATAATCAAAAGCACTCTCTATGCTTTAAAGGATTAGCAATTAAATTAAGTTTCAACGTCAAATTGCGAACACATGCCCATTTTCCACGTGAAATGGCCATGTGAGTCTCAAATTAAATCAGCATGAAGGGATTTTTGAATGCGTATCTTTGAGTTTTGGACGGGAACATTTCTCACCCAGACAGCTCACACGGCAAATGTGATATGGCGTCAACAGACGCCTGACAACAGCAAACAAATGCAAATGGGGTAAAATATCAAACCTCCTCCAAACCTGACGAGCATATATCTTTTTTTCGGGGGGGCCCGCATGACGCCAATGCCGAACAGACATACGATGCACCGTATAACTAATTCCATCTGCGTCTGACAGTGACGCTACCCGGTTTCCTCCCAGGCAGCTGTTGGCACGGAGAGGCAGATCGCTTCCCGAGTGCTCATTTCTAGCCGGCTTGTTTCGGCACCAGCGCGCCAGAGCTGACGAGCTGAGCACAGAGTTTTTGACACAATGGTGTCAAACACCAGAAGACTGTAATGTTCAGCTCACACGAGCGAATAGCATCGCACCTGCTGGCAACGCTCACACACGGACACACACTGGCGTCTCATCGAGCCTGTGTGGCAATTAGTGTGTTTTGGGGGGCGTGCTGCGGACCCTAATGGCACATTTGCTTTACGTTGTGTCATTAAAGATTTTTTTTTTTGTTGTTTTTAAGGGAGCTGTCACTCGATTTGAAGTGTTGAAAACAATTGGCGAAGAGGCATGGTTTTTTTTGTGTTGTTTAATTCTGATGAATCGGATGACTCGGGTAACTGAATACCTTTGGGAAGTTGCAACACTTAACAGGAACAAGCAGCAAGGTGAAGCCAGGCGAGCAGCTGATCTGTTCTTAGCTACTGCGGGATGTAAGAGTGGCTGTCTTAAGAGTTTTGTTTCAACTCATGTTCCTGGAAATTATTTAACAGATGGGATCCTCACAGTTATTAAAATGCAATGCTGTGTCAGCGCTAAAATTAAGTATTTTCCTCCGTTTCCAGTCAAATTTTAATCAAGCATCTGTTTAGCAGTTGGTGTCAAAGCTGCACAATATATATATATATATATTTGTATGTTTTTCTAATGACCGCAGCATCCCTTGTAGGGATGAACAGCAAATCAAACCCTCCAGATTCCTCTGGCTCTGGATCATCGAGTGTGGGCATTAAGCAAGTTGAAGAGTTGGGGAGGCCAAAACGAAAGTAAAAAAAATTTTTACATCATGCCACCGGGAGGCCAGAAGGACGCCTGTCAATGCCGATGTGTCCTTGTGTCTTTGTGTGTACATACTTGAATGTTTGCTACCCATTCAGACTTAATGAAATATTTTCACGATGACTATTGAATGATGGGAGTGATCAGGCTGCAATGGCGTGGTTGAGATTATATTCTGTCACGTATTTGCTTCAAAAGTATGGACAACTTTGATTCTACCCCCAACTTTAATAGGTTTTCATCAGTCAGTACCAGACTACCTGTGACTGGACAGCATTTTAGTTGACACTTCTACGGTATCTACAGGCCTGAGGCCGGTTTTATTGCAGTCTGGCAATAAATATAGACATATCCCTCCACAGGCCATTTACCGTGCCGTCCATACAAGCACGATGGCGCCATAACTCACGTCCTTTGTCAGCAGCAACGCGTGTAGTAAATTACCATTAATGACTGTGTGGGATCTTCCAAGCATTTAATCAGAGCACAAACACAAACTCATTTTTTTTTCTCCTTTCTTTTTTTTTTTAAATCTCCCGATTGACCGGCGTTTTTAGAAGTTGTGTATAGTATAAGTAATATCTTTTCCCCTACATCCTTGTGGTTTTATGAGTGGAGCCGGTGTCTCTGTTAGTTACTGTTCATGGGAAGGTCATAAACAGAGGAGTTATGTCTGCAGTGAACCCAGGACTGCTGATGCTGGTGTCAGAGAGCAGAGATAATGTCTGCTTTGACTCATTCAAGGGAATCTGTAAAGTCCACAACTAAAATGTCCTAACGTGTGCGCTTTACAGAATGTGCTCACACAGACGCGGAGCTCCCATAGCTGGCAGTCAGAAGTTGTAGAATAGCATAACAGATGGCTGCAATATACTGTAACTTTGCTTCTTGTGACACTGATAGCAGATTTCACATTCTTCTCCATCTTACATCACATTTAAAGTCTTAGTGCGGTAAGCGTGTTGCCGGCATCAAAGTTAGTCGTCAGAGTAAAACAAACTTCCATTATCTCTCGGTTTTTCAGTTATGTCTGCACTTTTGTAAAATAGTATTTACCACAAACGCATGATTTGCAACACAATATCCATTTTTTTATTCACAAAACACCAGCGAATGATATATTACATCAATTACTGCACCACCAATTTTTTCTTAGAGCAGTTATCTAGACAATCAAGCCACTATTGTTAAGTTATGGGCATCGTAACGACAGGGGACCATTAGCATAGCTTATTGTGCGGCCATGGCCGTGTTTCTCTAAATCATTAAGTTAATTATACAAGCTAATTAATCAGTATGCTTGGAATGGTCCGCGTGAGCAGACGCTGCTCTTTGTTGGCTTGAAAGGAGTCCATTTTTAGATGGGGGAAAATAAAGAAGAGGAGGGGAAAAAGAAACTCTGCCTTCAAAAGTAAACACATGGTTTTTTTGCACATCAATTGGGATTACAGATGCAAAAAGCCAAGCTAGATGCACATTAGTAGCGTGCTTTGAAGATGGAGGCAGCAGATAGGAGAGGTAGCGTGTGCGATGGTGTCCGACATCCAATTATCGGTGTCGTTGTCATGCGAGGCGAACGCAGACGGGGGGACCTGTCGATCACTGGCGACGCCGTGCCGTTTGAGGCTCGTCCAAAAGAATCCGAGCGCGTGCTCCTCTTCTGCGAAGGAGGCGAGATCCGTTCTTGGAAATTCACGAGTTTGTTTGAAAGAACGAGGAGGACCTCGGACATCATTTGTAGGGTCCCTTGCCAGACATCCATCTCAACCAGCCCATGTTTGTGCACTGTATGGTTTACACTAGGCGCGTATGTGTATACTTGTGTGTGTGTGTGTGTGTGTGTGTGTGTGTGTGTGTGTGTGTGTCAGGTACATATTCATGCTGCCTTGCACATAACTAAGGGTGCATTCGAGAGACACTGTCAAAAAGTGTTACCTGGAAGCAGACACATCCCAACCTGTCTTCGGCATGTGGTGGATACACTGTCAGCGCTCATGCGGAGAGTCTATTTTTAGCGGCTCTCATTATGCACATCGGACAATCACCTCCTCAAAGCGTGTTTACGAACCCTAATGGGAGCGTGATGAGGACAAAAGCGATGCGTTGTGGTCACGGGGTGTGTTCATCTCCATCTGTCTCAACATGTGATGAAGTATGCCGCTGTACAGCACAATGGCCCAAGTGTTTGGTTGTGAATGGACAATAACACAATACACTCCAGCGTGACGCCCCCTGACCTCTTTCTCTCTCTCTTTTTTTTCCCCTCCAGGGAGATTCTGAGGAGTTATCTTCTTCCAACACTCTGGTCCGAGGCAGCAATCGCAATTCGTTATTTCCAAACGGGTAAGATATATATAAAGAAATACCTTCCTGGAGATTGTATTATTCAATAAAGTACTCCATCTATGACAATCACAGCTGGGAATCCACTCTTCAATGTTCAAATGTCAATGCAGCCACACAAAAAAAATCAACAGGGTAATAATGTCAACTGGTAAAAATCAAATTAAGGGTCAAACAACTAAACGTGTTTAGTATTGACGGATTTATTGAAAGAACCCTTGATCTGTTTATAAAATGAATTCAGTCACTGTAAATTAGTTTGGCTTGACCGCCTGACATTTATTTATTTGATCTGCAAGAAAAATCTCATGCGTGGCAAACAAGTTACGTTTGATTCCCTTTCTTTTTGGACCCAGAACAGTAAATGCCCTTTTTCCTCGCTATATTTACAGTATTACACCGCGAATTGTCATTTTATATCCACATTCTTTTTAACCGACTATCGTTCTGCTGGCACGCATTTCCATATTCACAGTACACCTCCTGCTGGAGTTGTTGTTTGAATAGCTGGTGAGGCTCTGTGCAGCGTAGACGCACATAAAGCATGCTAATGGTGCCCTCTGGAGTACAGGAGTCTCTACTGCTGCTCGGCTGTTCCTACAACACATCTGTTTCCGCATTAGGACCGTGCGCATGAGACACCCATTCCAACTTCTCACCGCATTTGGATGACTGACAGGCGGCGGGCGAGAGGCTCACTGCGGGAAACATGCGTAATAAGACAGTTATTACCGTGTAATAACATAATCCAAAACATAGTGCGACTAGAACGACTTCTCCCGTATCGTCACAGATAAAGCATCGCTTTGCGCTGCACATGTTTTTTTTTTACTTAAAACCACACTTGCGGACAAATGAGCACGTCTTCTACTCACGGTCGTCCTCATAACGATGTTCAAGTTGGGCTCATTAGAAGTGCAGCCCGTGGATCACAGTGCTGCTTTTCAGATCAATGAGCGGGGCTGCGGTTTCCCCCCCGAAGGACTTCGGAGTGCAGCTGATAATTGGGGTGTTTGTGTTGCTGGAAGTTGCCGTTCCCCGGCACGCATAAGTCAACACATTGCTCTCCTTGTCCGTGAGATTCCCGACGGGCCGGATTCAAAATGCACCTACAACGGATGTTTTTGTGCCGTGCTATTTTGAAATCGCATTATGGCCAGGGCCGTTCTGGCCCAGTGTCTCGTTATCGGGACACTGACTTTGAGTTTATGTCCTATCGTTCACCAGAAGCCTCAAAGATATTCCCAAGTGTGTTGAAGAGGAGAGTGCGAACGCTGGGAGGCAATGATGCTTTTCATTCAGAGCAGTTCACCCATATAATGCCCTCTGTCCCTCGTGGCAATTACTGAGAACATTTTGCACAAAACCCAAATGTGTTGGAGGCTCAGGTGGCAAAGTGATTCAGATAAAAGATGACAGAGACAAATGTTGCTGCGGTGGGAAGAAAAAAGACGAAAATAGTTAAGTGCGGACGAGTGAGTTTGGCTAACTTTGTTTCCTGAAGTGTTGTTAATGACGGCGGCAAAATTATCACGACCACATCGTCTGTCGGAGGCCATTCGAATGTCCTGTTCAACAACCGTGGCATCACATTTAAATTTAGTATGATTACTCTTCTAAGAGGAGAAGTCGTAAAGACGCTTAATCGATGACATCATCGTAAATTTCACCAAGGAGGGAGGGGTGGCGCAGGTGCCCTATCCACCTGTCGGGGTGTGTGTGTGTGTGTGTGGGGGGTGGGGGGTCTTATAGAATGCATGATTCCAGATTGCAGCTCATGTTAACCAAAGAACAGAAGTATTTCTTGTGGCAAAAGTGGTACAACTATGTCAAAGATAAATGGCCTGACTGTATTTCTTTACTCTATGGAAAATAATTTCTCCCTGCTTTATTTATTATTATTATTATTAGTTGTGTTACTATGATATTGTTTTTGTTTCTTTATTTGCATATGTGTTTTTTTCGTTGTTTGTTTGTCCTGTACTTCTCTATGTACAAATAATTTGAAAAATTTAAATATGTGTATGTGAGATTTTGAACACTAATAAAAAGAAAAAGAAAAATAAAGCATGATTCACAGCATTAGCAGGTGGCCACGTTTAGAATAGCGACGACTCCGCCAGACGAACACTTTCCGACGTCTACTTCCTAAAATGGCTTACAGTAGATGAGGAGTGACCTGTTAACAGGGAACAATGCAGTCACTTTACAACAAAGCTTATTTATGATTGGGAGGGAGAATAAAAATGATGAAGCGCCACAAAAACAGCGGTGCATTTCTGCCGTCTTGAATTATGTCTCTGAGTTAAGATCACGTAACAAAACCGTTCTTAATCAAGCCTCAGGGATATATCTCCAATCACTTATAATAATATAATAACTTTATTTATATAGCACTTTTAAAAACAAGGTTTACAAAGTGCTCTACAGATAAACAAAGCATAAACACAGCTTAAATGGCGGCAAACAAAAAAGACCATACCGTAAAAGCATCGAATACAACTAAAACCAAACAAATAGGCAATTAAAATAAAAACATAAAAGGACGACATCACTTAAAAGCAGTTCTATAAAAGTGGATGTTAAGAAGTGATTTAAAAGAAGTTATTGATTCTGCCAGCCTTGAGACACACATTGCCAGGTGTGAGGTCCATTGTCCCGGTACCCGATACCATTGCGTCCCTGTACTGTACCTCTTTATTTTCATGTTTAGTGTTATGGTTATCAAAAGCACAGGGGTCGTGGACCGGCCCCGGCCGCCGTGATTTATTACCCCGCTTGAAGGGACCGGTGCTTCAATGAGGTCACATGAGTAACATAGCAGTCTGGCGTAGCACCCGGGTTCTCTTCTAACCCTGCTGGCGATTTGGGAAGCGTGCCCAAAAAAAAGCAGCTGAAACAGATTGCGGTTTTTATTCAGGTACACGGTATGAAGTATAAAGACACAGGTACAGAAGTGTGCACGCTCACTGAATCAAATACTGTAATCCGGGATTAATGTTGCTTTATCACCTGCGCTGGAGGCACACGTTATGCAAATGCTCTTAAACTATTCCAGAGGCACGTCAGATTTAAGGCCTGTCTTTAACGTGTCTCCGGAGAGGTTAATTCTATGCAAATATGGCCTCACGAGTCGGAAACGTTCAGGATATTTTCTTCTAATAACTCCAAGGGGATGCCACCAGGATATAAAGTGCGGTCTTTTAGACTGACCTTGGATGATTATTTTGAGCTTGGACCTCACCTCAGGGGAGCATCGCAGTATTTCAGCTTTGAGTCTGATTGAAAAGAAAGATAGTTAGGGTCTCTTCATATGACTCAAATGTTTGCCATCTTTGCAACATTTTAAAAAAATGACACTAGTAAGAAAAATGGGTGAAGCTGAAGTTTGCTAGTGATGACTTACTTTACATTTCAAATGTGTTATCATATTGCTAATAAGATAAGATAAGATAAGATATTAATTTATTAATCCCACAGTGGGGAAATTTCAGGATCACAGCAGTGGGTGTACATTAGAGCATTAATTCAAATAAAAGATAAAAACAAAAACACAAAACACAAAACTTATATACAAAATACTAATACTACTACTAAAATACAAAATACAAAATACTGAGACCCAATAATGAGACACAATCAAGCATCACAAAAAATGAAGAAATGAAAACATCAAATCTGACATATTTGTTTGTCCATCCCCATTGGTATTATTTTGAGTGCAACAGTAAATAAATAAAGGCGTTGTGAGAAAATAGGCCAGGGAAAACATGCTAATATTAGACATCCATTGCATCCACTTCAAATGACGGGCTGAAGCCTCCGAGGCAGACAGTGTGCCGACGCCGGTTGATTTCGAGGCCGCAGAAACTCACGTGGCTTTGTTTCAGTTTTCTTTGTTTGTTGAGTTTTCAAATCGAGCTTTTTTGTCATATTTTCAGTTCCAATTGTGATGGATGAAAAAGCTCCTCTGACTGACTCCTTCTCGTCTCCTAGGTGGTGGGCATAGGGGGCAATTCTTTTCAGTGGTGAGTCGGCGAGGGGTCAGCGGCAGCAGCGGGCAGCATGTGGGCACCTGCATGAACACGACAGAGGAGCCTCGGTTCTTGGTGAGTTGGACTCTCTCTCATCCAACACCCCACACGGTCCAGAGGGATGCTGTTTGCCTCAGACAAGGTTTTCAGCTTTGAGCTTAATATTTGTGGCAGCTTATTTAGTTATGACTTAATCTCATTAATTCCTGGGAAGGAAAAAAAAGGCTTAATTGCAAAATAAGCAGAAGCATTTTCTCTTGGCTGTAAGCTTCTAATGTGAGAAAAGAGGCTTTTAGAAGAAATTGGAACATCATTTTCATTTTAAAAAAAAAGGTGTAGCAGAGCCTCTTTTAAAAGCATTTTTTCTTTTAGATGGAGTTGTACAGTAGTTTTTTGTGAATGGGTTAAAAAAGAACAATGCTTTAATTTTATGAATGTCATCAGGATGCATTTTATTTTAAGATTTCTTGTAATCAACTCCAATCTGAATCGGGTCGGAACCAAGACTATGACAAGGAAATACAACGTTGTTTGTTACCAGCGTAGTTTGTTCATGTCGAGGCTCAAACGGAGAAATATCAATATGAAGAAAGAAAACTTTCATTTAAGTTCAAATTAAATTTTGCATTCACTTAACGGCTCTCATGTTGAAGAGAGCACCTCCATTAGCAAGAATGTGTTAAATCGAAACATCATGTATTCTTCTTTCTCCGTCCATTAACACTCCCCCGCTCTGGAAAATGATTTAAAACCATATTTTTAAGCATTTACTTTTCACGTGAGGCTTTCTTTGAGAACACAATACTTTTCTAATGAAACAACACAAAAAAAGAGAAGAAAAAAAATGAGGGAAGGCCAAGTAAAGAACAAACCAGGCAAACAACAATCAGAAGCTCTGAGAGTCCAGATTGGATTGGACAAGGTTCAGCAGATAGAGTCAGACACATAAACAGCTTCATTAACATGATGTTCACCTTTGAGTAAATAATTACTGAAGAGGAGACCCCGAATTAAAACAAAATACTCATCAAATCACGTTTACTGCCAGATGAATACACTACATGCTGCAACAACTAGACACGGGCTTAGATGTAGGCATTTAAAACATTACGAAATATCGACAGTTTTAAAACGGGAACATTGGCTCAGGAGTCGCTTACATCATTCTAATCAGACGTAATGGAATTACGCCGGGAAATTCAGAGGATTGTTCCCCAGATTGAACTCGGGGGGGTCTGAAACGCTAAAGTCTGTTCTCAGAGGAGAACACCCCCGCCCCGGGGCCGGTGCCACGGTGTAGCGGAGGAAACACATTCAGCGGGGTATAAATATTGCACGGTGAGTACATGCAGGGCTTTTTGGCCGATGAATTATTACAAAGTCCAGTGGCTTTACGCCAGCCTCAGAATATATCTCTCGCTCAGCCTCCCCCTGCAATAAGCTGCGGCTGGGGAATTGTGGTCATAGGCACGCCACAAATAACCACCGACGATACTCGGAATCCATCACGCTCATCCCACATGTTGTGTGCTTACACTTGAGCGCTCTCGACATCAGCCGGGTATCGCACGCACACACACACACACACACACACACACACACAGTAAGAATTGCCAGTGTGGCCTAAATCAGGGCATAAAAGCCCTCTAAAAATGTATAATTTAGAATATACATTTCATTGTAGTTTTCTATAGTATGTTAAAAATGTTTTTTTGTGCACATTTCCTCCATGAACACGTGCGGCGCAGTGTGTTTTCTGTCAGGGGGCCGAGAAACAAACTGTTTACCGAATATTCTCCTCCGTGACTCTTTGATAGATGCTTCATCCCCCCGACAGAGTAAACAGTGCCAGCTCCTCGTGCTCACTCTTCAGAGAGCAAAATGTGGATGAATGATGATCAGTCTGTTCGCTCAGCATCAGTAGAACGCGCTAGTGGAATTAGTCCATCTTCGGCTAAATCACTTTTCGTTTGCACGAGATCATCACGTAGCAAGGGGAAAGGACTTTTGCTCTCCGCGCTGCATTGTTGAACCAGGGAAATATTGGGCAGGTTAGGTCCTTTGGTGATTAAAAAAATAAATAAAAAAAGAAGCATAATCCCCAGACTGCTGACATATTTCTTTTGAAACCCGCCTGTCTGAAAAAGACAGATATGCGCTGGAAAATGGATCAAATCTGTTTCATGTCAGATAGCAGCTCGCGCTTTCCCAGGGTGAATCTTTACTAAGCCACAAACAGACGGGATTAGAGTTTGAAGTACTGGCCTTAGTAAAAAGAAAACAGTAAAAATAAAAAGACAATATTAAATGATTAGTGAACTTATGATAACCTCTAAATGCCTTTCTTAAATGCGGCGTGTGTTCTGTGAATCAGCAGGTCAGATGATATGCTGCGGGTCAGAATCCTTAGCTTTTCCTAATTTGTGGTAACAAAAGTGCTAATTGAATAACATCACAGCATTATTGGGATTTTTTTAGGAGCACATTCAATCAGTCAATGCATCGCCTCTGCAGAGCAGCAGCAGAGCCACAGTGTGTGTTTAAGGAAATGCATGAATTTAACCTCAGGCACTATGGATGACGTATTTAAGTGCGGTGCATATTTCATGGCGGTTAACTGCACTCGGGCTGCTCGTTAGTCACGTGACACCTAACGGTTCTGGCGCCTTTCGAAATGCATTACAAGATCCCGCTGTCAAGCGCACACATAGGGGCACGGGTGCTTTGGAATAGCATTGACAATACCTCATGTGATTAATTACATGGTTACTCATGGTAATGAAAACATATATAGTAATCGTCCACGTGGAAAAATGATCCACTCACGAGGAAAAACCTCTGCATATGATTACAATCCTGAGATGGAATGAAAGAGAAATGTTACATTTCTGCAAACGTTCAGCCGTTTGGACCGGTGACAAATGCAATAATCAGATTTCTACACTTCTTTTTGTAAAATGTGTTATCCAGTGGATTACAACCACAAGATGGTGCTGTGCATCACCGTTTACCAGCTATTTCCCTCCCATCATCAAAGTGATGGACTTCCATTTGTTTGTATGTGCTATAACGGTATGGATGTACGTGCAATATTTAGAAGAAATATCTTTATTGCTGGTTTATTTATTTATTTTTACAACAACATTAATTCCCTTTTTTTATTATTCTTAAAAAAAGGGATAATTGACGTTACCTAAGAGTACACATCTTCAGTTGCACATTTTATATTTAATTAAACAAAGCAGTGGATTTTCAAGATACATTTCTAGAACATTCCCACACACAAAAGAAATATAAATACTCATTTAAACTATGAAGATATCCATCAGACCAAACATGAAATGAAAAAAGTACATTGCTTTAAATATGTGCATCGCAGGCATTGAAGGGAAATGCATAAAATGCATACACTCTATTACCCAGAGTCCAATAGTGTGTGATGAAATGATGGAGACATCCAGCAGATGGCAGTGTGTCGATGCAGAAGCCTCCCGCTCTCAGCTCCTGCTAGGTGTGCCTCCAGTCATCAGGAGAGGTCCCTGCACTTGCAACGTCTCCCCTGCGCAGAATGACGGCAAGAGCAGAGTGACAGCACAAAGGCACGTTTATTTCTACTGTAATGAAGAACACACACACACACACACACACACACACACACACACACCCTTCGTTTTCTCCCCTTATATCTCCCTCACTCCATCGCTTACTCTCGCACAAAGACGAATGGCGTCACCACCCATCACTTTCGTACACACACACACACACACACACACACACGCGCACACACACACACACACACACACACCCATCCCGCACCGCACACACCTCCACGCCATCTGTCTGTGCAGCGGCCCATGTCTCTGGCACTGGGAGCAGTTGGGAGCAAGAGAATGAAAGAGAAAGTGTCTCTTGGCTCCGTAGTGTCGAATCCCACTTCCTCTCTTCTTCTTCCTCCTCCCGCTGTGCTCTTCTCCATCCTCCCGCTGTGCTGTCGCCCATCAAACGCTCTCGCGACGTCGCTCTGTCCGCCGACGGGGCCCTCGCCGCCGCCGCCGCTGCACCTAAAGCCCGGCGCCATTTGGAGAACGGCACCTCGCTGCCACCCGACGAGCGGTGGAGACGGAGGACATGTGCTCTCTGTTTTCCCTGATTTCCCCCTCGCAGTTCCGAGAGCTCATTTCAGCTTAGTTCATTAACCGCGGGCATCCACGCTCATGTTAAAGCCCACAACTCAACAAGAGGAAAGATAAACTGGCTGATTAGTGTATGCATTAGGCGTTTCAAATTAATACCACAGATGGAAGATTCACTCTCATCCATGTTGGTGAAATAAAAGATGGCAGGAACCGAATGTGAATGTTTCTTCACTGTTATGAGTCCCTCTCCTGAAAGACAGCCGCTTGTGTTTTTGTGTGTGCTTCCAGGTTACATTTAATACCGTGACTTCATTGTAAGTGCAAAATAAAATAGCGTATATGAGTCCTGGGAATGCACACAGCATGATGGGAACAATCCAAAGCTCTATAGGTGATTCTCTGGCATCACGATGTCCTTCTCTTCTCAGGGAATTGTTGATAACCAAGCAGCCTTACGGAGAGCTTCGTAGGCTGCTTAAGTAATTTGAACAAAAATGCATTCCCTCTCTCTCAGTCTCTTCCATTTAGGCGGCGAGCGAAAGTGCCTTCATAACGGCGCTATATTCAACTGGAGTGATAAGAAATGGCAGCTATCAGCGGGCGCTTTGGAAGCCGCATAATAACAGTTTGTGTGTGCGTGTGTATAAAAATTGATTTATGTGGCCTATCACTTAGCAGGCGCAATATGTGGATGAATACAGGGCTAATGTAATATTAGGT